>JAJOZX010003618.1:380000-420000 GCA_023014485.1 Bathynomus jamesi | reverse complement strand
ACCAATGAAAGCAGATTTCAGCTGTTCCACCGTCCATTAAGCCCGAGTTGGGGACACATTCCATTTCGATGATTGTCGACGCAGAACCGAATTCCGATCGAGTGCTGCGGACGATGGTTGGCACTGGTTGGCATGTTCGAAGTTTGATTTATTCTCTAAAGTTGTGAACATATACTAACTTGTTTGCAGTTTCGCGTAATTTAGGGCGATATACGTTCACGTAAAATTGTTTGCGTTACGTGTGCGCGGTAAGGGAGTGTGGAAGTTCTGTGTGTGCGAAAGGACTGTGTGGTGCCAATAAATCAATAAAGGCTCTTCATATTTATCGTTAAGGTCTTTAAAAAGCGTAAATTATGTCCTTAATAAGGCAGACATTCAACAGATTTTGAGTGAAATAAAACTGAGCATTTTTTGAGTTTTGATTCGAAATGGTTCCAAGATTCAATTATACACTTCGAGTGCCAGTTTGAAATACCTTTTGAAAAATGTCATCTTCAATACGTAGTTTCACGTAACAAGTGAAAAATTCATTGATCAATATCAATTGATAAATATAACCTTTCAAAAAAATCTACTTCAGAAAAAGGATTCAGAATTAATTGCTTAAATTTCAAAATTTTTAAACCAAAACTCAACATCAGAAAAAAAGTTCAAAAAATGAAAAATTACAGATGGAACAGGGAACAAATAAGACAATATTTAGTATGAACTTTCGAATGATTACGATTATCTCTCTCTCTCTCTCTCTCTCTCTCTCTCTCTCTCTCTCTCTCTCCTCTCTTTCAGACACACACACATATATACACAAAGGAAGTCCTATGTGGCTTTAAAATTCCAATTTACAAACGCTAAAGAAATGTCCTCTTTAAAAATTCGCGTAAATAACAATATTAAACTTTTAAAAGAGTGAAGATAGTTTGAAAGAAGTGAGTTTAAACAAGAATAAATTCGCGAAGGATGAAATTCTTCTTTCAAAACAAAATGCATAAGTTATTTTATAAAGTTCCCCAAACTTAAGATGGTCTCCAAAACAGCGTATTAAAATCCTATGATAATGTACGACATTATACTCGGGAAAGAGTAATGTTTTGGAGAGAATTGTTCCGGATATTGCCAAGGTTGACGATGAGTTATTTCAAAAGATGAATTGTGCATCAGTAAAGTTAAGAGAAACTTTGACTTTATCTGAAAATACCATAAAAATAAAGGGATGAGAAAAGGGGGTTTCTTGTCATTGGAAGGCCCTGGGTTCGATTCCCAGGCGGTTCGCCTCATTTTTCATTATTTCGTTATCTCTCCTCCTCGTGTGCAGAAACGTTCCTTAATACTTATGTCGTTTCTATTCATATATATATATATATATATATATATGCGTCTCCGAGGTGTAGTGGTTAGCGTCGCTGACTACGAATCCATCGGCCCTGGGTTCGAGACCCGACGGCAGCCGGCGCCCAGCAAAACCCAGCTGTTCATCCTTCCACACAATTAAAAAAAAAAAGTGGTTGGTAGATAAGTGGGTACCCTAGGTGGCCTAGTGGTTAAGACGCTGGGCTGCTGATGGGGCGTGGTTCAGATTCCACGTTAAACTGTAGGTCTAAGGTGGAGTGAAAAGCTTGACCTTCGTCAGAATGAACAATTCGGACGGAAGCTAACCAAAGGTTAACCAAAGGTGTATATATATATATATATATATATATATATATATATATATATATATACAGGGTGAGTCAAAAGTCTCCATACATAGGCAAAATAGTCATGATAAATAAATGAGTATTTATTTTTTATATTTTTGCAGGTGATGTGCTGAGATGCCTTTGTCCCAAGAAGAGCGTATTAGAAAGCATTCTTCTGGCAGGATCAGGAAGCTGTCGCAAGGTTGCCGAGGATTTTAACAGGAGACACGTCCCCGGCACGCACATCACACACGACACTGTTGCCAAACTCATTGAGAAGTTCAAGAAGACTGGAAGTGTTGCAGACCAACCGAGAAGTGGCCGTCCACGAACAGCCACCGATGAAGGCACAGCGACCATGGTGCTGGCAGCGTTCGCAAAGAGTCCCCAAAAAAGCACTCGACGGATGTTTGCAGAATGCGGTGTCAGCCAAAGGAGTATCGTCCGCATTATGAAAGAGCACAGATGGCATCCATGCAAAATGCAAATGTTGCAGTATCTTAACGAAGACGACCCGGACAGGCGGCTGGAATTCTGTGAATGGGCAAGAACAAAAGTGGACGAAGACACGGAGTTCTCGGCTGGCATCCTGTTTTCAGATGAAGCCAACTTTTATGTTCATGGAGAGGTTAATCGTCAAAACGTACGTTATTGGAGTGATGACAACCCGCACTGGATGAGTCCCTCAAAGACACAAGGCGCTGGAAAAGTGATGGTGTGGTGCGGGATATGGGGCAACACAATTGTTGGCCCTTTCTTCATTGGCACCAATCTGAATGCCGAAATGTATCTAAACAAGCTGCACGACACAGTCATGCCGTCCCTGCTGAACGAGGACGGGGGATTTCCAGCGTACTTTCAGCAAGACGGGGCGCCACCCCATTACGGTATCTGCGTGCGCCAGTGGCTGGATCAGCAGTGTCCGGGTCACTGGATTGGCCGCCGTGGTCCCGTGGAGTGGCCTCCGAGGTCCCCAGACCTCACCCTCCCTTGATTTTTACTTGTGGGGGCATTTGAAGGCCATGGTGTACCAGGTGAAAATACAAAACACGGACCACCTGAAGGAACGCATTCGTGATGCGTGTGCATGCATAACACCAGACGTGTTAACGCGCGTTTGCCATGACTGGGAGGAACGTATCCGTATGTGCATTCAGTGTAATGGTGCCCACATAGAGCATATTTTGTGACTTACAAGTGATTGCATAATAAAGTGACCATTTTGCCTATGTATGGAGACTTTTGACTCACCCTGTATATACTGGGTGATCCAGATAAATGGGACCCATAAAAAAAAGCCAAATATTCTTAATATTTAATTCCTTTCATAAAAACTATATATCATTCGAAAGAGTAGAGTTACAAGTTTATTATGAAATATTTATTTTTTTAAAATGACTCCTTTCAAATGTGCTCCATTAGTTGCCAAGCATTCCAGTGTTCTCGCTTGTAAGTTCTGCATCACTTTTGCAAGAGTGTGCGGTGGTATGGCCTGTATCTCATTTGTGATGGCGGCCTTCAATTCTTGCAAGGTCGTTGGGTTATTTCTGTAGACCCTACTCTTTAAATATCCCCAGAGATAATAATCTAAGGGAGAAAAATCCGGAGACCTTGCGGGCCATTCAACGTCTCCAAATCTTGAGATTAACTCGCCTGGAAACGTTTGACGCAAAACTGCCATGCAGTTCCTCGTGGTATGGCAGGTAGCTCCGTCTTGTTGGAACCAGTGGTTTTCTAGACAAAGATCTCTTAATTTAGGAATAAGGAAATCGGTCGACATTTTTTCGTAGCGATCACCATTTACAGTGACCGTGTTTCCGGTGGAATCCTCGAAAAAGTACGGCCCTATGATCTGAGATGCAGTAAGAACACACCAAACAGTTACACGCTGACTATGCAACGGGACTTCGGTAATATTCAATGGATTTTCTGTTGCCCAGAAACGACAATTTTGTTTGTTTACAGTTCCATTCAAGTGAAAATGGGCTTCGTCTGACATAATCAAAGTTGCTAGAAAATTGGTGGTGTCATTTACCTTCTGTTGGATCCATTGACAGAATTGTCGTCTTCGTGCGAAATCTCCATCGTTTAGTTGTTGCACTGTTTGAATTTTATATGGAAAGAGCATTAAATTTTGCTTGAATATACGGTGTGTTGCTGTTCCATATCCAACTCCTAACAGCTGAGAAGCACGTCTGATGCTTATGTTAGGATTATCCTGTACAATTTCATGAGTTCTGTTAATGATCTCGTCTATCCTTGCTGTGCGCACTCTTCCAGTTGGTTTTCTTTTTCCAACGCTGCCAGTTAGGGAAAAATTTCTGACACACCGACGGATTACTTTCTTAGAAGGTGATTTTGACATCTGAAAATTTGTCTTGAAAGATCTTTGAGCTGAAACTACACTTCTTCCATGCTCTAATATTGCTCAGTTATGAAACGCAGCTGTTCCACAGTCCATGCAGTCATCTTGAAGGGTTAGTTTTAACTAACACTTTTATTTTGTTTTGTATCTTATCTTGTCTTGTATTGTCAAAACCTATACAATCCTGTACAAACTTGTAACTATCCTCTTTCGAATGATGCGTATGATTTTATAAAAGGACTTATACTTTAAGAGTTACAGGGGTTTCTTTTGGGTCCCATTTCTCTGGATCACCCTTTATATATACAAGGACCACTCAATATATTTTGCCCCACCTTTTTTTTTTCTTTCCAAGTTTCCTTGTAAGTTCCAGAAATTTTTTACACAAGTAGTTAAATACCTTTTTTACAAGTTTTTATTTTTCCATATAGTCTCCATCCTTTTCTACGGCTTTCCTCCACCTCGAAACAAGGGCCTTTATTCCTTGCTGGTTAAAGTCCGCTGGGTTCCGCTGGAGCCACCTCTTAACCTCCTCAACAACCTCATCGTCATTCTGAAACTTTCTTCCACGAATAGCATCCTTCATTGGCCCAAACAAACGGAAGTCTAAAGGTGCCAGATCCGGGCTGTATGGAGGGTAGGTTAACACAGTAAAGCGCATTTTTGTGATAGCCCCTCTTGTTTGCAAACTGTTGTGTGTTCTTGCGTTATCGTGCAAAAGAAGGACGTCTTCCAGTTTTCTCTCCGGTCGAACTTGCTTTATATTATACCTATACGTCTCTGGAGTCTCTGTTGGGTAGCAATACATGCCTCTGAGTTGATTGTTTGTCCTTTCTTCATAATGTCCACCAATTCGTGAAAGGAAGTCATCCCCTTCTGTCTCGTGTCGAACCAACGATTCAGAAGCAATTTCTTTTCTTTCGGCTTTGTGATCTTCAGTCAGTTGGCGAGGAACAAACCGTGAACACACTTTTGAGTATCCCAGTTGCTGAATTATCGTATTCACACTTCCTTCACTAATTCCTAGCTCCAGTGATAGCTCCTTGTATGTGACGCGCCGATTTGATCGAATGATGCTGTTAGCACGTTGCACAGTGTGAGATGTCACAGCCGATGCCGGACGACTGCTGCGTGGCTTATCATCGAAGCTGGCTCTCCCTCTCTCCGATAATCTCACACTTTTAGACCAGCGTCCAACTGTGCTTCGATCAACAACAGCATCTCCGTAAACGTTTTGTAGACGTTTGTGAATATTTCCAACTGTTTCCTTCTCTGCGGTTAAGAACTCGATAACAACTCTCTGTTTACGACGCACATCACCGTCAGACGCCATTTTCGAAGCTGCATTAACCACCGGTTTTATACAAGGGCATTTAAAAGCGGTTTTATACAAGGGCATTTAAAAGCGGTTTTTATACAAGGCGTGGAGGTTCAAACTGGAAAAAAATCCGGTTATGTGAAGCGCAGAAAGTTCAAACTTACGGCCCAAAAGACATTTCAGCCCCATAGCCTATCATTTAGCTAAGAAAAAAGGGTGGGGCAAAAATATTGAGTGCCCCTAGTATATATAATGTAAACCCACAAAGAAAAATAAAAAATATTTTAAGGCTTTTCGTGTATTCAACCGTACACTTCGTCACGGAATACACGAAAGGCCTTGGAATCATTCTTTTCTTCGTGGGTTTGCATCAATTACTCATTTCACGTGTTTAAGTGTGAAATTCATCCCATATATATATATATATATTAACGTTCAAATTGAAGAGTGATAATTTTAAGGTCAGAACTCCCCCCCCCTTCTCCCGAAAAAAAATTGGGGGCATAAACTGTAACTCAGAAGTCAGAACATTTGGATGAAACCAATGATATTTAGACAATGAATAAATTATGAGTTTTATTCACGCCCCCCCCCCCCACCACCACACCAAAGAAAACGAGTTTCTCAACGATAATGGAAGAGAATTGTTATTATTTTATTTATGCATTCATTATAAAATGTAATTTAGATATTTCTCTCTCTCTCTTTCTCTCGTATCCATCATAAATCATTCTCTGCAACTGATCATGACAAGTTAAAAATCATGATAAGTTTCATGTTCCCTTTTTGCGTAAATATTTTAAGTTTTTTTAAAGATAAGAAACAGTTCATGTTTCTCTATTTCTAAAACGTTTTTAAAATAAAACATTTACTATATAAAAAATATATATATATATATATAAAAATAAAATTCATAATAAAATGCATATTTTAATTTCTACTTTTGGTTAACGCAGCAAATCATGATAAATTGATAACATCAGATCTGTGAATATGCTGTTTAAAAGAAAAATATGACTTCATCTTCAAATATCTTGCTTATCTGTCAACACGCTGTTACAGCCAAAATTTACCTTTATCTTCAAATATTTTTGCAAAAAACTTCAGACCATTGAGAATAAAAAACAAAACAGGTCAACATTAAATAATAATGTCACCAGTTTTAAATATATAAAAATATTTTAGAAGTAGTAAACTACAGTAAGAGAATAGCTTTGTCTTCTCCGTTGAGCCTTGCTTTCTTTAGAGAACTTCATTTTAAAATAAAATAAATAATTTCCCGATACGCTACAAGAAGAATCGGGGAACCGTCAGATAATTTAGTAAGTTTTCACAGAATCGTCGGATCCACTACAAGAAGAAATCAGAGTGTAGTTTAAAAGAAACTACTGCAATTCCTTATACGGTGGCAGCTCTCTCAGAATAAAAATTTCGTTGCTGCCACCTGACCAGAACCCCCGTTAACCTCGAACCACCCAAGACCATAGCCTGGGGTTAACATATATATATATATATATATATATATATATATATATATATATATATATATATATATATATATATATATATATATATATATGAAAATTATTTCACGAAAGTAACACGTGAAAAATATTTATGATGAAAAAACCACGAAGGAAAGGAAACACAAAACGGTGTGTTTCCTTTCCTTCGTGGTTTTATTCATCATATATATATATATATATATATATATATATATATATATATATATATATATATATATATATATATATATATATATATATATATATATTATATATATATATATATATATATATATAAAGTAATAAAAGGTTGAGCGTGTGCATTTATTTGGAAAGTTGCTTTGAAGGAAATATCCGTGAGCGAAGGTCGTCTCTGATTACAAAGATCCATTCAGCGAATTTGGAGAACGAAACACGACTCTTTCCAACAGATGAAAGATCGACGTTTTATTTTGACAAAATTTTAATTCTGGCGTTTGTTTGCCTTTAAAGTTGTAACCTGGTGCTCTGATAGGGGTTTCGCGAGTCGATTCCGATGGCACGGAGATCAGTCTCTTGGCCTTGCCTCTGCTCATGAAAACTAAGGACAATTGATGTTTTCTTACGAGTCCTTTTTTTTTGTCTCTTTCACGCGTGCATTTTATGGTTGCGTAAACGGGAAGGCACAATGCTTATTGACTCAACTTTTCTGACTCTTTTAATCCTGCAGTCTTTGCGTAAGTATCTTCTGATGAACTTAGAGTGTTATTTCTTTTATTTTAAACGTTAGGTCGTCATATTCCAACATTCTACAGAGAAGAGTTTTCAGCAGACATTTTTTCCCCTTTTATTTTTAAGTTTCTCCCCTCGATCATCGATGGAAAAGACATCTTTGGAATAGGGAATTTTTTCAAGAGATTTTAGGCGTAAGGACCAGCCCCTAATTTAATTTACATTTTTTCTCCATAAATAAAGTCAGACTAATACTTATATATATATATTATATATATATATATATATATATATATATATATATATATATATATTATAAAATCTCGAGGCTTTGTAGCTAAGTACATCGTAAATTAGAGAATAAATCTAAACCTAATATCTTTATTCTCTCTCTCGTCTTTTGTACCGAGAAATTATCACATACTTTAAATTTTGGTTCCTGGAAAAGCAACCAGATTATACCTATTTGGAGATGGAACAAAATTTATAGTTTAGTTCTAAATTACAGAAAAACGAGGTTTACAAAAGGATTTCAGTGTTTTATAAACAGAGCATGGTCTATTTTTAAACTCCCTTTCCTGTGCGTTTATATTTATCTATTCCGAAATATAGTCACGGCCCTTTTATGTCAGCAGTGGGTGGCGGAAGAAGAGCAGCCTTGTCTTTTCTGTACTTTACCGTATTTTCTGTACTTTTATGTACTTTCTGTACTTTTCTGTACTTTACTTTATGTACTTTTCTGTACTTTACTTTATGTACTTTTCTGTACTTTATTGTACTTTCTTTACTTTTTGCTGTACTTTCTGTACTTTTCTGTACTGTATGTACTTTTCTGTACTTTATTGTACTTTCTTTACTCTTTGCTGCACTTTCTGTACTTTTCTGTACTTTACTGTACTTTCTGTACTTTTTGTATTTTCTGTAGTTTTTTATTTTTCTGTACTTTCTGGAGTGTTTATTTTCTGTGCTTTTTGTACTTTTATGTACTTATTATACTTTCTGTACTTTTCTGTACTTATTGTACTTTCTGTACTTTTCTGTACGTATACTTTCTGTACTTTCTGTACTTTACTGCTTCTAACATTCCTGTATGAAAGTTTTATACGTTTAAAGTGTAAGCATGGCACAAGAGTTTTCATTTTTTTAAATTTTTATTTGTTTGTCGTTTTGTTTTTAATTTTTCTAACTTCTTTCTTGGGCTAACCTTGAGTGGATCTTAGGGTCTTTGTTAGCTTGTAAATCTGTAAACCTTACCTTGAACTTCAATCTGTACAGTGTTTGGTAACTATTATCCCTATCACGTAACACTTTCCTGGATTTTTTGTCTGATTGAAATAAAAATTTTCTCTGTTTAAAAATGAATATAATTTTATATTACACTAAAATTTTGTATTAAAAAAATTATTTATTTAATTTAATTAAATTAATTTATAAAAAAAAAGTAGTTAATACCTCACAACAACTAACATGATGGATTGGCTAAGTTACCTCATGAACTATCAATTCAGTCTGGTCGAATAACTATTAACTATCATTAGATAGATAGTTAAATATTAAAAGTTTATATTAAAGGAAAATGTTTTTCTTCATTATTAAACCTCACCTTTATTCTGTCCTTTAAATTAATACGAGTGGCTTAGGATAATGTTTACTTTTGGCCATTTTATAAGACAAATGGAAGCGATTTTATTCCTTGTGGGGTTTTCGGATATGTAAAAAGAAAAAAAAATATATCGTTTCCTCCCATTCGACTCGTTGTCCACGCATACCGGATTTATTTTTAAATCCCGGCGAATAACGGAAGAACAAATATTTCTGAAATATCAGAAATAACTCCGAAAAATACGGGCACTTTCGGTGTCAATATTTTAAAGGTCTCAAAATTTAAAGGATAAAATCCAAAAATAAAATGCGAGTTTGAATCTCACTTCCATTAAATGAGATTTAAAAAAAAAAAGAATTAATAGAAATTTAAAATGAATTTAAAGAAGTCAAGAAAAAAAACATTATTTACCCCCTCCACCCCCCGAAATGAAATAGTCAAACCCAAAATTGTTTTTAAGAAGTAGCGGAGTAACAAGAAAAGTCTGCTGATGAAGGTTTTTTTACAAACGTGGCTCGAAAACGAACGTCCTGATTACGTCCTCCAATGGACGTGGCATCGACTAGACAAGCCTCTTGCATTCTTCTGTGACTATCGATTGTCAGGTTGTCATCAAACGCCTCTTCAGTTTACTAATTGTTCCTGGTTTACGCTTTTGGATCTTCTGCTTAGCAATATTCCAAAGATTTTCTATCGGATTAAGATCGGGTGAATTACCTGGCCATGGTAGTACTTAAATTTCATGGCCAGGTAATTCTCCCGATCTTAATCCGACAAAAAATCTTTCGAATATTGCTAAGCAAAAGATCCAAAAGCGTAAACCAGAAACACTTAATGAACTGAAAAGGTGTTTGACGACAACCTAGCAATCGATAACTACAGAAGAATGCAAGAGGCTTGTCTACGCGATGCCACGTCGATTGGAGGCTGTAATCAGGACTGAGGATGGACCAACTAAATATAAGGACGCAGAGTTAAAAAGTCTTTGATAAAGATTTAATATATTGGCAGTACTCAATAAACATAATGAATTTATTCTATTTTTTAACACCTGACAAGATATTCTAATATTTTGGTATGTCGCTATGCGTAACTTTTCACTATTTAATAAGGTTTTTTTCCTATATTTTAATTTCTTTTTTAAATCTGGCACACAGAGGTGTCTTTTTCAGCATAATGACGTCACAGATACTCGATATTCCTCGTAAAGGTTTATAACTTAAAGGTATTACAAGGTCATGAACGCAATTGAGAGTGTAATCTATTTTTCTGGTCTGGAGTTGTACATAGTTGTTTTATTATAAAAGAAATGTGGTGATGTTCGTTTTTAGAGCAATCTGGTCCGTAGTTGTATATATATATATATATATTAGTGATGTAGCGGATGTCATTTTTTTCACACCCGCGGATGCGGATGCGAATGAGGATGTTTGATTTCAACATCCGCGGATGTGGATGCGGATGCAGATGTCTACATTTTCGTTATTTTTTAGGATATATTCGAGATTTGTTGTGTTTAACGTATATAATAAGTTATTATATAGAGAGAGCTGTAGCTATAATGTAGTATAATTGATTAATTGTACAATAATTGCTGTACTTTTCTCTGAACATATAAAATAATATCAAGCATCTAACTAATATAGAAATCAATTAGTGAATTCGTCTGTAAATAAATTCGTTATATTTTGTTGAGTTTCAGCCACAATTAGAAACCATAATTGTGTTACCAGGATGCGGGACGTGAACCCAACTCAAATGCACCCCACCGACCTCTCTCCCCAACCTCCACCCTTATAGAAAGAGATCTTTAATTAGCTTGATAACTATTTATATTAAGTTTAAAGTTTTATTAGGCATATTTATAAATGAGTAATTAAAATAAAGTAAACTAAGATGTTCATCGTTTAATGTTCAAACTTAATTATAGGAAGGTTATGCTTAAGGAACATTAATTTTTCTGCCTTTTCTGCTGCCAGTCTGTTTCTCTTTTCATCATATATTAATTCAGCACTGCTAAATAATCTCTCGCTTGGTACGTTTGTTGGAGGACAGGCTAAATGTTTCCTTGCAAGTTTACTCAAGTATGGATAGATATTCTGCGTATTTTTCCACCAACTAATAGGATTATCACATGCAGCCAGGCGTTTTTCTTGGTGATAGCTCTCGATCATTTTTACTACATCTTTTGACATCGCGTAGGTCTCGTCATTGCTGCTTGACTCAAGAAACTGAGAGACAGATTCTGTGATAGATTTGCTTGTTGAAGGTGTTGGTTCTGTCACTGAAACTTTTATTTTTGGTGGGTGGCGAAGCGACAGATTCAAGAGATTGAAGGTAGTTCATTGTGCGCAAAAGTGATGCAAGCGACAAGACGAGAGGCTGTTCTTGTATGAAGTTACTCTCTTGCAACCTACTTAGATCCACGTTACAAAGCTAAGTTATTTTCACCTAGTACATTAGAACGAGTTAAATCATCACTTGGCAAAGCAGTTTTGAACTGCTTTGCCAAGTGATGATTTAACTCGTTCTAATGTACTAGGTGAAAATAACTTAGCTTTGTAACGTGGATCTAAGTAGGTTGCAAGAGAGTAACTTCATACAAGAACAGCCTCTCGTCTTGTCGCTTGCATCACTTTTGCGCACAATGAACTAGTTCTATTAATATAGTGAATTTGATAATTTCCGCTTATTAATGACATTTTATCTCAACGGTCCACATCCGCACGACATCCGCAGTCCAAAGTGCGGATGCGGGTGCGGATGCGGATGCGAGAAAATGTGCGGATGTTCCGCGGATGCGGATGCGGATGTGACCTACATCACTAATATATATATATATATTAGTGGTGGACCGGATATCCGCATCCGCATCCGCATCATTTTTAAAATCTGCATCCGCATCAGCATCATTTTTAAAATCTGCATCCGCATCCGCACTTCTGACTGCGGATGTTATGCGGATATTACCTCTAATAAATTATGCAATTTACAACTGAATTAGCTTATAAAGTAGCTTATAAGGCCCTGTCATGCACATTTCATGTAAAATATTAATTATTAATGAGCAAACAAATATATAAACCTCAAAATATAAATACCATTAAATCAACAAACACTGCCTGTGCCGCTGTGCGTACTCCACCGATTTTTTTTTTCACAGCAACACAGTAACTTTTCAGAATGAAATTGTTCGTATAAGATCAAGCAGTCTATCGTGTTTCGAACAAGATTATTGTAAATAAATACAAAAAATAGTAAATTCTTTAGCAAAAATAAAAATGCTAATTTTCTATAGCAAACATATTGCAAAATTTGCACAGTTTCTAAAATTAGCAATTGAAAATTGAGTGAAACTTGTTTCATTGAGTTTTCTGTGGCTGAAACTCTTGAGAAAGTTATTTTTATCATAATGAAAACATTAATATTAATTTTAATCCTTATGCATTGCCTGCCATAATAGTAACATCACGAAATTTGGAAAATTGTGTCATATATTCATAATTCTATATTATATTGATAGATTAACTAAATATCCGCATCCGCAGATGTTGAAAAACTGATATCTGGTCTACCACTAATATATAGTAATTATATATATATATATATATATAATATATATATATATATATATATATATATATATATATATATATATATATATATATATATACTGTATATATATATATATATATATATATATATATATATATATATATATATATATATATATATATATATATATATATATATATATATACAGGGTGTCCGAAAAGTCTGGACCCATAGGAGAAACACTTTATTTACACGCTTCAAAACATCATGGATGGTACTTTTCGGCACTCCAATTTCTAAGCTTGTACGCCTCAATGACTTTTTAGGACTAGCATAAATTTTCGCCATTACCGTCTCACGGACTTCTTCTGAGGTTCTGGGACGACCTGAATGTGGTTTGTCTGCTACAGAGCCAGTTTCTTTAAACTTTTTCAAAAATCTTCCAACCGCTCTGTGTTACTGGATTTTTTTCAGGATGACGACCGTTAAATTCATCTGCCACACTTCTATGAGACCAGCCATCACGTCCACACAGAAGAATAATCTCTAACGCTCTTGTAAACTTAACGCCATCATTCACGGATACCCTGATACAAAAAAAAATTATAACCAATTTCTCCTATGGTTCCAGACTTTTCGGACACCGCGCCTCGGTGGTGTAGTGGTTAGGGTCGCTGACTACGAATCCATCGGCCCCAGGTTCGAGAACCGGTGACGGCAGCCGGCGCGCAGAAAAACCCAGCTGTTCATCCTTCCACACAATAAAGAAAGTGGTTGGTAGATAAATGGGTACCCTGGGTTGCCTAGTGGTTAAGACGCTGGACTGCTGGTGGGGCGTGGTTTGGATTCCACGTTAAACTGGAGGTCTAAGGTAGAGTGAAAAGCTTGACTTTCGTCAGAATGAACAATTCGGGTGGAAGCTAACCAAAGGTATATTATAATGTTGGTTTCTAGCGGGAGAAAGAGCGAAAATTTTTCTTTCTGAAAAAAAGTAAGTTTGAAAACGCATAAAATTTTACGGTTTGGTCGCTGGTAATTTTTATTTTGGGGGAAAATTTGTGTTTTGAGACGAAATGAAAAACCTTCGCTGGTCTTTTTAATTTAATTGTGAGGCGAACATTTTTTTCCACACGTCGACTGATTCCATTTTTGCTTCCTTTCATCTTTTCAAAGGAATCGGAAATAGTTTCGGAAGAAGTTGAAACGACACTTTGTGTCCGGAATCAAAAGAATAAGAAAGATTTGAGGAGCAAATGCGCTTCGAAAGAGTTACTTTTTTTATAAAGACAGAAAACAACTTTGCCTTTTGTTAGGGGGGAGAGGGTTGGAAATTGGGTCGGGATCTCAATCTTTGTAGAAAACATTATAAGAAAGGACGAAGGAACCAATTCAGTGAATAGCTTTTACCTCTGCTCCTTAATTGGGTAAGAACTTGGCACAGTAAAATAGGTAGCTAATCTTATAATTTGTTACACACCCACCTTTTATTTACAAAAGTGGAATGAAATTTGGACCGAAAGAACTTTAGAATTGAAGCAGTTACACCATTCTTTTATTTCTACGGTGCCCGTGGGCATACGAGGGTACAAAACGAGTGAAGAACTGGTATCTTTTATTTGTAAACTTTCCTCACTGAATCTTTGTGACTGATTTTGTCTGTCAAGAAGGGAGTTATTTATGAGATGGGGTCCTTCACGTGATTCTTCGATAAGAACACTATCTATTACTATTGCTACTACTTCTACAGACTATACCGAGCGTAGACAAAAGTAAATAGACACCTTCGGTTTTTCCAAAGTTTTTGATTTGATCATAAATGTCAATAAATAATAACAAAATTATTAATGAATATATTTAAAATGGTGTTCCTTTCTCATTTGCATTATGTAACGCTGACACACGTTCTGAAATTTCATTGATGATCTTTGCCATTTGTTCTTGAGGGCAATCATCGTGGCGTCTATTTGCTTTTGTTAACCCTCTGTATAGAGATAATAGGAATAAGAAAGTAGAAAGCCATCCAGACACGTTTACCGACTGAAAAACACGTACATTATTTTAAAAAAAGTTTTCAGAAGTTGAAATAAAGACACTTTTCCAACCATGAAAGAAAAAATGTTTCTTCGCAACAACCAAAACACGAGTTTGCCTATTTGACAACCAATCAAAACGATTACTTTAACCATGCGATGATGCTACTACAACCATACTCGTGTTTCTAGTAACAAACAAAAATAGTTGGGTTACTAGTTTAGATTAGATTTTGATTATAATAAAGGAATTCAACATTTTAAGTGAAATAATTAAAGGCTAAATGAATTATTTAATTACATTTATTTTCAAGCTCCGCTTCACCTTTTCTGCAATTGTAAATATATATATATATATATATATATATATATATATATATATATATATATATATATATATATATATATATATATATATATATATATATACTGTATATATCAATAATGGCTGGAGAGTCAAATTAAATTAACTAAATTGTCCATTTTCACAATTATTTATGTCAAAACAAAAACAAAAATTGTAACTTGCATTTATTTTATTAATAAAGTTATTCAATTCAATTCAATTGAATTCAGATTCAAATATTTAGTATATAATTTACGAGGAGAATTCCGAAGTTACTCCAACATTTCTGCCAAATATGAAGAAGATCAAAAGTATTTGGTTTTAGACCTTTTCAAAACACGGAGCTTATTTTTTTTTTTATTTTTCAAAAAAGGAAAAAAAAAATCGATTCGAACTTTCCCAAAAACTTTACAATGAAGAGTAATTATTCATTTGTTTATTTTATTTTGTCTTTCTCTTTCAGACTTCTTTTGTTTGTTTTCAGTATCGTATTTTTTTAGTTTATAAATATTACATCTATACCTTTAGAAAAGGTAAACTGAAGTCTGTTTTCCTTCTTCAGCTTTTAAAAACCGCTTCCCCTTTCATCGGGGTTTTCGAGGGGAAATCTTAGTCTTAAGACTGGAGACAGTTTAGTTACAATCATTAATTCCGGGATACAATCCCATCCCAAGAAGAGAATGAGCAGTACTTCGACTGATACACCAGACAAGGAAGAGATTGTACATACCAATCGACCAGGGAAGTACTCCGGGGAAAGATGTTAGGCAGGAGACAGGGAGTGCTGGAACTCCCGTTTCTCCTATCACTGGCCTCTTCAGCTGATCTTTTTCCGTGTCTCATCTACTCTGTGAGCAGTCCACCATGCTCTCAAACACACACTTCTCCCTCTATTCCTCACTCTACGTACATGCATCTTACACTACACAATCTTTTCAAAATTTATATTAGAAAAAAAAGAAAAAATCGCATCATTGAGCCTTGAAGACCTTGTTTTTTGCTCTCTCCTTCTTCTGCGGAGGGATCACTGCGGAGGGATCACTGCGGAGGGATCATGTATAACACTAGGCAACAAATTTCAACTTTTTTTTTGTTACAGACACGTGAACTACTGATTCCTACTAAAGCGCTGATGCTGATTTCAGATCTGATATCAAAATTTCTCTATCACGTCCAGATTTTGTGTAACCGAAAACCCCTATTTTTCATTTTTTTTCTCACCCGCTTCTTTTACGAAAGCCGTCTAAGCTACTTTTCCGTGCCACGTTTTATGTTAAGCATACTTAAATAATTAGTGAACAGGGATGTCTTTCCTCCTTTATTCTGGCTTAAGACAGACAGCGGAATTCCGCTGGCGGAGTTACCACCCCTGCGCCCAACCATCCACCCAAAGCGCGTTAGTATTTTGTTGTTACTACTGAAAGGCAAATTCCTGTTCTTAAGTGAAACTTTGGTGTGTGTCCTCTTCCTTTGTCGCTTGTAGGATGACGAGCTCTCCTTCTGCAGGAACCAACAATAATCTCCCATCATATTTGGGTTGAAATTACCTTGGTATCTGTTTTCCATAACTGAGATCTGTTGGTGGAAGCGCTCACCATGCTCTCACTTACAGCCCCAAGGTTGGCCGGGAAGAAGTCAAGATGAGAATGTAAAAAATGAATTTTCAAAGACATTCTGCATCCCATTATTTCATAAGATTTAAGCATGTTTTCTACGAGTTTACGGTGGTTTTCAGCTTTGTGGTTTCCAAGAAAATTTTTGACAACTTCAACGAAAGATGTCCATGCTCCTAGTTCATTCTCATTTAGGTTAGATGGAAACGATGAGTCGTGGATGACACTGCGGATCTGTGGTCCAGTGAAAACTCCAGCTTCTAGCTTAGCATCTGTCAATATTCCTTTGAATTTATCCTTTAAATATTGGAAACCACTACCTTGATGATCCATACCCTTCACGAAATTTTTCATAAGGCCAAGTTTAATGTGAAGTGGTGGAAGATGTACTTTCTGAGGGTCAATAAGTGCTGGGTGTTTCACATTGTATTTACCAACAACATGTTCAGTTCTAGATGGCCAATCATGTTTTTTGTAGTGGTTCTTGTCATCTCTGCTGTTCCATAGACACAAAAAGCACATATGCTTTGTGTAGCCCAACTGTAACCCAAGAAGTAATGATACAACTTTAAGGTCGCCACAAATATTCCATGTGTGGTCTTTATATTTGATGAGTCTTAGCAGCAGTTTCATCGATTCATAAGTCTCATTAAGGCCAGTGGCATGTGCTACAGGTATTGAAGGTTTTTCATTGCCGTTGTGCAGTAATACAGCTTTAAGGCTAGCTTTACTAGAGTCAATGAACAGTCTCCATTCTTTTGGATCATAGCGACAGCCAATCCCTTGCATCAGACCACTGATATCGTGGCAGAAACAAACGTTTTCTTCCTGTAAGTAAAATGATGAAAACTGCAAATGGCGATGGCGGAAATGGGAAACTTTGGTGTTTGGTTGGAGAAGATTAAATTCTTGAAGTCTTGAACCAAGCAACTCTGCCTTTTCTTTTGGTAATTCCAAATCGCGCACTAAGTCATTTAACTCCGCTTGACTTAACAAATGTGGGGAAATATTTGCATCTGGAACATATATGCCATCTTTCCCTGTTTCTATATCACTAGCAGAATCTTCAGATGAACTGCTGTCTGTTATCGTTGCTGGTGGAACTGGTGGTGGATTTGTTTCATCATGTGGTACTGGTTTCATTACTGATTCGCAGTTTGGGTACGTGATCTTTGATTTGTTTTTCTTTGTGAAACCAGCAATCTTTGTCAAACAAAAATAACAATCATTGAAGTGATTTTTCGGCTCACGCCAAACCATGGGGACTGAGAACGGCATAGCTTTTCTTTTACCATTCATCCGAGCTATTAACATTGCATTGCACTGTGCACAGCAAATATGTGGTGCCCAGTCCCTCTGTTGGTCTCCTAACTTACAGTCAAAATAACACTTGTAGGCAAGTTTAATCTTTGTTGTTATGTTTCTACGTTGTGGCTTAGGTGTATATTGTCCACAGACAAAGCAGAAGTTGTCTGGGTGATTTACACAAGCACGTCTATTTGATGCCATTTTGAATTACCATACAATATCTGAAAAAACGTAGAAAGTAATTATTACGATGTGCAAAATAAAAAGAAATACACACCGTAGTACAAAACAAATGCTATAAAAACACACAAGTCACCACAACCTGTCACTTGCTCATCAGCAGAGAGCTTCAACAACCGTTCTGCTTGACTGTCACGTAGCGACTGCCCGTTGGGCCGTTGCCCGTTACTATGCTCTTGACTCAGTGTTGCCAACTCGGGATAAATTTTATTTATCAAAATTGTTCGAATTTGTATATAGTTGGCAAAAAAAATTGCTTTAACCTTGAAAAGCAAGTTTCATATTACTGGCATTAAGCCGATTAAAACCAAAATCTGGACGTGGTAGAAAATTTTACTAAAAGTGATTTGCATTTTACACAAAATCTAGACGTGATAGAAAAAATCTAATTATAGATTTGAAATCAGCATACCGAAATTAGCTAGGAGCACCTATTTGGTCTTCTGTAACAAAATCTTTGTTGCCTAGTGTAATTTATGCAAATGGTTTGTGCCCTTCATTAATGCTCATTCGTTACTTTTCCACCAGTGCTTTACAGTCTATATTCATATCGCACGTATTATCATATATATATATATATATATATATATATATATATATATATATATATATATATGTGTGTGTGTGTGTATATATATATATATATATATATATATATATATATATATGTTAAGGTTAAAATATTGATCTAAAACTTATGCTTTTATTTTAAGACTCGCGCAAAATGCTCGATAAACACTCTTTTTGTAGTACATTAAAATATACAGTAATTTAACATTAAAAGGATGCATTAACATTATAAGAAAAACTTTAACGATGCAACCATAAACAAACATTTTACAGCGAAAGGCCGCACCATTCGCGACGAAATATAAACGAACCATACCAGCAACAGCAAACTCCTTTTGGAATTGCAGTTCAAACGGGATACATAAATAAAAGGGATAACAAGGGAGCCCAGACGAGTGGAAGTTGAAGTAAATGACTGCAGTAAATATAAAAGATGCGTCCACTCTGAAGAGGAGAAAGGAAAGTCTAACGAAACAGTGATAGAACAAAGCAATTTAAACTAAAGTAAAGCAGTAAGTCGCTAATCGTCTCAGATTTATTGAACGTTGAATATCAAGGCAGAGATTGAGTACCAAACTCTCTGCTTGCCTTTCTTTGTATCCAGATTTATTATTACGATTTGGTAGAAATGTTCCCTTTATAAACTGATGCATTACAAGGGTCATCTTTGTTCTAAATGACGCTAATTTACTTCATTCTATTTCCTAAATCAGTGGTTTCCAACCTTTTTTCTGCTACGACCCTAAATTGGCCACCAACAGGACCTCGCGACCCTCAAGATTATGATAAAATTTAAATATGTACATAAATATAAACTGAATTAAAAAATAGTGAATATAGTGACCCTTCGCGACCCTACTTGAGGGTATTACCAATGAAAATAAATAAACGCTTATATTACGTCATTTTAAAAATAAAATTTGACATTTACTAATGTATAAATTCCCGTATTGGCGTAAATATTAAAGTTAGATTTGTTTCTGTGATATTCACATACTAAATTCGAATTTGAATAATTCATTCTTCTATTGTCGTACGTTTCAATACGGAAGAGAAACCCATAAACAGAGAAAAGTAGACACACATAATAGATATGCACAGAATGATAAAGGTGAGGAAGAAAGAGATTAAAGGTATAGAAAAGAAGAGAATATAAAAGAAATACAAAATAATGATTACGAACGAAAGAGGAATAAAGTAAAAAAATAGAATGGAAGATAAAATACAAACAAACACAAAACGAATAAAAAAAAAACAAGATAAAATATTAATAGATAAAAAAAATGAAAATTTTCCTTGTCTGAAAGAAAGTCTGCGAAAGGATTTAATATTTGATGCGTCTCAAAAAAGAATGAAATTGAAAAAAATCTTATGCCTTTGTAAATATTCAATATTTAAGCATAAAACTGAAATAAAGAATATACGAACTCTTTCAGTTTTCAGGGACCGGAATTTATTTATTAAGTATTGTAACAGAAATGCGCACAGTGCTCATGCCAGATTCTCACACGGTGATAAAGCCACAGGAAGACAATAACAGATAAACAATTTGCATCACTTGTATTTTGTTGACCTTTCTATTCAAAGTTGTCTCAAGTGCAAAAAACTTCACTTTTTTCTACGTGAAGGTCAAAATATGAAAATAAAAACCCACTCTAATAGACAGAGTTTATTTCCACGACAGTTTCGACGCCCACTGGCATCCTCCTTGGGTGGATACAGAAACACGAATGAACCAAAACAAGAGGGAAAAACAGTCCAGGGACCGACCGTTAAGAAATTCGCACCTAGGTTAGATCCCATTCTCCCGACACCGGAAGGGCATTTTCATTAAGTACATTCGCGCAAATTTAAAACTATCTTCCTCTTCTAAACATACAGATTCTATTATATTTTTTATATAATTATTACATTTATTATTAAATTTATTACATTTAATATTGCATAATTATTTATTACAGAAATTATAAATTTATTATTACATTGGTTATTACATTATTGTTTATTATACAGAACTTATAAACCGAAAAACGAATGAAAAAAGCCGATTAGGAAACAATCCAGAAACCAATGAGAAATTCGCACCTAGGTTAGATACCGTTCTCCCGACACTGGAAGGGCATTTTATTACAGGGTCCGCTTATAAGTACATTTCCACAAATTAAAACTATCTTCTTGTTCTATACATACAGATTCTAATATTTTGACATAATTACTGCATTTATTATTACATTTACATTTTTTAACATTTATTATTATTACCTTTACCCTAATTATTAAATTTATAATATTACCTTTATTATTACATCTGTTGCATTTATATTTATTTCCACATTTATTACTTCCATTATTACATTTACTAAAGGCGAGTAAGGAAACATTCCAATCCAGAGACATTTAAGAAATTCACACTTAGGTTCGAACACGTTCCCACGACTCCGTAAGGGATTTTTTGACCAAGAATCTCATTAAAGGGTCTAACTTATAAGTACCTTCGCACAAATTAAAATTATCTACTTTTTCTATACACACAGATTCTATTATTTTTCTTTTGACATAATTATTACATTTATAAAGTACCTTACTTGATTCCCAAGGGTAAAGGTAATAATAATAAATGTTAAAAAATGTAAATGTAATAATAAATGCAGTAATTATGTCAAAATATTAGAATCTGTATGTATAGAACAAGAAGATAGTTTTAATTTGTGGGAATGTACTTATAAGCGGACCCTGTAATAAAATGCCCTTCCAGTGTCGGGAGAACGGTATCTAACCTAGGTGCGAATTTCTCATTGGTTTCTGGATTGTTTCCTAATCGGCTTTTTTCATTCGTTTTTCGGTTTATAAGTTCTGTATAATAAACAATAATGTAATAACTAGAGCCCGGATGTTCAGGCAAAATGCCATAAATGCCTTTTCTTGCCTATTTTTTAATATTTCAGTCATTGTGCCTATTTTACAAAATTAATGCCTATTTTGCCTATTTTCAAAAGATTGCGAAAATTCAGTAACGAAGTTTGTGAAAATGTCTTTGTTTTTATTTAATATAGAATAAAGTGGAAGCATGATTTCCACCTTTGTGATAAATAGAGCCTGGATGTGCAGGCAAAATGTCTTTTCTTGTTTATTTTTTAATATTTCAATCATTGTTTATTGTTTATTTTCAGGAAATTGCGAAAATTCTATAACGAATTTTGTGAAAATGCCGAAGGCTTGTGTGTCCACTGAAAAAAAGTTGAACTCTTTTGTCCGTGAATTTGGCAGCGATGTCTTTTCTACCGATGGTTCAGTACTGTTTTGCAAGATTTGTGAAAAAAGTGTGAATTATGAAAAGAAGTACTTTGTGTCGCAACACGTCCAAACTGGTAGACACACAGACGCTGCTCGGAAGTTGAAGCCAGGAAGCAAAAAACGAACCTGTTGACTACATTTGCTGCATCGTCAAGCCGTCAGTCTTCCTTCTCGCTTGACTTGTGTAAAGCCTTTGTTGATGCCGGAATACCACTGTGGAAGTTAGAAAACAAGTCTCTGAAATCATTTCTCGAAAAGTACACAAAACAACAGATTCCAGGCGAGTCTACTTTGAGGAAGAATTATGTGGAGACGAACTACGCTTTGACGTTGCAGAATATTCGAGAGGGTGTACAAGATAAGAAAGTCTAGATTTCGGTAGACGAAACAATAGATGTAATGGGGAGATATATTGCCAATGTGGTTATTGGTACCTTGGAAGCTGCCATGAAACCGAAAATTTATTTACTAACAACAGAGGAACTACAGAAGACAAACAGTTCAACAATAGCGCAACTGTTCACGACATCACTGGCTTTACTTTGGCCAGATGGCATTAAACATGAAAATGTCATACTCTTCGTGACAGATGCGGCGCCTTACATGAAGAAGGCTGCAACGGCACTCAAGGTCATTTACCCGCGAATGCTACATTTGACATGTTTAGGTCATGCACTTCATCGTGTAGCAGAGCAAGTACGTGCATCATTTCCTAACGTAGACAAATTAGTTTCGAATGGCAAGAAGATTTTTCTTAAGGCCCCATCACGATGTCAGTTGTTCAAAGAAATGGCGCCGGAACTCGCAATGCCGCCACAACCTATTTTGACGAGATGGGGAACATGGATTTCCGCGGCATTATATTATGCATCAAATTTCGACAAGTTTGATGAAGTTGTAAAAAGTTTCAACGCCGAAGATGCTTCAGCAATTAGCATTGTCCAACAACTGTTACAAGAGAATTCTCTTCGAAATGATCTTGCATTTATCGCTACCTACTATTCAAGGCTGCCAGAGGCCATAACTGCTCTTGAGGAAAGGAATGTGCCATTAGTCGACGCACTGAACGTTTTTGAAACGATCGTTGTGGACATTTGTCAGGGGCCTGGTGATAAGGGCAAAGCTGTGCGCGACAAATGTTGCCGGGTAATTACCGCAAACAAAGACCTGGAAAAAATTAAAAATATCGGAAAAGTTCTTGATGGAGAAAACGATACTGATGGAGAAAACGATACTGTACGTTTCGTGCTTCAAATACGCTCCTGTTACATCAGTGGAAGTGGAGCGATCCTTCTCACTGTTTAAACATCTTTTGTCTGACAGACGGCATGGGTTCACCTTCGAAAACCTAAAGAAAATGCTGGTCATTGGATGCAATCAAGCAGAATAGACTCGAAAAGTATTACAGTATTTGTTTTATTTGTTTGTTTACTATATATTCAAATGTCTAAAAAATAAATGCCTTTTTTTGCTGCCTATTTTGACGTTTTATTTTGCCTTTTTGCCTGCCTATTTTGGACTTTATTAGTGCCTAAACATCCGGGCTCTAGTAATAACCAATGTAATAATAAATTTATAATTTCTGTAATAAATAATTATGCAATATTAAATGTAATAAATTTAATAATAAATGTAATAATTATATAAAAAATATAATAGAATCTGTATGTTTAGAAGAGGAAGATAGTTTTAAATTTGCGCGAATGTACTTAATGAAAATGCCCTTCCGGTGTCGGGAGAATGGGATCTAACCTAGGTGCGAATTTCTTAACGGTCGGTCCCTGGACTGTTTTTCCCTCTTGTTTGGGTTCATTCGTGTTTCTGTATCCACCCGAGGAGGATGCCAGTGGGCGTCGAAACTGTCGTGGAAATAAACTCTGTCTATTAGAGTGGGTTTTTATTTTCATATTTGTCTCAAGTATTCAATTCTGATTCAGTATTCGCTAAATGATTCGAATTGAGGCAACTGTTCAATTAATGTTTTAAACAGTGATTAAACGTATTTTTAATCTGTTTCTTCATCCTCATTTCGAGTGGCTTTCATTAACGCTCATACCCTAAATTTTAGGCTTTAGTAAATATAGGGTGTACATAAAGTCAGGATCTATTTTTGTGAAATAATTATTTTTTTCTATTTTTCTTTTCAGAAGCCCTTAGAATGAATACAGAAGAGCGTGTGGCAATAGTAATTTGGCGAATCGAGAGAAAGAAATACAATGACATCAGAGAGAAGTTTAGAAGGAGATTTCATAAGCCGGGGCCAATAGACAAGACAATACGAAAATTGGTGAACAAATTTAAACGAACGGGATCTGTAAATGATGAAGCAAGATCAGGACGACCGTGTATGTCAGATCTTACCGTGAATGCAGTACGCGGAATTATCACTGAGGAGCCACGTACGTCCGTTCGTGCTGCATCACACAGACTCGGCCTCCCGACGTCATCTGTGCACAAAATTCTGAAAGTTAATTTGCAGAAGAAAAGCTATCATTTGCAGGTTTTACATGATTTACATGAGGAAGATTTCCCTCGACGAAGTGCTGTGTGTGCTGATCTCGTAGAACAAATCTGGAGTGATAATTTAATGGACAACATTCTCTTTAGTGATGAAGCCACTTTCCATACGTGTGGAAAAGTAAATCGCCATAACTGTCGAATTTGGGCAGATGAAAGACCGAATGATTTCGTCCAAAATTGGGAAAGAGACTCACCTAAAGTTAATGTCTGGATGGGTTTAACAAAATCTAAGGTTTATGGTCCTTTTTTCTTTGCTGAAGCTACAGTTACGGGGCTTATTTATCTGGACATGTTGCAGCAATTCCTTGAACCTCAGCTGATTGGGGATAGGATTGTTAGTACCGTCGTCTATCAACATGATGGTGCTCCTTGTCACTATGCCAAAATTGTTCAGGATTATCTAAATCAAGGGTCGGGGAACTTTTTTGGGTATTACCCAAAAATCTATTTGAGTAAAATGAAATTACCCCCAGACTTCAAAGTAAACAAAAACAAGCCAATTTCTCTTAAAATTGTTGCATATGGTATACAAAAAATTCAAATTCAAAAAATGTTTATTGGATCCATTATTATGGAGAAATAAAAAAAAGCCACACATGCTGGCATAAGAATAGCACACAAACAAAATTAGTAAAAAGGATTGACGAACTGAAGAATTTCATTCAAAACATCTCCACTTCAGGTTTTGGAAAAATGATGCTGTTTCACTTTTGATACAACAACATCAAAATCAGGACGTAAATTCGTAATATTCTAAAATTTAGAATAACGCCACATTTATGTAACAAAATAAAATAAAAATATACGAAAAAATATCAGCACAAAGTGTCAAGCACTAAAAGCACCTCTTCGTTTCATGATACCATACACACGACTGAGGCTCTGAGGGAAGTGTCTCTCATACCGCACGCATTACCCCAAAAATTTTAAATTTACCCCCATTTGGGGTAATTTACCCCTGTTCCCCGACCTCTGATCTAAATGGACGTTTTCCAAATCGCTGGATCGGCCGCGGAAGCAACAGACCTTGGCTAGCGAGATCACCAGATTTAACCCCTTTAGATTTCTTTGCATGGGGCTTTATCAAATCGCACGTCTATCAGACGAAGATTACGAGTCTTGAAAACTTACGTACACGTATACGAACTGCTGCAGATAACATAACCCTGCAAATGCTCCAGAATGTGTTTAGAAATGCTGCTGAACGATTTGAGCTGTGCAGGGATACTGATGAGCGTCACGTCGAATCCTACTCTTAATTATTTAATAAATGTTACCACTTTATCATTCTATGATTGAATTCCATATAATTTCCAAGTGCTTCACAAAAATAGATCCTGACTTTATGCACACCCTGTATAAAGAAACGAGGATCTTTGCCCTGTCTATCACCCGTACCCGTGATGTCGACATGTTATCTCATCCAATCACATTCCTACTAACCAACCAAACCAAACTTAACCTAACTTAATCTAACTTAACCAAACCCCATACGGGTCATCATGTCGAAAAATGATCGCGTTGGTGAAGTAAAAGAAAGCAAAATTCCTTCATTTAAACTTTAGCAATTGAAGCCATTCCAAAAAATTTTTTTGAGGTTTTTTTATTTGGTAACATTTTTACGCTTAAATTTTAATTTATTTAGGAAGCTGTTATCATATATACATATATAATACCTCCCATTACCCTCTATTCCCCTTTCCCCAAAGGGGGAGGGTGTATAAGATAAAAGGAAGAATTAGTAAACGCTGTAAATATTCACCTCTTGTAAAAGACTTCAGTTTTCGTCCATTTTCATAAATATTTCGTAAATTTTGGTAAAATTTACTCTTTTTTTTACATTTTTGTAAAAAAAATAAAAAATAATAATAATCTTCGCCTTATTATAAAATTATTTATTATAATTTCTTTGAAGAGGAAAAATTTTAAAAATTTATGAATTTTTGAAGGAAAATTTACATTTTAGACCGATTATGAAAATATTTTCTATTTTCTTCTTTACATCTTTTAAAATATTAAAAAATTAAAATAAATTTTTAAAGTTTTAATAGTGATACAGCTTCAGTTAAGGACTTGAAACCGTTTCTCCATTATAATTTAATTGATTAGGGAGCGGGAGATTGCGATGGGATCCCGTCTTCTCCGGAGAATCGTTTCCATGACGATATAATAATTGATTCCGATGTATACGTGCGTGCGTGATCCTGATGATTGGGTGCGAGTATATGATAACACTGTGCATGTACCCTATTTAATGAATTAATTGTCATTCGTGTTTATGAATTGAAAAATAAAGGCAATCAAGTTTAGGTTCCTTGAAGAACCATTCAAAAGCGTATTATTTAATAGTAATAATAATAATAATAATAATAATAATAATAATATGAGCATCATTTTAGTTAACTTTGGATAAAAAAATCTGTTAACTGTTAAGTCTTCAACAAAATATATTTCCATGCTAACGTTTCGTTTGCTGACATTGAGGGCTAGACATTCAGGGACAAATGATTAACATTGGAGTGACTAACAGTGGAGTGACTAACATTGGAGAAAAGTTACGAGAAATTGAAGTATAAAATTATATAAAAGAAATTATGTTTAATATTAACGTACTTTTAAAGTTTGATTTTAAAATTTAAATTTTACATTGTTAAAAAATGTAAAGGATTTTTATTTTATTTGGAAATATTTTTAATTTGGTTCGTAATTCCTCGTATTTCATGTTCATAACTTTTTTCTTTTGTAAATGTTTTTTCAGATGTTTTTAGATTTTGGAGGTTGTTTCACTCAAAGTATTTTAAAAATTTTCATTATTCATCTCTTTCACTTCTCTTTTGATCTTTCTCCTCATTTTCATTTATTTTGATCTTTCTCCTCATTTTCATTTCTTTTGATCTTTCTCCTCATTTTCATTTTTCTTTTGATCTTTCTCCTCATTTTCATTTCTTTTGATCTTTCTCCTCATTTTCATTTTTTCTTTGATCTTTCTCCTCATTTTCATTTCTTTTGATCTTTCTCCTCATTTTCATTTCTTTTGATCTTTCTCCTCATTTTCATTTTATTTTGATCTTTCTCCTCATTTTCATTTATTTTGATCTTTCTCCTCATTTTCATTTCTTTTGATCTTTCTCCTCATTTTCATTTCTCTTTTGATCTTTCTCCTCATTTTCATTTCTTTTGATCTTTCTCCTCATTTTCATTTTTCTTTTGATCTTTCTCCTCATTTTCATTTCTTTTGATCTTTCTCCTCATTTTCATTTCTTTTGATCTTTCTCCTCATTTTCATTTCTCTTTTGATCTTTCTCCTCATTTTCATTTCTTTTGATCTTTCTCCTCATTTTCATTTTTCTTTTGATCTTTCTCCTCATTTTCATTTCTTTTGATCTTTCTCCTCATTTTCATTTCTCTTTTGATCTTTCTCCTCATTTTCATTTTCACTTCTCTTTTGATCTTTTTCCTCATTTTAGCGAGTTTATATTTGTGATAAAAGGTTTTTGCCTTCAGATTGTTTGTGGAACGTTTCATATTTCAAGTCGAATTACCAAAATAGGCATTTTTAACTTTACCATTCCACTTAATAAAGGATTCTTAACATTGACCGATAAAATCCCTTTTTGATATATACAGTAGAGTCAAAAGGAGAGTCAGTAAGTTCCCGGTTAGTGTCTATGTGGTCCCCCCAATTTGAAATTTAATTCTAAAACTTTTCTTAAACTTTTCCTAAACCTATTTTGGGACGTAATGGGGGAACCAAACAGTTGAAATTTTAATTCTGAATAATTTTTAATTGTTGATCTTTTTATTTTGTTGCGTTTTCTGTACAAAAAACAAAATTGTATCTTTATCGTAATTGGTTGAATTGCTTGTTTGCACATCCAGTTTTTGTTTAATTAATTGAGTTTTTTATAATATTTTTGGGAATCGTTTTTGATTAAATTGTCTAACTCCAAACATTTATTATCGAAATGTTACCACTTCGATCACCGTCTCAATGTTCTATGGGTAAATGTTTTCATTATAGGAATCGCATGTTTATCTGGAAAAAATGAAACCTAGTTCAAATAGATTTCTTTATCTGTAGGTTTATGTACACTTTTGTTTTAAAAGATCCACCGCCAAGCTTTAACAACCTTTTTATCCAAAATTATTCTGAAATGACTGATTGATACTCCAACTAAGAAATTTTTCAGGATATTAGATACAAATTGAAAAAAAAAATTATTATACGATGACGTTGGACAGAATAATGAAAGCACTTAATAAAAAAAAATACGTCAAAATTACTTTTAATTTAATAAACCTTACATATGATTTTTTTTTAAATCGAAGAATTTGGATCCTTTTTTCGATGTAGTGAAAGTATCTCGGAAAGTCTCTTGAAATCTGCTCTGTCTACGCATGCTCGCTGGCCTTGTTCGTGTCAGTTCAAATATATTAGTTTATATGAAGAAGCGTAAATAACTGCTCTTTAGAAGTTAATTTCAAGGAGGAGGATTGCGGCCTACATCATAATTAGTTATCTAATACTGTATTTTCAGTTCTATAAATAAAAAGAGTTGGATCACCTGAAGATCAGGGCCCCCATCCCTCTTTAATTAGCTTTATAAGGCTAACTAACGAAAATATCACGACCTAACCTAACCAATCGTTAGATCAACTGTACGCCCTTGACGATTGGTTAGGTTAGGTCGTGATATTTTCGTTAGTTAGCCTTATAAGACTAGCTAAGAAGGCTGAGGTCCCTGATTTCAGGTGATCCTGAAACGATAAATGCATATTGAAGTTTGGTTACTTATATAGTAAATTTAAATTTGAGTACAATTGCCTAAGCATGTTAATCCCTTAGAACTAAGTTAAGAAAAATTAATGTCATTTCACTCTTGTTTAATTTAGCAATATAAGCTTTTTTAGCTATTTGGATCACCTGACGATCACGGCCCTCAGCCTTCTTTAGTTAGCCTTATAAGGCTAACTAACGAAAATATCACGACTTAACCTAACCAATAGTCAAGGCGTACAGTTGACCTAACGATTGGTTAGGGTAAGTCGTGATATTTTCGTTAGTTAGCCTTATAAGGCTAACTAACGAAGGCTGGGGGCCCTGATCTTCAGGTGATCCAACTATTTTTAAGTTTTTTTCGTAAAATATAGATCTTATGTCATAAATAAAGTTTTAAAGTATAACTTTTATTTTTAATTTATCTTCAATGATTTCTAGGTCATATACTGAAGCATTTTATTAACTATGTTGAATTTCTAAACATGTTCAGAAGTAAATCAGAGTTCAAAAAATGAATAACCTCGAACGTCTTTCGAAAAGTGAGGACAAAATAGGTTTTAAAATATTTTAACTTAAAACACTATTTTTTACAGGATAATAATAATAATAATAATAATATAATAATAATAATAATTTGCATTTATAAAAGTGAATAAACAATTCAATATTACCCATTTTCAAAGAGCTGACAAACGAAATCTTTAATTTTATGTTATGGTCACATTCCACTCATCAAAACTGGTCGAATTTGTTATAGGGTCATATAATGCCAATTAAAAACAACGGTTGGTTTTACGTCCGTTTTTATACACAATAAAATAGAATGAATTTATCGTAGTCACTTTTAAAGTAAAAATCCGTTTACGTAAACGTGCCATTTTGGCATTGAAAGAAATAACGTTACTTTTGTTACAACGAATGTCTCTTAATTTGATCCAATTTCTTACTACTTTGAAATAGTTTAATAACGTTGAAGTGAGTCATTTTGACAGATTAAATAGCTAATCACAGGTTCAAATGATAAAATATAAATATACTATATATAACAGGGACCTATTGTGTATATACAAAATAAATATATTCTCCATGAGACAGAATTCATCTGCTCATTTTACTGTATACCTAACATCACCCAGAAGTACGTAGAAAAAAGCTTATTTTATTAAAATAAACGTCATTAAACAAAAACAAGTAACAAAAGAGGACTAAATAATAGGGACTAAAAAAATGGATTTAAGTAAATCCAAAACTATGTTACAGTTCCATTTTACGAATTACACTTCATTTCAGCCTTTTATTTGCCCCTCCTTCTCGATTCTCTTTCGTAAAAAGTTAAATAACTTGTATCCTAAGGTCAGTACTGAAGGATTAGTTCGGTTCTTTGAGGGCATTAATCTCTCAATCAATCTTCGAGGAATGGGATAAAAAGGATTACGGAGGAATTTTACTTCATTGCCTTCCCATATGAGGCTTCATTTATCCGTAGACTTTATTTCGGTTTTTTTTTTTTTTCCTTCTCTTAAAGTTGATGAGGTCTTTTGGGGAAAATGCAATCTTTATTTCATTTTATGATTTTATATGAAAGGTTATGATGTGTTTTATATAAATGCGCTTCTCAAAGGTTATCTTCCTTCGGCTTTATCACAGTCTCATAAATATAAAATTACCTTATGAATATCAAATGAAGTTGCAGGAAATGGATTCTGTCGTGAAAAGGTCTCATTTATTATTTATTTTAGTTTAATTTATATTTTATGTCTAACTCTCTAACGCAAGGGTTAATCGGTATTCTCAATTTTGCATTTACTCGACCGGTCGGCTCTGGAACAATCTCCCTCACTCCATCTTTCCCCCTGTCTATGACTTCTAATCTTTCAAAAACAGAGTATCCAGGCATCTTGAAAACCTTGGACCTTGACCTCGCTTTTCCTCTGTAGGGGTGGTCGTGGGGGGGGGGGGGGGGTTGCCTCCTCTTTCCTACATAAAAAATTAGTGATTAATATTTCGATATTTTAATTCCTTAATTAGATTCATTTATTATTTATTTTAATTTAATTTACGTTTATTTGCACTCATTTCTTTTGCTTTACACACATTTTCTGAATTCTCTTTGGTAGTGTGACGAGGCTTGAAACACTGGGCATGCATGCATGCGGACATTTTGAACCAAAAGGAATTTCGGAATAACGATGGTTTTTACTGTTTAATAACGATGGTTTTTACTGTTTAATTTATTTATTTAATTAAAACCAATTATAATGACGGGAAAAAAAGCTTTATGAGAGACATGTTTTTACGATATATCGCAGGGGGGGGGACACTTAAAACTAATTCTAAACAATGTGATTCACAAAAATGTCGATATAATTTATTCAAAATTGGTCTAGGAAGGAAAGTTGCTCCAACGGCTTTAATGATGGACCATTCGTTTTACAAAGAAATCGTTCCATAATCGGCTCATCCACCAAATGGAGCTATTAAATGTTTAGAAACGGTGTTCTGTATGGAACAACTATTCTTTCTAGACCAATTTGGAACCAATTATATCGACATTACAAAATAAAATTCGTTTAAAATCGTTCTATATTGGTCAAATGGAACAATTAATCTTTTTAAACGGTGGTCTGTATATCGGCCTATATATGAAACAACTTTACAGTGTATGTTGCAAATTAGTGATTTATATTTTGATATTTTAATTCTTTAACACTTAAATAAATTAATTTTGCATTTATTTATTGAATTATTTAATTTCACACAAATTAAATCAGTTTACTATAAACCTCTTTTTCAAAGGAGCGGATGTATGGAATTCGGTTCTCGTTAATATCAGACAGGCTTCATCACTAAATGTATTTCATAAATCACTAAAGAAATACTTTATTAGCTCTTACTGATGTATAAATTCACTACTGCCATTATTATCACAGTAATTAAGTTCCCATTTTATAAGTAACTGCTTAAAATATGCTAATTTCATTAAACACTTTTAATTATGTAATTTATCCTATTTTTTTCTCATTAAGCATCATTTATTTTCTACTAAATATACAATTGATAATTTTATTTAATATTATGTAAAATAATCAAACGATACTTTGGTAATTAATTATTATTATTATTATTATTATTATTATTATTATTAGATGCATTTATTACTATTTTTATCAGTATTTTCTAAAGGTTCGTCTGCGGCATTTCAAGATAAACGTTACTGCATCGGGAGTAATTGTAACTAGTAGGGTAATTAAGAGTAATTAGTATCGTAATTAGTGGTAATTACCCGCAAAGTGTTGGTTCAGAGCTCCTTCCAAAGTATAGCTCATAAAATTAATTATTTAAACTCGCGTTTAGAAGTTGGGGGAAAAAGTTGGGTATCGCTCGAGTAAAGAGTTGAATGTATCGTGTATCTAAATGTTTTATACTGGCAATTTGTGTATTTTAAATACATTTCAGTTAAAAATTAAAACGGAGTTAATATTTAAAATAAAGTTATATTAAGTAATACAAGACTTTATTGATATTACTAATAGCAGGCGGCGATAATACTTAAATAAGTAAAATTTATTATTTCAGTACTTCAATTATAAGAGTCAAATTGAACAGCTTAAAATAACTTTATATCTGCGGATACGGATGCGGATTTTTAAATTTAATATCCGCGGATGCGGATATTTAGTTAATCTATCAATATAATATAGAATTATGAATATATGACATAATTTTTCAAATTTTGTGATATTACTATTATGGCAGGCAATACATAAGAATTAAAATTAATATTGTTTTCATTATGATAAAAATAATAACTTTCTCAAGAATTTCAGCCACAGAAAATTCAATGAAACAAGTTTCATTCAATTTTCTGTGTTACCAGCTATTTATATTTTCAGGTTTATATATTTTTGTGTTCATTAATAACACCAGTACACATTTGAAAATTTGTCGATCGATTTTTACAAACTAGTTGGTGATTCTATATAATATGAGTGCGCTGATCTCAAAAATAGTTAGTTTTTCCCCATCACATATGGTTTTCTTACTACAGGGTGTGTCATAAATCCCCCATTTATCCCCAAATGTGAACCATCTTATCGAGACCAACATTGGATTGCACATGCTAAACCATAAATTTTGTTGTTATAAGCTACAGTAACGCTTACATAATAATGTAGGGTAAATATATATAACAACCAGTCCCGTTCCCAGCAAAATACTCTCTCCTCTCCCATCAATGGGTGGTTAACATTTGGGAACAGATGAGGTATTACAACACCCCTTGTAGCACGAAATCTTTAGGTGATAGAGCATTTGGTATTCGATGCCTAGCTTGCACACTAATCCTGTGATGTCCTTGCAAAATACTAAGGGACCATCTTCTTCGAAAAAAGGCACGAAGTCTTTCTCACGATTTCTGTACCAAGCGAAGTATGTGTCGGATGATGCCAATAAATTGTTCTCCTGCAATCTAGACCCCAAAAGTTCTGCAGAGTCCTTAGGCAGATTCAAATCCCTGACTAAGTCATTTAGTTCTGCTTGGGTTAATGGTTTAGGAGGATCTCGGTCAGCTGTTGGCTGTTCATAAACATCATCATTGTCTGGATTTGGAGCTGAATCAGAATCTGAATTGTATTGATCCAGACTCTCGGGTGGGCGGGGAATAGGAACTTCTGGACCATGGGGTACCGGCCTTATTGCAGATGGAAGACTTGGGTATTGAAGGCTCTCTTTATTCTTTGCATTATAACCTTTAACATTGCAAGAACAGAAGTAGCAGTCGTCGGTATGGTTTCTAGGCTCGCGCCATACCATAGGGATCCCAAATGGCAAACTTTTCTTTTTACCTTTGCTCCAATTCCTTAGTGCCGCAACACACGTAAGACAAACCTTGTGTGGAGCCCAACTTTTGTCTTGATCTCCTAATTTAATTCCAAAATAAGCATGATAAGCTCTCTTAATGAAGGTCGTTACATTTGTCCTTTGTTTTACAATAACATACCGACCACAAATATAACAAAATATGTCTGGACTATGGGTACATCCTCTAGAAGCCATTATTCAAATTTTAAAGACGTAATGTTAGAATTATCTATCTGAAAAATATGAAAAAACGAAATTCATTAAAGATAAAAAAGGTAAAAAATTACAAACGCCCCAAAATTGTTTGCTAATAACTTTAAAACTGTGGGTGATAGAAAAAAACTGGTAGCATTTTTGAATTCAGCGCAGCGAACTGCTTCAAAATCACAACTCAAAATAAAGAAATCGATTTTCAGGCAGACCGGTGATTTATATAATTAATACTTTACATGAAATGTGCATGACTGGGCCTTATAAGCTACTTTATAAGCTAATTTAATTGTAAATTGCATAATTTATTAGAGGTAATATCCGCATAACATCCGCAGTCAGAAGTGCGGATACGGATATTATAAATGACGCGGATATCCGCATGTGCGGATGCGGATATCTGGTCCACCACTAATATACATATATATATATATATATGATGAATAAAACCAGGATGTCATTAGACGAAAGCGCTTGAGCACCATTTTGTGTTTCCTTTCCTTCGTGGTTTTATTCATCATAAATATTTTTCACGTGTTACTTTCGTGAAATAATTTTCATATATATATATGTGTGTGTGTGTGTGTGTGTGTGTGTGTGTGTGTGTGTGTGTGTGTGTGTAAAGGTTTTACGATGCAAATTCATTTTTCGAAAAAATGAATTTTAAAAACTGAAATTGATTTTTCTGCATTGAAATTTTTTTTTTTATTTAATTTTTCTGAATAAAGATTATCGTAGATTCGATTACAAATAAGCTCTCTATATTTCTATGTATCTCAACTATCTATCTACCTATCTATCTATTTTCCGCGTATGCGTGTAATAAATAAAATAATGAAAGCCTCTTACAATTTTCCATCTCGAGATTGATCTTAACTATTGAGAATTTTACTCACGAATCTGTTACAAGTTTAATCGCAGTTTCATCCTTCCTCGGCGAATATAATTATAAATAAGCACCGTGCGTGATAGCTAAATTGAAGTGTGTTGGGCGTTTAAGTTTGGAAAGAGTCTTCGCTCTAATATCTATTCATACCCTCTAACTTAGTTTACGGCATAAGAAATGATTGAACGCAAAACATGACGCGTGAAGTCGATGGTGACAATATTGGTGTTTTAAGGCTATTTGAAATGATTTGAAAATGAGGGATTTGAGATGAGAGTTGTTTCGTATAATGGTATAGGGAGGGTATATCTCATGCCCTGTGCCCCTCTTCATTTAAAAATAATAAACTGAAGGTAGTAAGTTAAAAATTTTAATTGTTACACGGTCTTATCATTTGCCATCTCTGCAACTGACAAATATACAGGGTGTCCCATAATTCAGGCCTCATAGGAAAATTTATTTTAAATTAAATTTACAAAAGTTAATACATTAGAAATAAAACAAATGTTCAAAATGATGTTTTGTTTTGGAACTTTTTTTGTTGCGGGTAGAATAACACGCATTGGTTAATATAGAAGTGAGTTACACTCGTGAGGCAAAGGCCTCGGATTATAAATTTATAAAATAAATTTTACACTTTTACAATTTTCGTCGTTACAATAATTTTAGCATAAGAAAAGTAATTGTGAAATTGAACTATCTTTTTTTATTAATTTGGCCTTCAAATTTTAGGCTTTACTGGGCTCTCAAATTAATTGAATCTAAAACATCGCTTCTTAGTTATGATTAATATTGAAATCATGAATAAGAATTATTAATTAATTTAAAATACATAAACGAATTAATAGATGAAAATTAGACAATGAATTTAAATAATTGTGACGTCATTAAATTCATTGTGAAAATATTTATTTTTTATTTACATTTACAAATTAATTCATAAAATAAATATTAGAATATGACAATTCCTGTTACGTTACAATAATACAATAACAAATAATAAAATTACAATATATTATTAGGGTGTGTCGAATTTTTCAACTTTCAAATTCCAAATATGAGGGGTGCTAAAAAGTTGCAGCATGACTTAGGAATTCTAAAGATATTTTTGTTAATTTAATATAATTTAGTTTTGCTTGGTAAGAAGCTACATAAAAATAGTGACTTTTTTGACTTTTTTGTGGAATTATATAATAATTATTATATTAATAATTATATATGCTGTATATATAATGCACTGCTGTTTTTGCTTATTTCACAGGTTGAAACATATTCATCAGTGTGCTGAAGATTACTTGTCCGTCAGTGCTACCATCCTAACCAGTGGGAATTGACATACAATGGCTTCTAAAAGGAGGACAAGACTGGGGACATTCACACATATGAGCAACCTAATTGGAACTGGTAGAGAGTTGTTGCCCTCTGAACTCCAACTCTGCGAGACGTTCTGAAATATGGGCTACTGCTAAGAGAACAAAGTGGTGAGGATGTGAAACTACCCAGCAGCCAGTCTTGCAAAGGACATTTACCCTAAAGTGCTTGAAAAGTGGGAACGAGCAAACAGTTCTTTTGTAGCCCCCGTTGTAAATTCACGAGTCACAATCTTAAACAAGATCCAAGAGAGCTGGGAGCAGGCCAAAAACATATCTCTTGGGAGAGGAAAGCTACATGTCAAAGAGGCTTTCATTGCAAAACTTGACAAGCTTTTTGACATCCTCAGTTGCAAGTGTAAAATTGTTCTCTGCTCTGAATTTGGCTGCCTTGCAGATGCTGGTTGCAAAAACGAAACTCACATTAACTGTACATGCCCTAGGGAGATGAAGATCCCTGTGAAGGAACTTGCTTTCATTAAAGGTCAGAGAGACAAGTCTGGTTCTATTGGACCACATCAGATTGGCTTGCCAGATCAACCTGAGCACAACAGACAAGTCAAAAAGCAGAAGCGGCAAGAAGACGAAAGAAGAAGGCTTGCTGAATATAAGCAGACAAGTAAGCAGGATGTTTCAATGCCATCAAATGAAATAATTTTCTCTGATGATGAAAATGAAGAACAAATAGCTGATGCTCAAGATGGAAAGGATGGAAGTTATGAAGTGACATTAGAAATACCAAGCACGTCTTCAACTTCCAATAAAAAGCCAGAGTACAACACATTAGAAATACCTAATGTTGCTATGCATAGCATCAGATATGGTGTTGGCCTGCGTGCCACAGCTGCCATCACCACTGCTGCCTTTATGGATGCTGGCTTGATCACTGAAGAAGACAAGAGACTTGTAGTTGATCACAATAAAGTCAAGAGGGCCCAAGAAAAAGTTATGAGATCCCTGGATCAGGAATTTGATGATCTTTATAAGAAGGGTGAAATTGACTGCATCTTCTTTGATGGCCGTCAAGATACAACTAAAGTTATGCTGAAAGCAGACAATTCAGATCGTCAGTTCCCCAGCATCATCAAAGAAGAGCATTATTCTGTGTGCAGTGAGCCAGGTGGAAGATATCTCTACCACTTCACTTCTGAGAAAGGCTGAACGAGAAAAAAACCTGCTGAAGTTATTGCTGATAATCTTGTAGATTTCATGAAGAAGAAGGGCATTGATAAAAGCCTGCAGGCCATTGGAGGTGATTCTACAAATGTTAACACTGGCTGGGAGGATGGTTCCATGCATTGGGTAGAGGTCAAGCTTTGCCGTAAGCTGATCTGGTTGGTTTGTGCCCTCCACACTAACGAGTTACCCCATGCGACACTTGATCACAGCACTGGATGGGAAGACCTTGTCTAACAACAAGTGGACAGGTAACATTGGCAAGATGCTAGACACTGCAACCGAACTTGAAATTGATCCTTCATCCACCAAACTCTCAATTGGAGAGCCTCTTACTTCACTGAGTGACAATGTCGTAAAGGATCTCTCTACTGATCAAGCGTACGGGTATAGGATCACACAGGCCATAAGGACAGGAGAACTTCCCACAGATCTGGCCCTTCTTGAAATTGGTCCAGTGAGCCATTCAAGGTGGTTGACAACAGCAAACAGGCTTTGTCGCATGGGTTTCAAAACATGGCCTTAAAGGCAAAACCCTCAACAACTTAAGACTGATAATGGAATACATTGTTGGTGTGTACTACCCCTGTTGGTTCAACATCAAAGTAAAACACTCTTGGGTGGAAAGCCCACGCCACATCTTGTTTCAGCTGCGGCTAGTTAGGCTGCAAAAGAAGGCTGTAGTGGATGCTGTTTTGCCAACCATCAAGCGCTCAGCATGGTATGCATTCAGCGAAATGATAATCCAGACACTCTTGTGCTCAGATGACAGTGAGGAGAGGAGAGCTGGTGTCCAAAAGATTGTTGACATTAGGAGTGGAGATGATGACACACTTGGAGATCTTTCTGTACGTCCCAGGAAGACACCTTCCATCAACCCCAGTGCTTCTTCCGTGTTGGAGCTGACAGACTGGTCTGACGGGGTATTTGAACCTCCTTTGACATGCATACTGACTACAGCGGAAGTAAAGAAGTTCTTTGACAAGCCTATGCAAGTTCCACAGTGGCCCTGTCATGCTCAGTCAATAGAGAGGTGTGTGAAACAAGTCACAGAGGCAGCAGGTAGGGTGTATACACATGAGAAACGTGAGGGCTATATCAGAGGCCAAGAAGCAAGTCGGCGGCTGATGTCCAAGAACGAATCAAAGCAAGACTTGATGAAACTTGTTTAAATATTTTTTTTTACTGATGTCATTACTTTCTAATGTTGTTTTATGATTACAAGGATATGTTTATGATTACTAGGATATGTTTTATGCAGAGAAACTAAAATTTTATAGCATTACCTGACATTTTGAGAAGCTAAAATTAATAAATGTTGTTTTCCGAGAGCAATTTATGTGCTTTTTAATCAAACGTAGATTTACCAAGCTAAGTGTTGAGCAATCACAAAAATAATAGCAGATTTGAATTCTTCACATCCAAAAACATATTTTTAAAACCCCTCAGTGAAGGAATTGGCAAAAATTAATTTTCACCTCCCAAATTGACACACCCTAAATATATTATGTTACAATAGTGTCAATTGGACTTTATTTTATATAATTTGGCCCTTCATCTTTAGGCTTTACTGGGCTCTCAGAACAAGTAATATTGTAATGTACATTTAATCCTAGATTTTTATTAATATTCCATTATTAATCGAGATTTCAATTTGTTTTTAAACGGATTTATGTATAAATAAAACTCTTAACAAAATCTGTATAAAAATCTCTTAAGATTTTAAATGTTAAATGAGCTTAGAACGAGATCAAGAAAAGAAAATTTTCTCAAATTAAGATGAGAATCTTCTTTCCTCAAATATTACAACCATTTTGTCAAAATTTACCTCTTAATTTTCTCCTGCCTCTTAACCGAATAATCCTTTAATCCAAAAAAGCCTCACAAGTGTCTGCACGCGTCGAGACAATAGGCGAGATGTGTTTTTAATTTCCCGATGTTTACGCGTCTGAGGAACGGCTAAACAACGCCTGAGGTACGTCTGAGAAACGTCTCTGCGAAGTTGACAGTTACGTCCAAACAAAGGTGCGTGGCTGTCTCGTAATCCGTACGCGCGGAGAAAGG
>JAJOZX010003618.1:245000-375000 GCA_023014485.1 Bathynomus jamesi | reverse complement strand
CGCTAAAAAGAGGCTTCAGCGAACGAATAAAACCATTTCATCGGTGACATATTAACGGTTACGATAAACGATAAGAACGAGATCAGAAAGAACGAGTTTCTCATTTAACGTCATCCGTTAACGGTGCATAAAAGAAACGTAAAAAGCGAGTCAAACATATTCCTTATCATCTCCAAATATAAAGCGGAGATATCACGCCCATTTAACGTCTTACTAAACTTGGTGTTCTCTCGCGCGTAAAAATGGTATTAAAATACGTTATACTTTTTGCCAATGTAAATAACTTTGCTCTCGACCTTAAAAGAGGAAGGTTTTTTTTTTGCATCGAGAAATCCATAAACGATTCCAAAGGAGGTCATCAAAAGGTCCAACTTTTGTGAAAAAGTTCAGACGAAGTTCACAATCTCACAAACAGATGTCGCTCAAGTGAACTTTTGCATCACGACACTTTTTTTCAAATTTTTCGTTTCCAATTTTGTATTTTGTAAAACGGAGTGAAAGACTTCAATTGTGACGTTTATAAAGAAGTTCTGAAAGGGTTTCGTTCATTTTCAATCTTTAAAAAGTCATTTTGGTTTTCAAATCAATTTTACATTAAAGAAAATCGATGAGCGAAAAGACAGTTTTCCGCTGCATTTATTAACATTATAGGTTTTCCGCTACAAATAAAGGTCATATATATATATATATATATATATATATATATATATATAGAGAGAGAGAGAGAGAGGAGAGAGAGAGAGAGAGAGAGAGAGAGAGATTAACAATAAAATTTTTAATTCCTATCATTTTACTCTTAATTTCTTTTTAATATTTTTTGATACTTGAATGTTGGACAGAAAGACTTCAACTCAAGTTGAAATTAGATAATTAACCTCTCTAAAACACTGAATTAACAATAAAATAAATTTTGGACAACTAATTGTAGTTGTAGTCTGAGCAAAACTATTTACATGACTTTTTGTCATGTGCCACTACTATTATGTATTTATACGGTAGTGCCACTATCATGTATCTATACGGTAGTACCACTATCATGTATCTATACGGTAGTGCCACTATCATGTATCTATACGGTAGTGCCACTATCATGTATCTATACGGTAGTGCCACTATCATGTATTTATACGGTAGTGCCACTATCATGTATCTATACGGTAGTGCCACTATCATGTATCTATACGGTAGTGCCACTATCATGTATTTATACGGTAGTGCCACTATCATGTATCTATACGGTAGTGCCACTATCATGTATCTATACGGTAGTGCCACTATCATGTATCTATACGGTAGTGCCACTATCATGTATCTATACGGTAGTGCCACTATCATGTATCTATACGGTAGTGCCACTATCATGTATCTATACGGTAGTGCCACTATCATTGCTTTGTGTTATAATCACGCTTATATTATTTGAAGACCATTACTGAAATGTGTTTGAAGTTCGGTGTCTGAAATAAAAAGCTTATTTGACTTTACCCAATTAAGATCCACTACATTATCTTACGTGCAACTTCGCTTCTGGAGCTTATTTATACCTTTTGTTCGTTCCGTTTCACTAATACTGCTTGTCTTCATAAGAATAAAAAGAAGACTAAGATTCAGTTTCCAATTTTTGTGTCAAAGGTGAATAAAAAAGTTAAAAAAGATTAAAAAAATTAAAGTGAAACAGAAGTTGGAAGCGAATCCATTTCAAGTTAAAAATTTTGTTTCAAAACTTTAATGGTTAAAACTACCGAACTTCTAATTGGCGGAAGTGGTTTTACTCCAAACTACAGTCATTATATTTGCAGTTTAAAAAGTCTAAATCAACAGAAGTGTTGAAAACGATTAGAAAAAGACAGAAACAGATCGGTTTAAAAGAAGCGGAACTGACATTTATAATGTCGCTTCGAGTATTTACAAGAATTTGAGCAAATTCTTCGATGAAAAATTGCTTGCTATTTTTTAATACTTTTCTCTATCGAGACAAAGGCCTACCGGACCAGAATCGACCTTGTCCTGTTTTCATCCATTAATAAAGGCAAGACTACTCGTTTACACGTATGTACAGTATGTATGTATGTATGTATGTAGTATAAATCAGAGAGAATCTAATACTTAGTATATATGTACGTAGTATAAATCAGAGGGAAGCTGATGCTTTTACGAGCTTTAAAAATTACGTATAGATATGTATAAACATTAAAACGAATGCCTTTTATGGCTTCTTTCCCGTTGAAGAATTTTATCAAAGTTTGAAATTGTTTTCGAAGTGTAAAAGTAATTTTATGCTTTTATGCAAGAATCAAAAGACGGTCGTAAATAGCGAGTCCATTACGAGGGTAATAGTGGAAGGCGACTTCTCTCTCTCTCTTTCTCTTCCTCTCTCTCTCTCTTTGATTCATCTAAATTGATTGCAAAAACAGGTTTTCTTTGATGTAATCTTTACTTCTTGGTCTTTTTCTTTATATTGTTTTCTTCCATTTATTTACTTATCGTTTATTTATTTATTTACGTCTTAAATATAATTCTAATATAGAGAAAATGTATTTATTCCTTGAAGTGGAAAGGATTTGTCTTTAACATAATGTAATAGACCTTTTAGCGTAATTTTTGACCGAGTATTCCTTATTTACTTTTCTTAACTTCCACATATAGTACATTCCTCTTTCTCTCTCTCTCTCTCTCTCTCTCTCTCTCTCTCTGTCACAAGTATATTTATGTTCTCTTTTAATTTATATCTCTTTCTTTCTCTTTTAATTTCAAACCATTTTTGTCTTGTTTTCGCCAATTTTTCTTTTCTTGACATCGTCAACATTTTAAGCAGTTTTCCGTTGGATATTTAATATGTCTTTTTCTATGTAATTCATGGATACATCCTTTTACTCGTTATCTCTCTCGTAAATTCTTCTGAACGCCACGAATGTTACCTATCCAAAAACCAGCCCGAATATCAGATGAGAAACAGCTCACTTCACAGGCAAAAGTACAGTTTCTTATAAGACACCAAATAAATATATCGTGTGTGTGTGTATATATATATATATATATATATATATATATATATATATATTATTTCATTACATGTATTTTTTAGTATTTTGGTTTTTAATTTAGGTTTTTGTTCTGTTAATAAACTTTTTCATTGTATTTTATTTTCATTTTCATTTCGATATGGACGAGTAAGTTCCTTCAAGTGTCTTTTGTTGAAGGAAAAAGCAAAGTTTGAAGATGGGAACGATAATTAATGATGTAAACTTAATGCGAGAGCGCATTCCTCTTGCCTCGGAAGCTTCCAAAAATCCATCCCAAATCCGCAATTTTTCATCGTCCCTCTTCACCGCAGCGGTTTTTTGTCTTCTTCGCGTTAAACGCGTTTAAATCCGTTTTGATGAAGAGGGAAGCAGCCTTTCAACAAGTTTTGCAAAGAACCGAGATAAAGTTGGAGAAAAGTCTCGCAGTTTCTGCAAATTTCAGTAAAACTTTTAACAACATCGCTACATCTTATAAATCACAATGAATCAACAATTTATGATCTCGTTTGTACTTTTATCTTACCTTATCTTCTCTCTCTCTCTCTCTCTCTCTCTCTCTCTCTTAGATATATATATACTGTATATGTGTGTGAAGACGAGAGCTAAAATGAAGGTCCAAGGTTTTCGAGATGTCTGGACACTACGTTTGAAAGATTGGCGGTCATAAATAGGAGGAAAACTGTTCTTCTTTTTTGCACAATTTTCAGTAATTTCTTTTATCACTTTTGGTTCATTAATTGAAGATCATTTGAACACGAATAAAAATTCAAAGAAAACTCTCAAATGAACGTTCGGGATAAATAGTTGCGTACAATATTTCAAATCAATACACAGAAGGTTGACAAAACTAAATAGACACCACGTTCATTATCTTCAAGAATCAGCGGCAAAGCTCATCAATGGAATGTCAGAACGCGTGTGTCAGCTTTACATTTGTTGGTGCATTTACATTAATTATATTTCTGTCAATTTCCGCAAAAGTATATTAAGGATATTAAAGATGCGCTTCGGTGGTTTAGTGGTTATCATCGCTGACTACGAATCCACCGACCCGAGTTCGATTCCAGGCGAAAGCAGACGGCGCGCATCTTACCCAGCTGTTCAGCGTTCCAGAAAAAATGGGTTGGTAGATAAATGGGTAACCTGGATTACCTAGTGGTTCAGAGGCTGGGCTGCTGATCAGAAGGTCGTGAGATCGAGTCCGGGCAAGGACTTCGTAATTTCTGACCACCCGTAGTGGGTCGTGGTTAGGATTCCACGTTAAGCTGTAGGTCCAAAGTGGAGCAACAAGCTTGCCCTTCGTCAGAATGAACAATTCGGGGGAAGCAAAACAAGGTTAACCAAGGTATAAAGATAATGATAATAATAAATTTTATTGGTAGAAAACAAATCCCATAAAAAAGTACAATATTTATCAAGGTAATAAACAATTCAATTAATAAAATATTATATTTAACAAAACATTTTGAACGAAATCCTTAATTTAACTCGAAATACGATTCTTTGCGTTTACAATACACAATTTATTATTTTGTAATAAATGAAACAATCGCATTTCTACTTATGTATTTTTATGAAAAAAAAATTACCATTTATAATAATGTTTTTAAAATAATTTTTAGTTAAAAACTTTTCCTTTTAGAAACTTTTATTGAAATTTCCATTTCAGTTTGTATGAGAAATTCTAAAAATGGAACAGATGTTACGCGTTCTGTTCACTAAAGTTAACATTTAATTGATTTAAAAAAAAAGTCAAATTTTGGGCCAAATTCGTTGAAAACATTTGCCCCCAAAAAGGATTTAGTAAGATGTTAAGATCTTAGATTTGGACGTATCCGTAGAGATGTTGATGTACTGCCGGAGTGTTGGTATCTTTCGCGATAGATGCAACGCCATTCCATAGATAAGAGAGAGAAAGATTGACTAGTATGTTAAGGGAGATCAAAACGAAAGAAAAGCGTTATCGATGGCGAAAAACGGGTTCCGAACGGGAACATTGATTCGCTACAACCATTTTCCTTACCAATATAAAGAAGAGGACGAGCTAATTTGAATATTTTATTAGAATTAACCAATCAAACTTTTTCATCAGCGACCAACCAGCAACTCCATTACGGATCTTTTAACGACGTCACTTACAAAAATTTCTTATCTTTTAAAAATACTTTTAAAAGTTTTCTTCACTTTTATGTTTTAACTTTAAATTATCTTTTATCTCATCTTTATTACAAGAAAAATTATAAAAGAAGTTACACAAAGTTGTAAGGGACTAAAGATTACTCTATTTAGATACATTTTAACCATATATACCCTTTTATGGGATATATATATATATATATATATATATATATATATATATATATATATATAATGTAAAGAACGACGCTTGTTTAGAAGAGTGTCCGCACAAGAGGAGGAGAGAAAACGAGCATTGAAAAAGTCATTCGATTCCGCTCGCACGTAGGAGAATTACGAGTTCTGATTCATGGAGGACCTTGGTGTAATGGTTATCATATCTGACCGGCAATTAGATGATCCCGGGTTCGATTCCCGGGAGGTGGCTCGTTTTCTCTCCTCTCTTGTGTGGGCACTCTTCTAAACAAGCGTCGTTCTTTACATTAATTATACTGTGTGTCGTTTGCAGTCAAAATGTGGAATCAATGATAGAAAGCCACCCCCAGCCTTTTTTAGTTAGCTTTATAAGGCTAATTAACAAAAATATAACGACCTAACCTAACCAATCGTCAAGGGCGTACAGTTGACCTAACGATTGGTTAGGTTAAGTCGTGATATTTTCGTTAGTTAGCCTTATAAAGCTAACTAAAGAAGGCTGGGGGTGGCTTTCTTTCATTGATCCAAAATGTATATATATATATATATATGTTCCATGCGATGATTCTTCATTTCACGAAGGTTAAGCTTGTCGCCCCTCCTCTCGAGTTGGCCTGGTGAAGTAGTGCGATGGTTTCTTGTACTCTCCACCTCATATAGCCAGGTACGCCCGGCTCATCGGGAATTGTTCTAAGCCAGGCGTCTAATCTTCTTTTGAAGATGTCCACTGCAACACCATTCGTGTTCGTTAGGTCTTTGGGCAGCTGATTAAACAGTTTTGGTCCTCTCACAACAAAACTATTTTCTTTCAGGGTTAAGGATGTTCCCTGTCTCGTCTTTAATTTGGGAACACGACACAGTCTTCCTTTTCTACCTTCCACTGTTGTTTGGGGAGTTACATAGTTCAGAGTAAGATTAGGGATAGTTTCTCCATTTTTTCCAAGTGTAAATAATGGTGTATCTCTCTTTTCTCCTTTCCAGTGAATATAGGTTTAGTTCGCGTAACCTTTCCCAGTAATTTAGTTCTTTGCACCCCTTGATCTTGGCTGTGAAGCTTCTCTGAAGTCCTTCTAGCTGTCTAATGTCTTCTTTTTTATATGGGCATGTTAGGACCGAGCAGTATTCCAATTTGGGTATGATCAGTGTTTTCAGTAGAGGAATCATTATATTCCTATCCCTTCGCTTAAAGGTTCTCAGTATCTGCCCAGTTATTCTCTTTGCTCTGTTTACTGCTATCTTATTTTGGGATTATGGAACATTCTTCGCCAACAGTTCATCCCCAACAATTCATAGCCAACAATTCATAGCCGTATACAATTCATCCCCAACAATTCATCCCCAACAATTTTATATATATATATACTGTTTATTATGTATTTTTGCTCTCGTCATTTTCATTTAAACTAACGAAAATATCACAACTTAACCTAACCAATCATCAAGGGCGTTCAGTTGACCTAACCGGGCGTTCAGTTGACCTAACCGGACATTCAGTTGACCTAACCGGGCATTCAGTTGACCTAACCGGGCATTTTCCGTTTTATTTTGTTTTTCCGCTTAAAACTGAAAATGTGTTTTTCGTAGGTAGTCCCGATTTACAATTTACAAGTTACAATTTACAAATACAAACATTTTGTATTTATGTTTCAAGGTCGTCAATGACGTCACATAAAATTCGTCTTCTTAATTTTATATGTCAGCCAACAATTCATAGTCAGTATTTTTCAATTTATCTTTATATTTATTTCTCTCTTTCTGTAATTTAAGTAACTTTTTAAGGTTAAGTTAAAGCCGCTATTAATTTTTCTGGCTATGAATTGTTTGGCTTGATTTGTGTACGGCTATGAATTGTTGGCTATGAATTGTTGGGGATGAATTGTTGGCGAAGAACTAGCCGGATGCCCTTATTTTGTGTTTGAAATTTCGCACCATCACTCATTACAACCCCTAAATATTTTGCTTTAGAATTTCTCTGAATTTCCTGTCCATTTGGGGTATAATATTCCATGGATTTTAGGTCTTCTCTCTTCGTCAGAAAGCGGTTATAAAGCGACCAAGGATAAATTTGTACGAAAATATGGAAATATATATATATATATATATATATATATATAAACAGATCCTACCACATTGTATTTTTAAAATTATATATATATATATTATATATATAATATATATATATATATATATATTATATATATATATATGGTGTTCAAAAAAGAACGCAACCCAGTGGGGAATGCGCGTTTATCAGTAAATTACAAAAATTGTTGAATGTGCTGCCCAGTATGATTTTTGTATAAACGTACACGACGAATCCTGTTGTGGAAGACTCGTTTTAATGTCTCCTCTCTCTCTCGATATGCCGTCCACTGTCTGCGTCGTATTTCGTACAAATTTATCTTTGGTCGCTTTTAACTTCGCTTTCTGACGAAGAGGGAAAGAATAAAGAGGCCACAAGCACAAACGCTAAACGTTTTAATTCTTTAAAATTAGAAGATAGAATTACTAATTTCCGTCGGAATCTAGCCTCTAATAACCCATTAATAGATAATTAGTAGATAAAGATAATAAATTGTATGTATCATGTTTTAAGCCCGAAGTTCTTTATGGGCATCCTAAAATACACAAACCCTATGTACCATTACAGCCTATATTGTCTCCTATAAACACCCCTAATTATAACTTAGCAAAGTTCCTTGTTCCAATTTTTTGAGCCTTTGACTCGTAATAGCTGTACTTTAAAAGACTTCTTCCATTTTAATGAGTTTATTACTCGCTATTACCTGTTATTACTTGTTATTATCTGTTTACTTTTGTTGTCCTCGAACGACGGTTCATGATCAACCCGCAATCAACCTCTCCCCCCCCCTGATTGTTATATGGTGAACTTTGATCTTGAATCTTTATTTACCCAATTAACGAGACTTGCTATACCAGAGCTGGGCAATTGCGGCATATTTTGCGGTACTGCGGTACTGCGGTACTACCAAACTACCAAACCGGTACCAAACCGGTACGCGGAAATTTGAATGCGGTAGCGGTACTGCGGTATCTTCAGCGATCCTTTGCGGTACTGCGTTATGCGGTACCGGTTTGCGGTTTGCGGTAGTACCGCAGTACCGCAGTACCGCAAAATATGCCGCAATTGCCCAGCTCTGTGCAGCTATACTACCTGTGATAAATCGTTTTAAACCTGATGTTGTCTTGGGGTTGGATGGAGGTGCGTTTTTAATACTTTTAATAATGAAATGTACAACCCTTTACCCCTTTGCTAACTCCTTATTTGTCACCATGAAGATCGATTTATCCTTGAGTACCTTCAGACATTTTGTCCAGTTCTTTACAAACGTTATACCAAACGCACTTAGTTTTCTGAACTATCTCAACCAAAAACACCCAAATATAAAATTCACTTTAGAAGAAGAGCAACAGAAATTTAGCAATTCTAGATATCCTGGTTACGAGAAGTACTGATTCTCTTTCTATCTCAGTTTTTAGAAGGAAGACATCCACCTTGTAAGGTACTAATCATTTTAGATTTATACCCATTCAATGTGGACTATCTTGTATTAAAGTAGGATTTTGTCGTCCCTTCCGACTTTGCTACAATTGGTTGTCTTTTCATACAAAAATCGAATATTTAAAGAACTTTTTATCCGAGTTTGAGAATTATTTCAATAAATTTCGTTTAGCATATATATCAACCTCTTTTCCCCCCACCCCCATCAGTTCCAAAGTTAGAAGTTTATTTGAGGATCCCTTATTTAGGTACAGACACACAAAGAAACTTAACGAAATAGTCGACAGATCCTACCACAATGTATTTTTAAAGTTTTGTTCATTAACTCCTCAACAATGTAAATTCTTTTTTCACAAAACAACAACTTCCGAAAACAATTAAGTCTTCCTTTGTTTATAAATATATTTGTACTAACTGCATTACCAGCTATATTGGTCAAACAGCCATACAACTGAAGCAAAGACAAACCTAAAGGCATTTCCAACAGAACCAACCGTCCTAGATCGAAATTAATAAACCTTTATTATTATAACCTGACTATTCAGTTATTCGCAATCACGTTGATCAGTTCTCCCATCCAATAACGAATGACAGCTTCTCAGTACTCGCCATTCATTCATTTGAATCGGATTTAAAAATTCTTGATTGCTTACAATTCACCTTTTAAAGCCAGCATTTAATAAACAATCCACCTCCGTTAAATTCTATACACTAAAATAGCTTTTACCAACCAACTAATTAATTGTACATCCATTACCAGTAACTTCCACACTCGTTTCAGTTACCTTCGATTGAGTACAAACTCCCTTTCAAGTATGTTGCACCTTCGGCTTTGTCTATTATGATCCTAATATTTATATTTGTAAGTGTTTTATACTTTTGTAGTGTGATTATCTTCTAATTCTATACTTCATCCTTTAATTTTGAACTTTTAGCCTTTTGTTTTAACGTTTTTAATATTTTTGGTCACTGAAGATGGAGGTTGCTGTTCCCGAAACGTTTGGAATTAAAAGTAAAGTTAAAATGTTGGTTGCTTGGGGTCCTCTTCTTCATGTTATGTTTGAGGTTTCTTAAGAACAAATCAATCTCTGATTGAAAATACTTGTGGTTTTTGGTCCAGTTTGTATAGAGCAAGCCTGAGGTAGTACGAGTATAACTGTGATTGATACAGGTAAATTTGTGCTGCTCTAGGGAGGAGACACAAACTTGGGGTACATCTTGCTCCTGAAGAATCATACACCAGGACTAATAATAACTGTAGTTGTCTCCAATGCAAACTAGCGAAAATTGCAGTAAGTTGAGTAGGGATATGGATGTTCTTTCAACAAGGCTAACATGGAGCATTGTTGCTTTAGGGGCTAATGAACCACGTACGGAAGCTTCGTCAGGACTTTAATCCCCTATTTTCTTGGCAATGCTGCTGCGAGCTGCTCGTACTCTGAAGTGGGCGTATGGGCGGAATGATGTTCTATGTAAAAATATGCTTAACTCTTCATACTTCCACCTAAAATAGGAATGCATCAATTAATAATAATATATATATACTGTATATATATATATATATATATATATATTTATATATATATATATTATATATATATATATATATATTATATATATTTACGTTGTTTGCTGGAGAAAGCTTTTTCAAACTTTTCTTTGCCTTAAGATTTACTTTTTTACTTTTTCACAAAAATGTAACTATGAAAAGAACATAAGAAAAAATTTACGATATAAATATACACATTTTTTTTGCAATTCAGTTTTTCCTTTTTATGTTAATGAAGTTGTAACTGTTAAAACTTGGATTTCATCATTATTAACATTGTTATTAAATCACTTGAAGTCAGTGTGTAAATGGTAATCTGAATGAAACATTCCTTTACAACCTTCCATTTTAATTAATTAAAGAGAGAGAGAGAGAGAGAGAGAGAGAGAGAGAGAGAGAGCGAGAGAGAGAGAGAGAGACAGAGAAGAGAGAGAGAGAGAGAGAGAGAACCAATTCTCTTCACAGTTAATTTGAAATCCAAATTAAATGATCTTCATTTGTTTCTCCGACACTGAAATTGAAATTGTTCAAACTCTTATTTATTGTCACGTTCTTTGGCTTCAACCCGAATTTAGGCGATTGAAAGGGAACCAATTCATAAGTCGGAAGTGAAGCCTTACCTTATGAACCTTATGTTGTTTCGTGCGTTGGTTTCTCTTCACACGGAGGTCAAGCTGGTGGCCCCGCCTCTAGGTCTGGCCTGGTGGAGAAGCGAGTTGCTTTCTTGCGTTCTCCACCGTACATAGCCAGGCACGCCCGGCTCATCTGGCACTGTCCTGAGCTAGGCATCCAGTCTTTTCTTGAAGACTTCAACTTTGACCCCCGTTACGTTTCTGAGGTCCTTAGGAAGCTGGTTGAAAAGTCTTGGCCCCCTGACAACCAAGCTATTTTCCTTCAGGGTTGAGGAGGTCCCTTGAATCGAACCTTGTTCCTAATTCTTTTTTAAGGAATCGAAGGTTGGTGGTAAATTGGTCGAAGAAAATCACTGAAATTGGAAATGAAGATATTTTTCACTTATTTGTTTGCTTTTGATAAAGTAGAAACAAGTGTTGTTTGTGTTCACTGCTTAAAATTAATAGTTGTATTAGAAAATTTAATATGGTATATTGTATTTAAAAAGTACTGAATAAAGTATAGGGTGATTAAAAAATCCATGATTAGTTTAAAAAATTATATTTTGAAAAGCAAAGAAAACTCACGCATAAAACAAATATATTATTGAGACCGATACTGAAAATTACATGTGTAAAGGAGGTTAACTCCAACCTAAATCTTCCCATAACTTTCAGACCACTCCCGTGTGTGCACCTCCAATTTCAGTACAATTAAACCACCTGAGCACAACTTCATTAGCAACATTGAACAATGTTTCTGTACATTACTCCCGGACAGCCCACCACTCTGAATAACAACAGTTGTGCGTTCTTCTAAATTGGCCAGATTTTGTGATTGTGTTGTATAAAATCTGAATTTCACATTGCCACAGTGAAAGAAATTCAGTAGGGTGAGGTCAGATGACCGTGGAGCCCAAAAAATTGGTTTACCAATCTACCAGTTATGGAAATACTAACGTAAGAGCTATCGGATCTCAGGTGTAAAATGAGGCAGAACTCCATCCTGTTGAAAAACAATCTTATCAAGGTCATAAAGTTCTATTTGAAGCAAGGCAAACTGTTGCAGCAATTCAGGATAACTCTCCCAACTAACGTTCGTCGTTTGTCCGTCAACATTTCGGTAAAAGAAAGTCCCAATGATTCCTTTGGTCGAGAGAGCGCACAATTATGCCTGTCAACATTCCCAAACGCATAAAATGTTTCATCGCAAAACCAGAAGCTGTCCAAAAACGAGATGAATTGCATTCAGAATGATAAAGCAAGCTCTCGCGCATTTCCACTCTTTGGTCTTCATCCGCATCAGGTATTTCATCTGGATTTTATACGGTTAAATTTTAATGCCCTTCTTGAGCATTCATTGAATGGTAAAGTAACCTTTGTTCGATATCAAAGTAGCACGTTTGATGGATATGGTCTGACTAGCAGAAAACCACTTGTTGGTTCTCTTCTATTCGAGCTGACCTCGGATGTTCACTGCGAGGTTTGTCTATGTCCGAAATGATTTCTAGAATAATTTTATATGCGTTACTTGTAGTTGTTCTGGCGTAAGAAACATGTCAGACATTGAAATAACTTGAGGAATCCGCGTTGCATGAGTTTCACTGAGCCTATAGAGTATCCATCCATTTGGCCATCTTGCACCGCTGTAAAATTAAAAAAAAATTCTTTGCAAATCACTCAAAAGTTTTGATACAAAAAAAATTCTCCACGATTGTTCTTTCAACAGAGTAATTCTCATTGTAGAATTTCCGCTTCGTTCTAAATAAGAAAACAAAAATGGTCTTTTGAATCACTCTGTATTTATTTATTGATGAAAGCTTTCTTTATATCAATCAGGTGGTCTCTCTTTATTTTATAAATATCAAGAATCAAGGTACATCAACGTTCAAAACAGCTCTGAAGACATTAATAACACATCACTCCTTCGTAACTCTCATTCTGTACACACACACACACACACACACACACACAAATCTTGAACCAAAGAATCTAGAATGTGACACACACACACACACACACAATCTTGAACCAAAGAATCTAGAATGTGACACACACACACACACACAAATCTTGAACCAAAGAATCTAGAATGTGACACACACACACACACAAATCTTGAACCAAAGAATGTAGAATGTGTGAAGTCAACTTTCGATATGAATTTTATGGTTAATTTACAATATGAGACTTCAAAAGCTCCTTACCATAAATTTTAATGAGTCTTAAAACTTAAAGAGATTCAAGCAGCCCCTGAAATGTCTCTCTTTTAATCGTGGAAACCTCTCCTACGATTACGGAGACCGAAAAACGAAACGAAATTTAATGGGTGGGTTTTGGTTTCCTTTTAAGCAACTCGTGAAGGGAAATAAATGGTTTCGAAACGAGAAAGTAGATTGGTGAAGCCGTTGAAGGAACGAAGGTCAATTTTCTGATTCGAAAATAGAGTTTTGTAGGGTTCGTCTATATGAATATAATTCTGATGAATAAGCGTATGAAGAGGAAGAGAGAGAGAGAGAGAGAGAGAGAGAGAGAGAGAGCTGTGCTCGAATAAACAAATGATAAAAGTTTCTATCAACATTCATTTCGAAACTGCGATGGTCGTGTCAGAAACCTTTAGCCACCCTTTTCTCCCTGAGGTAACCCCCCCCCCCCCAAACCTACTTTCCCTAATATTCCTCTTTTTGACCTTACCGAAAAAATAATCTCTTTTGACTTAAAGGTCAAAGTGTGAAAGAACTCCAATAATCGCTTCTTATTTCCATAATTTGCATTTTTTTATCCGCTCATTTTCCGCGATTCATTTTCGCTTTTCTTCTCCTTTTTAAGATTCGCTCCTCCCCTAACTCCTTCGTATGTCTGGCCCCTCCTCGTCCAAAATGATTTAAAAAAGTGGTTTTTTTACTTTGGGGATGAAGGCGACCTGAGAGTGTATAAACCAATTAAGAACATTATCAGTCTTATAAATTTCATTTTGAAACATTGCACATTGCGAAGACGTCCTCCCATTTTCTATCTCTAAAATAATTTGACTTTAATTGTTGCAGTAAACTTTCACTTGGTTTAAATTTGTGATAAAAATGAAAAACTTTGTGAATTATTTTCTGTTTTTTTTTCTTTTTTCCCACCCATTCACCGACTGATTTTCTTCTGGAACTGAAAAGAAATAAAGTAATTCACTTCAGAACAGAATTTTTTCTTTTTTGTCCAAAAGTTGAAGTTACCCTTCAAGTTGAAGTTATACAAAAGAAAACTTGCAACATTTATCACAATTGGAAAATGAACTTTTCTTCAAGATTGTTTGCGACTCACACATTTGTGGTTACGCTTCCTATTGACTAAATAAAGTAAAAAATTATCTATATGTCTATAAATATCTATCTATCGATGTATTTTTCTTTCTATCTCTCCATAGACTTACGAGACAGAGACCTAAAAGGTGAGAATGTTCTTTCATCTACGTGGTGATGAATATTAACAATGGTGTGTGACCCTTTAAAAAGCAACACAGTTGATTAGCCCCCCCCACAAAGAGTGTCTTTTCAAGCCCCCGACGTGTTGTTGTTTTTTTCCTTTTTTTGTGAATAAGAAACAGCAGTTCCTGACGAGAGAAATCGTAATTTTGGTCTTACGTTTCGAAACTCCTTTACAGACGTTTTCAGATATTAAATTTAACGAATTCTTCGTTGTCTCTCTTTCTTGTTAAGAATTTAATTCGTGGTTTAATACATGAAAATTGGGTCGGTAATTGGATTTCATTCACGCTCTCATCTGAGACCGTTTTCCACCAATCTAATTACGACTAAAGAATACCTCACCAATTCACACATCACTATTTCAACCGGAATACATATAGATATACAGTATATGCAGAGAGAGAGAAACACACACACACACACACGTGCGCATTTTCGCATAAGCGAGGTACTGCCTTTTGCAAATTTCCAATTAACCAAACCTGATTTAACTTAACCTAACCTTAGTACCATCAACCTGGGAAGGACGTGACAAGTGTTTCGGATGACAACCCTAACTTAACCAAATCTTAACTAACGTAATCTAGCGTAAACTAACCTAATCAGGACAAACATATCTTTTAACCGACACTAAAATTTATATAACTTTTTAAATGTTCTGAGGTACCAAAAGTGTTACCTCATAAATAAATTAACCCCACTACATTTGTGAATTATCACACACTCGACCTTACTTATGCTCAATTGCCTACTCGCGCGCGCGCGCATACACACACACACACACACACATACACACACACACACACACATATATATATTACATATGCGGTATATGCCCTAAACTTCCACTACCAAGAAGTAAATTTCAGATAATGAGGGTGACAACAACAACAACAACAACAACAACAACAACAAAAAAGACTGTTGAGGGCCACACAGAAAATGTGAAAAGGCTTGAAAACCGGCGTCGGAAGGATTCAAACTTGAGAAATTGGAAACTAACAAAGATGAAGATCTTGTTTACTTCATCAGCAGAGGAAGAGGAGAAAGGAAGAGAGAAAGTGATAAGAGAGAAAGAAGATAAAGTTTTGTCGGGGAAAAATCCCTTTTTCGAAGAAAAAAGTCTTTTATAACTTTAAATTTTCCTTTCTGCTTCCGATAAAGTTCAAAAAGGCAAGAAATTTGACAAACCTTTCGCAACACGATAGCAAACCCTAACACTTTTATAGATAGATAGATAGATAGATAGATAGGATGATGAGGAACCAAAAGCTTTAACCATGTTATTTTAAAGTTGCTCAGCGTTTCAGAATAAAAATGCTTCCATCATCGGTTCGCGATGAACTGAAAATAACGATTTTAATTCACATTGAAGTAACTAAAAAAACTCAGTTAATAACGTCTCGGAAAAAAACTTGGTTCTTTTGCATTATCCTCCCAACACTAATTGTTTTATATAATGTTGGTTTGGTTTTGGTTATGGTACTTTATTTTCCTTCCATTATAAAAAAAATTAGTGTTGGGATTAGGTTAGGTTAGGTTTGGTTAGGTTAGGTTAGGTTAAAAACAGCCCGCCGCAAGTGTTTTGCTAACGTACTTTAGTTTCCTTCGCTTTGAAGAAGTTACGATTAAAAGGCGAAAATATTTAACATTCATTATTTACTTCCGCATTTCATATATATATATATATATATATATAGGGTGTTCCATAAGTCCGGTCTCATAGGAAAATTTATTTTAAATTAAATTTACAAAAGTAACACGAGTACATTAGAACGAAAAACAAATTTTCAAATTGATGTCTTATTTTGGGACCTTTTTTTTTTTTTTGGTAGAATAACACGCAATGGCTAATATGAAAGCGAGTTACATTCGTGAGGAAAATGCCTCCACCTTTTCCTCACGAGTGTAACCTAACCTGATGTCTTGTTTTGTCCCAAAACAAGACATCAATTTGAACATTTTTTTAAATTCTCATGTATAACTTTTGTAAATTTAATTTAAAATAAGTTTTCCTATGAGACCGAACTTATGGGACACCCTGTATGTATATACATACGGTATTACAGTAATTTAAAAATGGAACACAAACATTAATTAAAATACTGATATTTATTCAATTTAGCACTGAAGCTATTGGCTTTACTGGGCTCTCAGATTAATTAAAACGTAAAGCATATCGTTCCATACATCTAAAATTAATAATATTTAGAAGTGAAATGGTATAAATTGGATAACGAAATAAATAAAAGAATAATAATAAATGATAAACAGAAAGGAATGAAGAAAATCAATATTTAACAATTAAGAGAATAAAATAAGATAAAAACAAAAGAGGGGGGTCCAACCCCGCTTTGCAGGGGGAGCGGAAGCACGGCAGTTACCCTCTGTAACTCTATTTTAGCTACAAGCGATTTTAATTAGATTTGTACATGCTGATTTTGCTCTCCTTTGTTTGACTTTAGGGGGGGGTACTGCTAGGGGTGTTTCTCCTCCACTTTCTATCTTTTTTTTTTAATCTATTGTCTTATTTCCTTTATTTTTCGTTCTAAAGTTAATTATATATATATATGTTAACCCCCTTCTTCTATGGCTTTGGGTGGTTCGAAATCGACGGGGGTTCTGGTTGGGAGGCAGCAACGGATATTTCTCGCGATAGTTTTCTTCTATAATATTCTACTTTTTCTCTCATTTCTTTTTTTCTCTTTCTATAACACTGATACTTTCTCTGAAGGTTCGCCGATTTTCTTTTTATAACTTATCGGGAACTATTTTCTCTACTTTATTTACTAAGTACTCTGAAGAGAGCCAAACTCGAAGGGGAAAAATAAAAAGTTTCTCTCACTGTAATTTCTAAAAATGTACAGGTAGTGCTCTGAAATTTACAGGGGTAGAGGTTCGACCTCTTTCGACCATGGCTCAGGCCGGAATCTAGAAAATTAAGGAGGCAAGGGGCCTCTACTCCCTCCTCGCTGAGAGGCTGCTAACAAGGGAGTAAGTGAAGTCAAGAAGAAAAAGAAGTAGCAGTTATTTTACAATTACATGCTTTATATATAATCTAAATTTTGGGGGAGTGCAGTTTGAAGGTTGTTTCCCCCTTTTAAACACATGATCAGAATTTTGAAAGATTCCAAATAAAAATATAAAAAATAATAAAAAGTAATCGTATTTTCGCCGAGTATACATTTCTAAAGGGCGACATAATTTCGGAGTAGTACATTGAGTACAATCTAAGTACATCACTGAGTACATTGTAATTTGGGTTTACAACAACTATGATTATAATTACGGATTAATTCACATTCACTTATTATCGTTAGTTACAGTTCCATTAAAGTACATTCACTACGTCATTAAGTACATTACATCATTAAGTACATTAATTACATCATTAAGTACATTAGTCACTTACAATTCTTACAGTGTTTTTATATTATATATGGTTATTAGTACAACACAAAGTACATGGGCACATACGGTATATATTTATATACAACATGACACACATGATATATAACATAACGCATGATAATGTTTTATAAATTTGAATCAGAGCGAGAGGAGATTTTACGTTTTCAGATGCTCAATTTATGCTGTGATCATCGAATTGCGTACACTTGCATAAGCATTTTCTAGTTTATTGCGAGAGGCGAAATAATTAAAATAAAAAATTTAAAAAAATAATACATGCGAACGTATTTGAACGACTTTCAACGAACAGGTACGGATGCATAAAGTTTTGTACACATTTCATAGACTGACACGAGTAAAATGAATATTTAATAAAATTGATATAGGATAATGGTCAAGATAAGATATGGACGTATGGATGAATATGGTCGAATAATACTGTAGTTATATTGCATCATACCAGACAGGCCATAACATATAAATAACGAGATATAAAGTGTAACGTTTTCATACGTCAATTCATAATCAACATGCCACGGCTATTCAATTCGTACATACAGTACAAGTCATTATTGGGAGGATTTAAAAGAAACAAATTAGAGACAAAGAGTGGGTATTAAGGACTAAGAAGTACAACTACAGGTTCCAATCCTGCTATATGCAGTGTGCAAATAATACTGTGCATGCATAATCTAATAAAATTTAGGGACGAGGGTTAGATGCAAGACAACAATAATTAATTATCATAAGTTCTATAATAAATGGAAAATGGAGATATGGGTAATATTGTGATGGAAATGTTAAACGATCTAAACTGTCAATTATCTTGTTTGTACTTTAAGGGAATGAAATTAAGGGACATTCGTTTCTCACAACGAACCTTCAATAACACAAACATGGATTGCACTTAACCATAGAAATGGTAGATCGCATGGTTGTGAAACTGCAAAAATAGAAAGCAGAAATCGAAATTCTATCCAAACTCGCATCAGGCGACTTTGGTTCCTCATGTAAAAATGAACATTCGAACATAAAAACCATACAAACATAAGTACTGTATGAAGACAATGAATATAAGGATCCATATAAGGATTATATAATGATTATATAGGAATTATTCATTGTTCATTTTTACATATAATCAGTGATGGGCATCGATACATGAAAATCGCTAAAGCGATACCGATACATCGATACATGAAGAATGTCTTAGGCGATACCGATACGCCGATACTTTCTAGATGTCTTAAGCGATACCGATACCGATACATGCATCGCCGGTACATTTTTATAATTATTCATTTAATATGTAGGTATTAGATATTATTGTTTATACTAGTAATTTGTACGCACTGTAAGTAAAATCAACAACATTTTAATGGGTTTTATAGATGCAAATAAAAACAATTGCTTTATTTAATGAAAGTATGTTTTAATTTTGTAGGATACATGAATGACTGAAAATATTACACTAACAATTAAAAGTAATTATTACCCTTCAAAAATACCAGCTGGCTAAACATCTGGTCAGACAGTCTATTCCTTTTTGGAGCGTGAATGTGACCAGCCAAACTAAACAACCGTTCTACAGGAGCAGAGGATGGTAGTGGTGTGTTATACTTCAGGAAGACCCATAGAATTCCTGGGTACTGCCTCAGAGATTGGAGAGAATGACTTCCATCACCCAGATACTGTAAAACTTCCATCTCAGTGGAATCTTGGGAAGCAGACTCATAACAGAAGAAATCATCTGCACTTCCGTCAGATGCAGCATCACTTAGTTGTTGCTGGGGGGTCTGCTCGCTGAGGCTCTTAACAGCATTAACCAACATTTCTTGAACCCTCTTTTTGACAATGTTAGTATTAAATTTGCCTTTTATTGTCATCCACTTTAACTTGAACAGAGGATTTGAAGACGATGCCAGTATTGCTGCTTTACACTCATGCGACGCATCAAGGCACAGAAACTTTTCAAACCGCTTAGTGAACCCTACTGTAACTGCATTGAGAAGTGGCTGACAATGACGCAATGCCTCCGAATTCAAACGCTCTAGCTTCTTCTCTACAGCTAACAATGTCGGAAGCAGACAACCGTAAAAACATTCTTTGTCGGACTGCAACCTATCAAGTGCTGTTGCAATGGGTTGTAGTACGGTTAGTTATTCCTGGAGAAAATCAAGCTCATTTTCACGAAATGTTGGCAGTCCTAGTTGTTTCATTGTTTCATTTAGGACACTTTTATGCTTCAACAGAACTGATAAACTGTCGAACAAGGAGTTCCATCTTGTGACGCATGGTAATGTCAACTGACATTTTAGAGTTTCCTGGATTATTTCGGCTAATTTCGGTTAATTAATCTCAATAACACAAGTACAAACGTGTTTAAACGTTGCGCCGTACTGTGTGACGTGACCAGTAGAGTAGTACTGTCATTAAATAAATATTTAATAATATTATTATTTATGTATATTCATAAATATAACTCAGTAGTGTCATATTATAACATCTATTTAAATATTTAAAAATTCTTATTAATGTATCGATGTATCGATACCGATACCGATACAAAAGTATCGATCGATACGTATCGGCGATACATGTATCTAGATACTGCCCATCACTGCATATAATCAAATTGGAGTCATATACTGCAGAAAGCAAATAAGAGGTGGAAATTAAAGTTTAGTCTGCATCTCTTTCCGAGAATCGCAATAAAAAGTCGTAAATAAGAATCGTGAAATGAAATAAACACGAAAGAGGCGGAAAAAGAGAGACGATTGGAAAAGAAATAAAGTGATGACGCAATCCAGGAAGAAAAGAAATGAGGTGGAGTGAATGATTTTGGTATAAAAAAAAAAAAAAACTCCATTTTAATCTCAAATTCTGTTTACGGATTTGTTGTTAAAAAAAAAAAAAAAAAAAAAAAATATCGCTTTGTTCCGTGTAGAAATCAATCATAGAAATCTTAATAGAATTTAATTATTAATTACATAAAAAAAATATATAAAACTTTCTATTTAATTTAAAGAAATCAATTTTTCGGATTTAGATCGACAAAATACTGTATTCGAAGTTACGAGGCGCACTTTTATTAAAACTGAAATATTTTTTTTTAGGCAGGAAGGAGGAGCCAAGGACGAATGCCCGCAAAAGCGTCAACCCCCCCCCCCCCCATATAGAAGAAGAAGAGAGCCATAATCAAGATCCAGGGTTTTCAAGATGCCTGGATACACTGCGTTTGAAAGATTGGAGGTCATAGACAGGGGGAAAGATGGATTGAGGAAGATTGTTCCAGAGGACCGGTTGAGTAGATGAAAGATTGAAAATATCGATTAACCCTTGCGTTAGAAAGTTGGACAGAAAATGAATGAGAATGTGTGAAAAGTCTGGTAGTGCGTGCTCTCCTTAAAGGAGGAAGCATGCAGTTGTTGTTGTTGTTGTTGTTGTTGACGTTATAAGAGGTGAAATTAGAGTTGTAGGAGTGATAACAGAAAGTGGGGAAATGGGAAATATAGATGAAGAGTTGATAGGTCCTCGGGCTCACCAAGGATGCGCAGGTTACCGCATGCAGTTAGAGAGTGATGTTACTTCACAATAATTTTGTTTAGATTAAATATGTATGAGATTATATTTATTTGGAATTAATCATTTTTAAATATCATACCCAAAAGTCATACCCAATTTCAAGGAAATATGCAGTTAGGGAAATGCAGGAAATGCAGGAAATATGTTTGTACGATCTGCCAATTTCCAATTTATTTTACATGAACTCCCTCATCTTCATCAGATTTGAGTACAATATATATATATATATATATATATATATATATATATATACCTAAACGTGTGAAATAATGTGTGCCTTAAACAAAAAGGGAAAACGAAAAACTATATCGCCCAAGCGCTTTCGTATCTATTTAATGAATGACACATTTTCAAGGTCTGAAGAAAAGCACAAAATACTGTATATAGACGTATGTACAGAGGCGGGTAAAGTACTTTCATTTGTTACTTAAGTTAAAGTACAAGTAATCTTTAAAAAATGTACTCAAGTTAAAGTAAAAGTACACGTTATCAAAAGTACTTAAGTTGAAGTACAAAAATAAGTGTTTTATAATGTATTTAAGTACCGAAAAGTAAGAAGTACTTTTTCAAAAATGAAATAAAATACACTACAAATAGAAAATAATATAAAATAAACATCATTATGGCAAACAGACTTCATTAGGATACAGAATTACGATTATTATAAATAGGAATTATTATATTTAGAACTATAATTTATTATCTAATGATTTATTATAATAAGTATGGATTATGTACAAAATTTCTTATTGAGTTTCAACAACAGCTGATTTTCAAAGTTTTTGCAATCTATCGTGGCCGATTGGCTACCTTAAAATACTGTACTGAATGACTCTTCTGAGTGGTTGATGAAACCCAAATGTTTTGGTAAACAAAATCTTGAATAATCCGGTTTCGGTGTCTTCCCCCTCACAATACCTGACATTGAGAGGTGGCAGATTGAAAGCGGGTTTTTCCAGAATTTGTTTACCAATTTTGAATGAAATTGTCAAGCATTCAGCTGTTTTCTTACTTCGTACTTTTCAGATTTTTGCAGCATTGTACTTAAGTTAAAGTACAAAATTTTTCTCATGATTGTACTTAAGTTAGAATAAAAGTATTACAAAAAATGTACTTTCTAGAAAGTACATTCTCGAAAAAGCTACTTAAGTACAGGTACTTAAGTATATCTACGTCACTACTACCCACCTCTGCGTATATAAAATGGTTAAAAAGTGAAACAGTTATACGAACGAACAGAGGCGAAGTACGGTAAGTAAAACTCGGGTAAAAATAAAAACAAAATACTTAATCAAGGTTAACCAAGTAAACTAAGAGCTAAAATTTTTTTATGCGGGAAGGAGGGGCCAAGGGCGAATGCTCGCTAAAGCGCCTCCTCCTCCTCCTCCTCCTCTTCCTCCTCCTCTTCCTCCTCCTCCATAGAGGAAGAGAGAGCCAAAATCAAGGTTCAAGCGACTGTATACAAATATCAGTAACATAAGAAACGTTCAATGAAATAATAATAATAATAATAATAATTGCTATTGGTAACAAGGAAAGTAATAATAAGAATATTAATCCTTAAATTAATAATTTTATAATGTTTAAAGAAATATTCTCGTATGTGTTCAGTGACAACTTGAAACATCGAATTTTCAGGAAAAAAAAATTATTTCGAACGAACGAAAAATCTTGCTAGAAATTTTTTCAAAAATTTGCTGAGTTAACAAATTTAGAGAATGAAAATGAAATATTTATTAAGGGGAAACTATACTATATTTATTTCATTTTAATATTGTTAAAGTATTCATTTATATTAAGTAATAATAACTAAGAAAACCATGTCCTTCTTTGTTAAGGATAATAATGTGGGGTGTTTTTGAGGGTAAGAATTTTTTTTTTTTTTTCCAAAGGTTTTCATCCTTGGGTGCTAGGGCCGGGAGGGCGCACGTGAAACCTCCAGGAACAAGCACGTACAAACGAGCACAAAGAGCACTCAAGAGCACGAGCTTAGAACCCCCTTGCGGGGGATTTTATATATATATATATATATATATATATATTATATTATATTCAAACTATTATAGAAAAGAATAATTTCATCTCTTCCAATATATGATATATAAATGTTCCCCCTTAATATCTGCACTGGAATCACATTTTCTTTCGGGAAATTTGAAGTTTTGTAAACCATTTGATAAATGAGCCTCCCCGAAGAAGAATGTTTCTCACACATAGATTTCGGATACACACACACACACACACATACACACTAGTGATGTAGGTCACATCCGCATCCGCATCCGCGGAACATCCGCACATTTTCTCGCATCCGCATCCGCGTCCGCATCCGCGTCCGCATCCGCACTTTGGACTGCGGACGTCGTGCGGATGTGGACCGTTGAGATAAAACGTCATTAATAAGCGGAAATTATCAAATTCTACTATATTAATAGAACTAGTTCATTGTGCGCAAAAGTGATGCAAGCGACAAGACGAGAGGCTGTTCTTGTATGAAGTTACTCTCTTGCAACCTACTTAGATCCACGTTACAAAGCTAAGTTATTTTCACCTAGTACATTAGAACGAGTTAAATCATCACTTGGCAAAGCAGTTGAAGAGCTTCAATCTCTTGAATCTGTCGCTTCGCCACCCACCAAAAGAATAAAAGTTTCAGTGACAGAACCAACACCTTCAACAAGCAAATCTATCACAGAATCTGTCTCTCAGTTTCTTGAGTCAAGCAGCAATGACGAGACCTACGCGATGTCAAAAGATGTAGTAAAAATGATCGAGAGCTATCACCAAGAAAAACGCCTGGCTGCATGTGACAATCCTATTAGTTGGTGGAAAAATACGCAGAATATCTATCCATACTTGAGTAAACTTGCAAGGAAACATTTAGCCTGTCCTCCAACAAACGTACCAAGCGAGAGATTATTATTTAGCAGTGTGGATTAATATATGATGAAAAGAGAAACAGACTGGCAGCAGAAAAGGCAGAAAAATTAATGTTCCTTAAGCATAACCTTCCTATAATTAAGTTTGAACATTAAACGATGAACATCTTAGTTTACTTTATTTTAATTACTCATTTATAAATATGCCTAATAAAACTTTAAACTTAATATAAATAGTTATCAAGCTAATTAAAGATCTCTTTCTTAAGGGTGGAGGTTGGGGAAAGAGGTCGGTGGGGTGCATTTGAGTTGGGTTCACGTCCCGCATCCTGGTAACACAATTATGGTTTCTAATTGTGGCTGAAACTCAACAAAATATAACGAATTTATTTGCAGACGAATTCACTAATTGATTTCTATATTAGTTAGATGCTTGATATTATTTTATATGTTCAGAGAAAAGTACAGCAATTATTGTACAATTAATCAATTATACTACATTATAGCTACAGCTCTCTCTATATAATAACTTATTATATCGTTAAACCCAACAAATCTCGAATATATCCTAAAAAATAACGAAAATGTAGACATCCGCATCCGCATCCGCATCCGCGGATGTTGAAATCAAACATCCTCATCCGCATCCGCATCCGCGGATGTGAAAAAAATGACATCCGCTACATCACTAATACACACACACACACACACACACACACACATATATATATATATATATATATATATATATATATATATATATATATATATATATATATTACAGTGGTGTAGTGCTGTGGGAACGGCGTTCCCTTACTTTTTTTGGTAGACGGAACGGCGTTCCCTCACTATTTCAAATAAATCCGAACTTACAAATCTCTAACGTCATGAAATTTTAATTCCCACCCCTAGAAGAAATATGAGAAAGAATCATTAACTGTTTCATTTCTTTTAGCTTCGACTGAGGCAATGCTAGCCTATAAAGATGTGGTGAAACAGTCACCACGGCGTACCAGTTGTTAACTTTTTTTAAGTTAATCATTCCAGTTGTTAGCTATTTTTATTGATCGTACTGGATGTCATATATCTAATGACACTGGAAATACTGCATCTTCAACCTTTGAATATATTCTAATATCCAGTGCATATGACCTCAAAATATCCCTGAAATTGGTCAGATTTCAAAAGATTTCCCGGGGGGGCTTACAGTGCCCCCGGACCCCCAGCTGTATGGGCTCGCCGCGCTCGCCATTGTCCCCCCCGCATCTGAGTAACACTTTCAAAATGCGTTCCCTCACTTCTTTATTTAGCACTACACTACTGTGTGTGTATATATATATATATATGATGCAAAGCCACAAGGAAAAAGAATGAAGGGAGAAGGCGAGATGACGAAAATATATACCTATGTACAGCGAGACAGAAAAATAGAGATTAGCACATGATTAACAAGAGTTAATTAGAGGTAAAAGGTATTTTAACAGGATATTGTCAATTTTATACATTCTCGCACTGTTATTGAAATTATTTTTAAAATGGATAAATGCACATTCTACACTATTCCTTTCAATTATATCTGTGCTTTTAACGAACGCTTATTAGAACTATCTCACTTGATACTATGATTACATCTATACATATGGTTAGACAATGCATTAGAATTATTTGCTGTTCTACACGCATATTTATGCTGTTTTACCCTCATGTCTAACGTTTTACCCGTTTGGCCTGTATATACTGAGTTACATTGATACATCCGATCGAATAAACACAACCAACCTCATTATCTGGTCTGTTCTTTATTATGCGTGCTTTAACAGTATTATTATACTTAAAGACTGCATTGATACCAATTGCTTTAAATAAAGTCGGAAGATATTGAAAATTTACATGGTAAGGTAGACTAAGGATATTTTTACGCTCAAATTCCTTTATAGTTACACTATTATAATACCTATTCTCGGCTTTCCTAAGGCAGTTATCTAGAAATGAAATAGGATAACATAATTTAGTACCAATATTCATGATATTGCATAACTCGGAATGGTTGGTTGTGTGTATTCGATCGGATGCACACAATGTAACTCAGTATATACTGTATAGGCCAGATGGGCAAAACGTTAGATATTAGGTAAAACAGCATAAATATGCGTGTAGAACAGCAAATAATTCTAATCCATTGTTTAACCATATGTATAGATGTAATCATAGTATCAAGTGGGATAGTTCTAAAGCGCTCGTTAAAAAAAACAGATATAATTGAAAGGAATATTCCAGAATGTGCATTTATCCATTTTAAAAATAATTTCAATAACAGTGCGGAAATGTATAAAATTGACAATATCCTGTTAAAATACATTTTGCCTCTAATTAACTCTTGTTAATCATGTGCTAATCTTTTTATTTTTCTGTCCCGCTGTACATAGGTATATATTTTTGTCATCTCGCCTTCTCCCTTCATTCCCTGACGAAGTGTACTTCTGAATACACGAAAGACCTTGGAATCATTTTTCTTTTTCCTTGTGGGTTTGTATCATTCATTCATTTCACGTGTTTAATTGTGAAATTCATCCCATATATATATATATATATATATATATATTTGTAAAACTTCCCAAAAAGAAAGAGTGAAATCTCAAACACATGCGCAAACCATTCAATTGAGTGGTTTGCGCATGTCCTTGAGATTTTTCTTTCTTTTTGAAATTTTTTTTTTGGGGGGGAGGGCTTTTTGAATAGGACCTGAAAAAGAAAAATAAATATTTCTTCGAAAGATTTGCCCATAAAAAAAAATATATATATATATATATTGACGTCACTCTCGTGGCAGTAAATTTTGGAGCCTCCGAGATATGACACTTTCAATATCGGGTAATGGAGAAATTGGTTAAAGTAAGATTGTTAACGGCTTCAATTTATATCGATTAATGACTGTCCTTCTTCAAAATTTGTCTTTTTAATGGCTTAAAAGTCGGATATATTCACTTCTTATTAATTAAAATAGAATTCAAGCGATTACAGTCAGTGCCTTTGTCTACCACAGAAACTTTTAATCTTTATATTCACTTGGGGGGCGGGGAGGAGAGCGGGGTCCGCAACAGATACTATTTCTGACTCTATGATTATGTAGTAAGAAATAAAATAATTTCATTTCCTTTTAGTGAAATCTCAAAAATTCAAGATATTTCGCAAATTTCGGAATTTCTTTGATTGAAAGTAAAAATATGAAAATTAGTAATTCTCAAATTCAAACTTTGAACTCGATATCGAAACAGTCTTTCCATTTTATCAAAATTTTAAATTTTTAATTCGACAATTATCACTAATTTTTACTAATAAATCATGATTTTTACTAATAAACGAAATGTGTATCTTGATGAACTAAATGTTGATGAAATCGCTGTAAAGGAATTAGGCATCGACCGGTGGTTGTATCGGTATCGGTATCGGGCCGATATATCGATATCGATATCGATATCGATGGTTAGTAGCTACCGATACCGATAGTTTTTTGTTTCTAAGAATAAAAAAAAACGGGCGTTTTCCAAATAGAAACTTCCCGGCTGCTCGAGAAGTTACGTGTGTGTTCGCGATTTATCCCGACGTTTCTAGAAATTTCCCTGACTCATTACCGTTCTATATAAAGCGAGCCCGTAACCATCGCGGCGTCATTTCCTCAGTTCGCAAGTTGTGAGTCAGTTCAAAAGTGTGTAATAATTTTTTTGTAAATTTATTAACTACTGGTATAAATTTATTCGCTTTTGCTTTAGTGAGAGTGACAATGCCAAGCATTGTGTGGAAGTTCTTCACTGTTTCAAGCACTAATGGAAAAACAGGCGATCTGCAATTTGTGCGGTGTCTCTGTCTCTCGTGGAGGAACAAGCGCAAGTACCTTCTCTACATCGAACCTGAGGAGTCGCCTTATCAACAAGCACAAGACTGAGTTTGATGAAGCCAATAAGAGTCAATGTACAACTCCTGCTACTAATTCTGGTGAGTAGATTCATGAAAATCTGTAAAGTGATTCTTCAAACATTCCCGATTCAAAGGAGCTGGGCTGATAGACGATGATATGCGAGAAAAGGCCAAGGAATTATTGAGACAAGAGATACGCAGTCACATGGAAGGGGCCCAACGAAAGCGTATTGGAGATCCAATTGCCGTGAAACGCCGCCGAAGTGGTCCGGTTTCTCCGTCCAAGAAAATCGGTCTTTGGGAAAACCTTTCCGATTCAGAAGGTAGCGATTTCGACGATCACGTTCGTCCTATTCTAGTTGAAGAACCCCAAACGAGGGATACGGACACGAGGGTAGTCTAGGGGGTAGAGGGTAGTCTAGGGGGGCCACCAAACAGACATCATGCCGAGTATTTTATTTGATCCACATTTTTTTATATACCATACGTTTGCCCCACCATACTGTGAGGTAGCAACAGGAAACAGGCTTCCTCCTCCTGTGCGTGAGCTGAAACGTATCAAAAACTCACACTCTCCTAAGGGGATGATCCACATTTAACTTATATTATAATGCATACATATACAATACATTCATAAAAACGCGAACAGATAGAGTACCCTCAGTACCACGGTCTTTTCTGCTAGCGCTGCTACTGTTCAGTGTTGCCAGATTAAAGAAGAGAAAAATTGGTATATTCGATATATATTTTTATTTATTTCGTAAAATAAAACCAAATTATGAGTTAATTTAGTTTTTTTTTTTTTTTGTCGTTTCCTGAAGTTGGCCGACCAATGTAGTTCAGACCGCGCTCTGGCAATATCAACTTTGCACATCGCGTTGTGGGCAATAACTCGACAGCCACAAAGCGAAATTATAATTATTTCTTGTTCTAGAATTTCGAGACCATCCAGAACGTGTTGTGGCTGGCTTTTGGGAAAAACCCACTCTTCCTGGTTATTTTGCTGTGTCCACAACGCGTTGTGATTCACTTTTTTCGCTCAGTGAGCGATTTCATTGTTTGAGCTTAACATATACATGGCACTGATAGAGAACGATATTTTAAGAGGGACAAATATCTACTGAGCACAATGGCATAAAATTTATCGTACTTACATGAAAATTGTGGATTTTATGGGCAATTTCGGAAAAATGGTGTAAAGTGTTTTATGGACTTCAGTAAAATTTCGACTTGGTGTCCTTTGAGGATCTAACCTAGGGGGGCACGTGCCCCCTAGGGACCCCCCTGGATCCACCCATGATAATATACTGCACCCATGTTTGGGAAATTCCGCTAACAACGTTTTAAACAGTATATTTGTCATCCAAAAACAAACAATAGGGTTAATCATTAATTTACATTGGATAAATAAAGATTTTGTAACTCATCATGAAATCCACTCATATCAGACCAGAAATAGATCAAAGCATGTTATATCTCAATTTAGATTGTCTTCATCTCAAAAACTATCCATTTTCATTGGATTGAAACTATGGAATGATTTAAATGCTGATATAAAAAAATATTGTGAATGTAAATTCGTTTAAAACCAAGTTGAAATCTCGGCTAACAGGGTTGCGTCCATTAACTTTCAAAATTAACTAGTTAAGTTAATTTGGGAATCTTACCAACTACGTTAAGTTAAGTTAACCCATATTTTGAAAATTAACTAGTAAAGTTAATTTGAAAAGTTTGTACTCAAAGACACACACTTCTGGAAGGTAATAATTAAAACAATAACAAAAAATAGTAGTGGCAAACTCGCTCACACATACAGACAGACACCTTACCGCCAGTCTCAAGGACTGAAGAACTCTGGTGGCAAGTACAAGAACTAATAAAATAGTGACCAAATAAATGAAATTGCATTTTTATTAAAAACAGAAAGTTAATTGAAAATTAACTGAAGTTAATCAATTAATGTGGAGAAATTTCAATTAAATTAAGTTAACCCGTATTTTAAAATCTAAATAGTTAAGTTAATTAATTTAACTGGTTAATTGGCAAAAAGTTAAGTTAATTAACTTAACTGATTAAGTAGCAAAAGTTAAGTTAATTAACTTAACTGACTGAACCCTCTCAATTAATAATCTCATACTAATAAAAATCTAGGATTAAATATATATTACAATATTACTTGTTCATTTCTCGTATCTAACTATGAATTCTTTGTATTGTATTGATATTATCTCTACAGTGATCTCTTTGCCTTTGTATTTGTTTCATATCTTTAATAATAATTTAAGATTAATATGTACTCTATTTCCACAATTAGTTCGTTTGTGTATTAATCATAATTTAAACGTGATTTATCTCTAATTAATTCGAGAGCCCAGTAAAGCCTAAAGCTTAAGAAGAGCCAAATGAAATAAAATAAATAATCCAATTGACAGTATTATTGTATTATTTGTATTATCGTAACATAACAGAAATTATGATATGCTAATATTTATTTTATGAATTAATTTATTTATAAATATAAATAAGTAAAAAATAAATAGTTTCACATTGACTTTAATGACGTCACAATTATTTAAATTTATTATCTAATTTTCAACTATTAATTAATTTGTGTATTTTAAATAAATTAATATTTCTTATTCATAATTTATGTAATTATTAATCATTGTCGTGTATTGTTTTTTTTTAATAAAGATAATCATGCTTAATAAGAATTTAAGAATGTTTTGTTTATAAAAATTTAATAATGTTTTGTTTAATAAAGAAGAAAATAATGTTTAATAAGAAATTTAATTATGGTTTGTACGTAAATTAGAATTAATAATGGTTTGTTTGAAATTAAGAATATAAAATGCTGGTTGGCAACACTTGAGATGGGCCCCAGAGAAGTTAAAATGCCTTGAAAATCCAGTCTTCGGGCGGGTTTGCTCCGATTAGGTGTTTTTTGTATTAGTATATTACTATTTATTTAAAATAATTAATTATATCTCTCTCCGCGGTTAAATGTTACTGCTAATTCAGCCCCCTCTTTACCCCATTTGTCTAAATTGTTTCGGTATAAATGAAAAGTCAATAAATAGTAAGTAATAGTGTGTAATTATCGCCGGTCCCTTTGCTTTGTTCGAAAGTTTAATGGCGGCCACGTCTACCCGTCTGCCCGTATAAAGACTAGTGGTGCACCGATTAATCGGTATCGGCACCTTTCATGCCGATTAATCGGCAATGCAAGGTATTCCTAATATCGGCATGCCAGGTGCCGATACCGATTAATCGGTGCACCACTAATAAAGACAGAAAACGAATGATACTAATAAGAAAAGGAAAAATACTGAAAGGAAAGCAAGCGTAAGAAGGAAAGAATGTTTTTTTATATTAATCACGACATCATAACTATCTGTAAAGTAGCGTTTTATCTTTAAGAGCCCAGTAAAGCCTAAAGCTTAACAAAGGTCAAATTAAATGAAATAAGTAGTCCAATTTCACAGTTACTTATTTTATCTTAAAATTATCGTAACGACAGAAATCGTAAAATTGTAAAATTGTAAAATTGTAAAATTATATTTACTTTCCAAGTAAAGACTTATTCGTTCATTCAATTCAAGCACCGAAGCAGAGAAAAAATTTACTTTTTCCGACCCCCAAATTTTTTTTTTTACCAAATTTTTTACCCCAAACCCCAAATTTTCTTGCTTTTATTCCACTAAATATAAATATACAAATACATAGAGCGGAAATACTCTACAGTATATTCTAAGTACTCTCTATTTATATGCAATAAATGTTCTCTATATGCAAGCGTATACACACACACACACATATATATATAAATTTTTCGCTTCATAAGCGCTTTATGCGCCTTTCTTTATATGAAAGAAATGAGGAGGAAGATTTGGTTGGTTGCAGTGAATGCAAGAATTCGGTTAATATAGACCTTTTTTACACACTGCGCTAGTATATATATATGTATCTCAAAATTATTAAAATTAGGCACATTTTATCGTAAAATAAGTGTCTGTTATTGTTGCGAAAGTTCTATTATACAACATTCACACACACACACACACACACACATTTAGCATTTTTAAGAAAAGAATGAGACAATTTTGAAAGGAAGTTCACGTTCCCTGATTTCTAAAGAAAAAAAAAAACCAGAAATTCTACGTTTTTCTTTTGAAAATTGTTTCACTTTTTCTCCTCGAAAGTGACATGCAATCTTAATAAGCTTTATATATATACATACACTACGTTGATGGTAAAGCAAGGTCTTCTTTTGAAGAAATGCTACCTAGCAAATTCGTCTGATAAAATCAGAGCGAAAGTCAGAAATAGTTTTGATGGCTTCGCGTCCCTTTCAAAACTAGACGTTGGTCACCATAAAGAAGGAAATCAGACTAATGCGAAGGAATGCAGTTTAGCATAAGCATTTTTTCTTTTTTTATGCAGGAAGGAAGAGGCCAAGGGCAGATGCCCGCAAAAGCGCCCCTCCCTCTTTGTGCTTCATAATAAAAAGTCTACAACGAAAACTATGTGAAATATTAGGTTCACAATAATATATTAGGATGGAAAATTTAAACTCTCTCTGGACTGAGATACTTTCTTTCGAAAATGGCGGGGACGTGAGTCGTTTATTCACACCAAAATTCTTGTCAGTAAAGAATAAGAACATAAGTATGAAATAGACATATTAAAAAACCACTGATTAAGCTCTAAACTGCGACGTCATATCAGTGGAAATGTGACGTTACTGTCTATATAAAATTATAAGTGATAACGTGTCCCTTAAACATTCGGACTAATGAAGATCAGTCTTCGAGGCGCTTGGTCTTTTCGAAGTAATCAGTAGAATAAAGGGTTACAGTTATAGTGTTGTCTAACCAATCAGAAGGGTTGTACAAAATATCCCTTGATAGATACTGAAAATAGTGGAGGCTTCGTTTAAGGGGCACCTGAAACATTTCTCGTCGGAAAATATAATTTATTTTGTTGTTAGGGGGGAAAAACTGCAATACCGGTCCGCTACTATACTCAAAATAAAGTAAGAGAAAAGCAGCAGAGCTGGGCATTTGCGGCATATTTTGCGGTACTGCGGTACTTGCGGTACCACCGCACTACCACCCCGGGCCCCCATAACGCAGTACCGCAAAGGATCGCTGAAAGTACCGCAGTACCGCTACCGCATTCAAATTTCCGCGTACCGGTTTGGTACCGGTTTGGTAGTGCAGCAGTACCGCAGTACCGCAATATGCCGCAAGTGCCCAGCTCTGAAAAGCAGTCTCTCTTTTTCCCTCTCAATTCTCCCACGTAGTTAACATAACGTTTAATTAAAGTCCCACTCGTATTTTAGCCAGTTAAAAGAAAAAAACCGCAAAGTTCAAATCTGAATGAGAAAGAAATGGAACTCTTCCGTTCCTTGACATCGTCAAACATAAAACCATTATTGGCAACCTTGACTTTTCTGTCTATCTTAAACCCATATACACTCAAATTCTTACATATATTTCTTGCCAGATGGGAGGGTAGCCTGGTCCAGCCTTTGGAATTCCTGTAAGAGCAGCAGTAATCATATTAAAAAATCTACTTTTTTTATGTAAAAGTAGGGGACAAGGGCGTGTGCCCGCAAAAATGCCCACTTTTATAAGAAAGAGAGAGCCAAAATCAAGGTCTCTGAGGCTCACGATGTCTTTTCTTATATCGACTTCGTGTATGTGTAGTGAAGAATAGAGGAAGAAGTGTATTTTTTGAGAGCATGTTGGACTGCTCACAGGATGGATGAGACACGGAAAAAGATCAGCTAAAGAGGACAGTGACGAGAGAAACGGGAGTTCCAGCATTCCCTGTCTCCTGCCTAACGTCCCCCCTGGAGTACTTCCCTGGTCGATTGGTGTCTACAATCTCCTTCTTTTAAAGTTATCTCCTCAATGTTCTTCAGAGCTTACAGAGTATGTGATCCATAAATAATATCTTGCTTATATTATCGGAAACCTTTTATTAATCATGCCAATTATGCAGCGAGAAAAAATATGGATCACCTGAAGATCTTCACCCCCACCCAGTGGCGTAGCTAGAGTTTGTGCCGCCCGGGGCGGTCCTTGAGTTTGCCGCCCCCCTGAAACACAACACAATACACATAACAAACATACTTAAACTAAAAGTGAAAACGACGTATAGAAAAAAACCTGTGAAAAATATTAGGACAACATGTTTACTTCTGAAGTGAAAAAATTAACTACAATATTCTACACAGTTATTTTTCTTGCTTTTCTGTTAGCAAAATCTTCGATGACATTGTCGAAGTCGGTTTGGTAACGAAACCAATCCAGTTTTTAAACCAACACAATAATAACCATTTAATTGATGAAAATGAATGGAAAATAGTTTATAATTCTAATAATTAAATCAAAAAATTAATAGGTTTAATCCGGCGATAACGAAATTGATAACAAGCCACGCCTCAATCACGTGAGCTCCAACCCGCCAGTTTTTAAGTACTTCACTTGTCTTTAGTTCTTTCATTATACAGCTGAAAGATGATACGTGAAGTATTAATATTAATAAACTGTATTATTATTATTATTATTATTAATAACCTGTTCTCTCATACAGAACTTTTACATTTATTCAATTAGTGAAGACGTGCTTATTAATTCCCAATTATGTGTTACAATATAATGATGGAATACGGGCTATAGTTTCTCAAGAATGGATAAATTAATGGTACTTACTGAGACTGTGATCAATAAAAGCACTTCTGACATATACTTATTGATCAGATAAAATCAAAATACTGCGAATCCGAAAGACCACAAAAATAAATACAAATTTTACGAAGAAATATGAAAATCGTCATTTTTAAAATCAAATACCTTTGAATGTCGTAACAATAAAGGTGTTTAAAATCTCTTCAATACCGATTTCTTTGAAGTAAAAATAAAAAATCAACTCTGCAAAGTTTTTATGTCTTTTACTCTTTCGTAAACGAAAGAATAAAAGTTAATTTTTTTTTTCAAGACATTTCCAAATGACATTTTCTTCGAGAAAATTTCATGAGAGACTCAATTATTTATTTATTATTTTTTTTTTTCTTGACTGGTCAAACTATCGTTCGTGCTGTAATTTTTAATTGTTTTTAGTTTTTTTCGTTTATCGTTTACTTCTTTATTTTCACTTTTTGCTTTAATGATGATTAAATTCTGTCTTTGTTTCTTGTTAATTTCCTTTAGAAAAAGTCTTGGATTTTGGTACAATTCCTTAATTTACGAATGTAAAGTTTTAATAGCTGCAGAAATTATTTCAAAGCATTTTCACTGTTTTAACATAAAGGATTTTAATGAGTTAAAATCTTTTGTTTTAAATCTCATTTCGGACGATGATAATGTGTATTAAATAAAGTTAAAATAACATTTAAATTAATCTTTTTAACTTTATACACACACACACAAAAAAAAAAAAAAAATATATATATATATATATATATATATAGGAATGAACTCAGAATGGTTCCCTGAGTTTTTTATGATACACACAGACTGTGCATGGAACAAGGAACTCTTCTGGGATGATTAAATCCAATATAGTCCGAATAAGTAATGGTAAATGACAAATACCATAGTTTTTCTTTTTCATGATGCAAGCCCGACGTGGGAAACGGGTCTCTCGCAAAGAGGTCCCATAAATATAGCTTCCCTCACCAGCTATCTGCAAAGCAGACAGGATCCAGCTTTGGGATCCCAAAGCTGGATCCTGTCTGCTTTGCAGATAGCTGGTGAGGGAAGCTATATTTATGGGACCTCTTTGCGAGAGACCCGTTGCCCACGTCGGGCTTGCATCATGAAAAAGAAAAACTATGGTATTTGTCATTTACCATTACTTATTCGGACTATATTGGATTTAATTATCCCAGAAGAGTTCCTTGTTCCATGCACAGTCTGTGTGTATCATATATATATATATATAATGTGTATAACCTCGTAGCTTGGTGGAGGAGCGAGTTGCTCTCTTGCGCTCTCATTCTACAAATGGAAAATGATCGAAAAACAGGTACCAAACCTCAAACTAAACCCAATTACCATCCAAACAACGCTGGAAAATAGAAAGGGCAGAATGTGTTGTGTTCCCAACTTAAAGGCCCGACAAGGAACCTCTTCAACACTGAAGGAAAATAGCTTGGTTGTCAGGGGGCCAATACATTTTAACTAGCTTCCAAAGGCCCTCAGGAACGTCACAGGGGTCAAAGTTGAAGTCTTCAAAAGAAGACCAGATGCCTGGCTCAGAACGGTACCAGATGAGCCGGGTGTACCTAGCTATGTGTGATGGACAGCGCAAGAGAGCAACTCGCTCCTCCACCAAGTCAGGCTTACAGGCGGGGCAACCAGTTTGACCTTCGTGTGAAGAGAGACCAACGCACGGAACTGCTACGAGGCTACGAGGTGTGTATATATAATTTAATTCAATTTGTGAGTTTTATTTTACAGTTTCACGTTTTGTTTTATTCAAGTTCATGGGAATAAATTTTACTTTTTAAAGCTTAGAAATAAACTCTCTCTCTCTCTCTCTCCGTTATATCACAAGCATTTTCAAGGACTACGAACTCTTTATATAAACTTATCTTCATTCCGGTTTCAAAACAAACCTGTCGTTTTTTAACGGGATTCCAAATTTTTCATTTCGGTGTTTATACTTATCAAGATCCGCCTTTTATGAATCAGTAAATTTGACATCTGAACCCGAATTTTTACGGACTGAAATATCCTAAACAAAAAGAATAAATGTGATTATCAAGAATTAAACATTTACCAACAACAGTGAACTTGTGTGAAGTGATTCAAGGAAAATTTATCCCTCACCACAAAGTCATCACTGCAATCTAGGGTTTCTCGTTTTCAGGGGGTTTTCACTACCCCCGTTTTCCGGGATAAAATCGGCCATCGTCAAAGGATCCCAAGATTTTCTGGTATATAAAAAATAATGATAGTCTTAAAATGTTTAAGCATTAGATAAGTCTAGATTAGTTAGTTAATATTACTTTAATATTAATATTAATATAATATTAATATTTAATAGTTAATATTAATATAATATTAATATTTAATAGTTAATATTAATATAATATTAATATTTAATAGTTAATATTAATATTAATTTAATATAATATTAAATAGTATATAAATATTTTAATACAATAATGATAAATATAATAATAGGATAGAGCCTAGACCGAGTTTCAAACACTCAGAAACATAAATACGGTTATACTCAGCCCTAGCCTAGGCGGCAATGCATACAATGCTAATTTGCAGCTTTGCACTTCATCAAAAATAAATTATATTATACTGTAATTTATACAAACATAACACCTTTTATATACTTCCAACTAATTTTTAGTAAAAAAAATTATCAAAAGCAAAAGGTGTGCCACTGAATTGAAAATAATAACCGAAATTAAAATACACTAAAACACGTTCGATTCAGGGAAATGAAATGACTTTCAGTCCGAGTCAATCATCAAAAATACCAGTCATATTATACATACACAACATCAAGCGGGGCATATTATAAGCACTAATCGAGTTGTACAACGTAACGTGATTCGTGCTAGTATAAATTTGTCATCCTAGTCTTTATGTTTGTATTTTGTAGATACAGTAGTAAATTAACGTAAAACTATTTGAAATAACGTTTTTAGAATGCTTTATAAAACCCGGAGAATCCCGGGATTTGCTGCGCTTGTTCCGGGATTTAAGGTTATCATTTTCCGCCCGCCAGGGGAGAAACCCTACTGCAATCCAAGTCTGTTCACACAAATTTTATTAAAGAAACGCAGTCCAGTTACAAATATCTATAAATGAAGGATCATCATTGATAACAAAACAAATTCCTTTTTCAAAGGTCCTAATGTTCATAAAAATAATGGGGTAGTACCTCTGTAGTGAAACCTCACTAATTCTCCCAGTCTTCCTTTCGATATTACTTGTATTTTATAATAACTTTTCGGATACAGTCATATAAAATCGATTTTTACTCATACATTCACATATTCTAGCTACCTTCTCACACCTTTGGGTGATCATCTTTTGCGATTAGATGATGTACTGACCCGTGGTTTTGATCTCGAGTAAAGTTGTAAGCGCCGTTCGTTATATAACATTTTTCACCATACAGACGAGGTTAAACAAATCCAAACATTATTATTATTATTATTATTCTCGTCATCAGTGGCGGCTCGTCGGTAGGCACTGCGGAACTGCAGTACCCCTAAAATTTTTATTTACAATTGAAATAATCAAGAACAGTATAAGGATGAGCTCACTGAATAACTTTTTCAATAACTTTTGAAACTTTTATTCATTGCTCAATGCTCATCCTTTTATTTCAGTAATTATTTCAACCCATTCTTAGAGACAACACCCCTAGAATTTTTAGTCACGAGCCGCCACTGCTCGTCATTGTCACACCTTTACATTTCACAATTAAACATCCAAACGACACACCTTCCTCCGCTTTTTCATTTTCACTTCATAACTGTCCTCATTTTTCATTTAGGAAAGATTTTCCACAACAGTCAAACTTCACAGATGATTCCACTCAAGCAAACTCACTTTTGAAATAAGAACGGCAGTTACTATGACAACCAACATCTCATATTTATATATCATCCACTCATCCAAAACTTATTGATCATATAATATATATATATATATATATATGATGAATAAAACCACGAAGGTTTTATTCATCATAAATATTTTTCACGTGTCACTTTCGTGAAATAATTTTTCATATATATATATATATATATAATTTATATACAGTATATATATATATATATATATATATATATATATATATATATATATATATATATATATATATATATATATATATATATATATATACAGAGAGAGAGAGAGAGAGAGATTCTAAAATATAACCCATGAAGTCCCATAATAGTAAAACACTAAAAATTAACAGATATTAATTACCAATCCATGAAGGATCCCATTTCTGTTTCAGTATTTTTGCCCAGAAATCAACGCCATCGTGTGAATCAATCCTGGGACTTCTGGAATGTGAGCCAAAAGCTCTTTACCAGCGAGGCAATTCAAGACAAAAATTCCACGTAAAATGGGAATGGATCTGAAAAGAAATCCTTCATCAAAAATTCCATTTGGAAACTCGCCTATTTGAACTTTGGAAATGAAATGGAAATGACTTGAATGAAACGAAGACTATTTTAAACAACGGATCTCAGACGTGTTTCCTCATGTTTAAAACACGAACTTTACTTCAAGTGATACTCGAAGGTTTAAATGTTTCATCTCTACATTTTATTAATCTCTCTTTTTGTAAATGTCGAGTGAAATATTTGACTTCTTTTAAATAATAAATAAATAATGTTTCCAGTAATTTTTACAGCTTATTTTTTTGGTTTGTCACCAAGAAATTTTTATTTACTGAAGTCACCCAAAAACTGTTTGTCACAAACAATTTTTTTGTTTACTTTACTCACGCTCGAACCTTTTTGTTCAACGTTGCAATATTAATTTTGTTGATAATGGCTCGTTACGACAAAGAGTCATTTTCAATGACATTTTAATTAATAAAACATTCACGGAGTGTCCGAGGAATCATGTCAAATGTTATCACGAGTTTTGTTTGACGCCTAACTTCAATTAACCACACAAATATTTATATGCTTCCTTCTTTTGCTTTTAACATTTGAAGTTAAATGTCGAACGTTCAATAAAATTCTTACGGAAATAAATCTCGAAACATGAGCACAAAAGTGGGCGGAGCTTCAGTTTTTTACATCAAAATATGCAATTCGGTGCTGGTTAAGTATGCGGTCTACCATCTGAGTTTTGACAGAATATTTTCGTTAAAACTAACGAAAATATCACGACTTAACCTAACCAATTATCAAGGGCGTACAGTTGATCTATTATTAATTATAACATTGTTTGTTTCTGGAATAGTATTTACTATTTACTAATAGATCAACTGTACGCCCTTGATAATTGGTTAGGTTAAGTCGTGATATTTTCGTTAGTTTTAACGAAAATATTCTGTCAAAACTCAGATGGTAGACCGCATACTTAACCAGCACCACAATTTCATTGTTTCACTATATCAACATGAAAACGTACTGCAACAAAATTCATATTGTAATTCTAAATAAAGTAATTATCTTATTCTAAATAAAGTAATTATTTTATTCCAAATAAAGTAATTATTTTAATGTATACAAAATTTCATTTGTTCCAAACAAAAGTAATCAACTATAAATGTTTTGCTTAAAAAACTAAATTTCTCGCGCGCAGCGTTGATTAGATTTGACTGCTTAATTATTTTTATACATAACCACTATTTGCATTGGATGTTGCGCATCCATTTTCATTATATTGGATTTGTATCTCATTTCAGTTTCATTTTAGGGTGACAAATCTGTGAGAAAAGACCATTCTCACAATACTAAAAGGTAAAAAACCTTCCAACGACAGCTCTCTACTTCGATTACGTCATTTTGAACAGACCACTCGGAAAACATTGAAATGATTGCTGAAATAACTACAAAAATTGAAGCGACATTAGGAGTAATTTCATCCACATATAAAGAGAAAAGGTCATATACTTATAGTATGGGAATTGTAGGTTATTCCAGTCTGCTCCCAGAAGGTAATGGGGTCCATCTACGTGACGTTCATTGACCGCCAAAATTAATATCCCCTCAAACGTAAAAACTCTTTAAACCGTTATTTGTATGCTTTTTCCAACCATTTTCTTTCATTAAATTAATTAAAAAGAATAAAAAAAGTAGTGAATTAAAGTCTTTGTTTTAAAATTTAAATTTTAATCATTTTTACTTTATTTCCGACGAGGAATTTCATTCATTCATTTTCAGTCCTTGTGAGACGATCACTTCATATTACTTTCTCTCCGGAGAACCTCTTCTTCCTACACCCTCATTCTCACTCCAAAACTCTGATATACTATATATAGATAGATAGAAAGATAGATAGATAGATAAATAGAAAGATAAATAGAAAGATAGATAGATAGATAGATAGATAGATAGATAGAAAGATAGATAGATAGATAGATAAATACTGCATTTATGTGAGGAAATAAAAGTGTAAGGGACGCATTAATTCTTCCAAGCACTTCACTTCTCTCTCTCTCTCTCTCTCTCTCTCTCTCTCTCTGAACAATGGTTCCCATATAAATGGAAGGGAACAAGGGAAGCCCATTAAAAGTATGAAACAGAGTAAATAAAACCGAATAAAGACACTAAAAACAAATAAAGAAAATAAAAGAAAATATCTCTTCCCAGGAACTGAAACAATTTCTTTTCTTTTGTCACTTATAAAAAATAATTTTTATTTTACACAATTATTGTGTTTGTTTCTTTGTTCAAATACAGGGTGATCCAAAAGTCCCTATCTATTTTGCTGAAATAATAGTATTTTGTAATAAAAATGTGGTAACATAATTAGATGTATATTTATTTATCAAGTTTAGGTTTAAGATTTGACGTGAGCACCATCAGTGTCTTTGCAAATCCCAAATCTGTCCACTGCATTGCGAAACATTCTCAAGCATCTCTGGGGTTATTTTCGTGACTGCCGCGACAATGCCGGTTCACAGATCCTGCGGGTCTGTAATTCTTGTTTTGTAAACATCAAACTTTATAAAACCCCACGCAAAGAAGTCTAATGGTATTAAATCCGGAGATTGTGCTGCCCAGGGTCTCTTTCCACCACGTCCAGTCCGGCGATTTCGTAAGAGCTCATCAAGGTACACCCGAACGATGTTTGCATAGTGACATGGAGCTCCATCTTGTAGAAAGACAACAGTGTCGAGAATGCCATCTGAACAAAGCTTGGGTTTAAGAAACTGCAGAAGCATGTCAAGATAAATTGGTCCCGTTACCGTAGCTTCTGCAAAGAAAAAAGGTACGTAAATCTTCGATCTTGTCATACCCAACCAGACATTAACTTTAGGAGAATCTCTCTCCCATTCGTAGAACTCGGTTGGCTTTTCGCTAGCCCAGATACGGCAATTATGTCGATTAACCTTTCCGCATGTGTGGAATGTCGCCTCATCGCTCAAGAGAATGTGGTTAATAAGTTTTCAGTATGAATTTTTTCAATCAATTCTGTGCACATGGCGGCTCGTCTTGGATAATCCTCTTCGTGTAACTCGTGTAGCACTTGAATATGGTAACTTTTCTTTTTTAATGTTGATTTTAAAATCGTTAGAACATTCGTGTTTGATATGCTCAGTCTACGTGATGCTGCGCGACTTGACATTCTAGGATTTATTTCAAAGGCCTCTCTTACCAGTTCAACATTTTCTTAAGAGGTACCTGGACGTCCAGATCTTGCCTCATCATGAACAGATCGTGTTCTTTTAAATTTATTGACCAGCTCACGAATTGCTTTGTCTGTAGGTCCTGGTTTGTGAAATCTTCTTTCGAAATTTTCTTTAATTTGTTTGCACTTCTTCCCTTTGGTACGTAATGTTACTACCATCACACGTTCTTGTACATCCATCATCATCTATGGCCTATAGAAAATAAAATAGAAATAGCATTATTTCAGCAAAATAGATAGGGACTTTTGGACCACACTGTATTTTAACTCCTCTTCAGGGAAACTAGTTTAGTTTACCTGAAGAGGAGCTGAAATAAACTTGAAAATACATACATATATATGATGAATAAAACCACGAAGGAAAGGAAACAGAATGGTGCTCAAGCGCTTTCGTCTAATGACATCCTCAGGAACACTGAAGTACATAAAGAGTTACAGCCTATATATAGATTACAGAAAAAAAAAAAAAAAATATATATATATATATATATACAATAAACGGAGAAATAAAAAAAAATAAACATTAAAGGATTGTGGGAGGAGCATACAAATTTGTAAAGAAAAAACTACCGATGTTTTAGCACTTTGCTCGAATCCAACACAAGATCAAAGGAATTGTTTCCAACCAATATTATAGTTAATTAAAAAAAAATAATAAATTGAAAAATAAAAATAAAAATAAAACTTATAAGATACACACAGACCGTGCATGGAACAAGGAACTCTTCTGGGAAAATAAATCCACTATAGTCCAAATAAATAATGATAAATGACAAACACTATAGTTTTTTCTTTTTCATGATGATGATGTTAACCCGACGTGGGCAACGGGTCACTCGCAAAGAGGCCCCAAAAATATAGCTTCCCTCACCAACTATCTGCAAAGCAGATAGGATCCTGTCCCAAAGCTGGATCCTATCTGCTTTGCAGATAGCTGGTGAGGGAAGCTATATTTTTGGGGCCTCTTTGCGAGTGACCCTTACCCACGTCGGGCTAACATCATGAAAAAGAAAAAACTATAGTGTTTGTTATTTGCCATTACTTATTCGGACTATAGTGGATTTATTTTCCCAGAAGAGTTCCTCGTTCCATGCACGGTCTGTGTGGACCGTGAGCGGGAAAGTCGGTCCTTTTCTCAGTGAGGACCGAAATGAGGAGCGACGGTCCATTTTTAAGCAATCCCGGACGGTCTTTTTTAGTGATTTTAGTGTGTTTAGTGATTATTTGAAGTTCTAAAGAAGATGGATCGTTTCCTCCAGAAGACTCAGAAAGAGACTGAGACTGAACTGAAACTTGTTTCAACACCTGGCACCATCCAGTGCCGCCGTGGAGAGGCTCTTCTCTTTGGGGAAGGACGTCCTCAAGCCGAAAAGGTCAGGGCTCAGTGACAGCCATTTTGAAATGCTAGTCTTCTTGAAGGGAAACTCAAGCATTTAACTTAATAACTTTTTTTCATCATTTATGTATTGTATTAATTATAATTTACGTTAATAAAATTAAAGATTTCCGGTGTCTTTAATTTCATTTTTCATTTTAATAAAATTTTTCACTTATATTATATATAAGGACCTAGGACCGAGTCGTTCCTAGGTCCTATCTTCAGAAAGGACCGGGACCGGGACCGTCGGTCCTTTTTGAGGCCCGGGTGCCCACCTTTGTATATATATATATATATATATATATAATATGATGAATAAAACCACGAAGGAAAGGAAACACAAAAAGGTGCTCAAGCGCTTTCGCCTAATGACATCCTCAGGAACACTGAGGATGTCATTAGACGAAAGCGCTTGAGCACCTTTTTGTGTTTCCTTTCCTTCGTGGTTTTATTCATCATAAATATTTTTCACGTGTTACTTTCGTGAAATAATTTTCATATATATATATATATATAGAGAGAGAGAGAGAGAGAGAGAGAGATAACGTCTTAGCAATCACCCGTTGAACAAAGCGTTTCAGTACTTACCGTTCGTACTTTCAGTGTTTTTTGACTTATTAAAACCAAATAGCATCAAAGAATTATAAAGAGTCTGAAAAATATTGTATTGTCGTTGACACACAACTTGTGACAAGGCCCGCTGAAGATAGGAAGAGAAGGCATCGAAACGTTTGGTTGAGGAAATGATAGAAAGAAGAAATAAATGAAGGCCTTATTAACTTAATTAATGACGTTTCCATCGTCCAAATCTGTAAGCTTCTAGAGCTTCTGCAGAGCTTCTTGACTCTTCTAGATTGATTGCATTTATTTGTATCCGATAAAAAGAAATACAAAGATTTTCGTTTTCTATTATCATATTTCCACCATTTTCCCTTTATGATTTCGAAGGGTAACTATTAGGAAGAAAAATTAGATGTACATTGTTGAGCAATATTTCATGAATAATCTTTCCATTTTCTTACTGAAATATATATATATATATATATATATATATATATATATATATATATATATATATTACGAAGATTGAATCAAAGCGCGCAACCCCAAGGTTCGTCCTCACGTCCCAAGGCAACGTCCCGAGTCCGACATCTTACCATTAAACCATTTGGGGAGCCATATAAACTTCCTTTGTGTAAGAATAAGGGTAAGATGAGTGACTGGTTTACCATTGATGTTAGAGTGCGACAGAACAATGTGATGTCACCATGGTCGTTAATGTGTATATGGATGAGGTAATACGCGCATGTGATGAAAACAAGAATGCAAGAGAGAGAGAGAGAGGCGTAAACCCAAATTTGGAAGAGAATTTGGAGTAGCAGCTGTTGCATATGGTCTTTGATGACATGGTGCTTCTGGGTGAATCAGAGAATGAATTGAGGAGAGGAGTGATAAGTTTTGTCGACGTAGGTGAATGGAAATTATTGAAAAAATATATATAAATAAAGATAAAATTATTTTCACCGAAAGAGAAGGAGAGTCAGTGGTGAGTGGAAAGAATTTAGAAATTGTGAAAGAATTGTAATATGTTGGGTGTTTGATTAACCATTGAGGTACAGATACATTGAAATTGAAAATACAGTAGGGTGAAGCGAGGCGAGAGAGTCATGAGCGCGATAAAAGTCTTGGCAGGAAGAAAGTGCTTGAGTGTAGATGTAGCAAGAGGTTTACATGAAGGCGTATTTTTGCCAACGCTAATATATGAATGCGAAACGCTTGTTCGACATGATGGTTCACTGTCAAAAGTGAGGACAGTTGAGATTAATAAGTTAGAAGTACGATTGGCATAAAACATATTGACCGTATGAGAAATGAGGATATCTGGAAAAGATGTGGAGTGAAAAAGCCATTTGGGATGAAAATGGTGGATATTATGCTACGTTGGTGTAGTCATGTGAACGGAATAAATATAATACTCACTTAATTATTTGTGATTGAGGGACGTTCCATGGTTACGAATAACCCAATTTTACGGTTAATATACAATTAAGTAATTTGTACTCTGAACAAGACGTGAAGATCATCCGCTCCCGAGCATTGTAACCCCTCCCTCCGCCTGCTAATATTATATTAATTGTGTCTGGTAGCGCAGAGACACTGACTGAGGCGCATTGCCGTGCGCTGGCACCAATTCACGGCTAACTCGGTGTCATGATCACGGATGAGTGCACAATGGTCACAATTATTAAATCACGGCTAACTCGATTCATGGTTGAGTGAATCACGGATAACCGCGTGAGTACTGTAATGATAAAATTGTGAAAAAGTGTATAATAGTGAGCGCTTAGATAAGAAGAAAAGGAAGACCGCTTGGAGGAAGGAAGAACGCAATTAGTAAATGTGTGAATAAACGTGGAGTTGATAAAAATGTTACACAAAAGTTAACGAGAAATAGAGAGGAACGGAAGCGGTTTGTGAGGTGTGTAAATAGGGACGTTGGTCTCGCGAGACGTACCACTGAAGGTATACCCTAACCTTTTCATGAAAAGTAACGACAGATCTGTAAGGTGTTCCCGGTCTTCATATCTGTCTACTTCTGATTCGTGTGTTTTCAGTTCCGCGTTTCGAGCGTCGAGCCCACACCATTGAGAATAATAAATGGGTTATTAGACAATATATGTATGTAGATATCCGCGCGTTTTATCGGATTTTAGTTTATCTTCGCCTAAGACAACTTAATGTAATGTTAATACATATTTCAAAATATTTTGGAGTAAATGCTTCCAAAGAGACTCGTGAGGTTTAAAGTTTTTGTAGTCGACAATCTTTGATATAATGTATTTTTCAATGCATTTATAATTATCCAAAAAAACTTTCTGCTTAAAAAATTCAATAAAAACGTTTAGAGAAAACCGTGAGATCATCATTGTCTCCAAATTTGACGAACAATTTAATCTTACACAAAAAATAACAAACCATAAAAAACATAATTACGGTTTTTATAAGCCATTTTTATTTTATTTCCAAAATTATTTCCGAATATAAATGAGAAGGTTGAAGTTGCATTATGGAATATAGAGCTATCAATTCATTTTAGTTTACAGCCTCATCAAATTTTAAGTTTACGTGAAAAGTGACCTCATTACGTACAAAATAATTAGGCGAATATACAAAAATATCCAAAAAGACAAGATGGCTTAAATGGCACTCTTTAAAAATCACATGTATTTGAATAGTGTGCCAACATAAAGCAAGGAGAAGGAAAGATTTTCACCATAAACAGTTACAGCATATATTTACACCTACATTTGGCTTAAATTTCATAATTATTAATTTTATTTCTATAACTAATTTATTTACGGAATTGAAATCGGAACTGGAATAGAAAGTGGAACTGAAGATTTTTGTTATGGTTAACTGTCATCATTGAAAACGAGAAAAAAATCGTGGTTTATGAGGTAATCAAACGTGTGTGTGTGTGTGTGTGTGTGTGTGTGATCTATTTTAGAGGCTTAATTTGGGTAAATACAATGCTAACCTTTTGACATAACTTCACAATTGCGCTTCATCCACGAATAAAACCTGTATTCAATGATGGAGTCTTTGCCTCCATTTGGCGTCACTCGAGATATAAATTACTGTGACGCGATTTTAATTATTTGAGAGCGGTCTACAGCCTTCCAACGAGTTAGAGAATCCTTAATCACTGGAGCGAGTCAAGGGCGGTTATTTGGTTGCAGGCAATTCTCCCCCGAGACAGCAGCCTCTCAAAAGGACTTAATTAAAGTGCTAAATTATTATCATTAATACTGCAACGAGAATCGTTGCGTTATTATTACAAAAGACTTTAATTTCTATATATATATATATATATATATATATATATATATATATATATATATATATATATATATATATATATATATACAGTATATATATATTTATATGAAAATTATTTCACGAAAGTAACACGTGAAAAATATTTATCATGAATAAAACCACGAAGGAAAGGAAACAGAATGGTGCTCAAGCGCTTTCGTCTAATGACATCCTCAGGAACGCTGAAGTACATAAAGAGTTACAGCCTGTATACAGGTTACAAAAAAAAAAAAATTTATATATATATATATATATATATACAATAAACGGAGAAATAAAAAAAATTAAAGGATTGTGGGAGGAGCATACAAATTTGTAAGGAAAAACTACCGATTTTAGCACTTTGCCCGAATCCAACACAAGATCAAATGAATTGTTTCCAACCAATGTTATAGTTAATTAAAAAAAAAATAATAAATTGAAAAATAAAAAAAAACTTGTAAGAGGAGCATACGAATTTATATTGGAAATCTGCCCAGGTTTTAGCACTCTGCCGTTCTTGTCTAAGTCCGATATATATATAAATAAATTGAAAAATGAAAGTTATTAGAGAAGCATCCAAGTTTACCAAAGGTTTAGCACTCTACCCTTCTTGTCTAAATCCGTTCTGAACGAATTCAAAACAACGGGATCGAGTTGAAAAAGACCTTTGCTTATGTTGAAGTTATTTGTAAGTTGGATAATGGTAGACTCAAGAATATTTCTATTAACAATGTTGCTAGAGTGAAACAAAACTGAAGCATTATTCCAATCAATACAGTGGGATAACTCTGACAAATGGACAAAAAGGGCACTGGACGACTGTCCCGTTCTAACGGAATATTGATGCTGTTTTACACGTGTGTGAAAATCCTTTCCCCGTCTGACCTATGTAAAAGAAATCACATTGTTTACAACCAATTTTATAGATAATGCCTGAATTATTGGTAGGGCTATTTTTCACTATGATATTTTTCACAATATTGTTTTATGAAAATACTACATTAATATCCAAAAGTTTAAGTACTTTAGCAATGCCTAGAAAGCCCGGGAAAAATGGAAGTACTAAAATATTCTTTGACAAAGTACGAGTGTTATTGTTCACACGATAGAAGGTTCGTTTTGCCTTGTTGAGACAAGATTCCATAAACGGTATTGGAAGTGATCTGTGTTACCCACCTGCGTTTATGGAATCTTGTCTCAACAAGGCAAACTTCTATCGTGTGAATAATAACACTCGTACTTTGTCAAAGAATATTTTAGTACTTCCATTTTTCCCGGGCTTTTTAGGCATTGCTAATGTACTTAAACTTTTGGATATTAATGTAGTATTTTCATATAACAATATTGTGAAAAATATCATAGTAAAAAATAGCCCTACCAATAATTCAGGCATTATCTATAAAATTGGTTGTAAACAATGTGATTCCTTTTACATAGGTCAGACGGGAAAGGATTTGCACACACGTATAAAACAGCATCAATATTCCGTTAGAACGGGACAGTCGTCCAGTGCCCTTTTTGTCCATTTGTCAGAGTTATTCCACTGTATTGATTGGAATAATGCTTCAGTTTTGTTTCACTCTAGCAACATTGTTAATAGAAATATTCTTGAGTCTGCCATTATCCAACTTACAAATAACTTCAACATAAGCAAAGGTCTTTTTCAACTCGATCCCGTTGTTTTGAATTCGTTCAGAACGGATTTAGACAAGAAGGGTAGAGTGCTAAACCTTTGGTAAACTTGGATGCTTCTCTAATAACTTTCATTTTTCAATTTATTTATATATATATCGGACTTAGACAAAAAGGGCAGAGTGCTAAAACCTGGGCAGATTTCCAGTATAAATTCGTATGCTCCTCTTACAAGTTTTATTTTTATTTTTCAATTTATTATTTTTTTAATTAACTATAACATTGGTTGGAAACAATTCATTTGATCTTGTGTTGGATTCGGAAAAAGTGCTAAAATCGGTAGTTTTTCCTTACAAATTTGTATGCTCCTCCCACAATCCTTTAATTTTTTTTTATTTCTCCGTTTATTGTATATTTATAAAAAAAAAAAAATTTTTGTAACCTATATATAGGCTGTAACTCTTTATGTACTTCAGTGTTCCTGTTCCTGAGGATGTCATTAGACGAAAACGCTTGAGCACCATTCTGTGTTTCCTTTCCTTCGTGGTTTTTTTCATCATATATATATATATATATGTATATATATATATATCAGTGCCGTACGCAAGGTCGGGTTCATGGGATCTGAACCCCGTCCCCTAAGAAGTAAGATTTTATATTCTAAATAAATATATGAGTCAATTTTTTGTTACTACTAAAATTATTAATAATCAAATAAATATTATTTCAGCTTTTTTAACGCTGATTTTCAATTTTGTTCATTAAGGGCAAAAAAATAACTTATTTAGAATAAAAAGAAAATTTAGACCCCCCTTAGGAAAATCCTGCGTACGCCACTGATGTATATATATATATATATATATTATATATATTATATATATATATATATATATATATATAATGCAAATCCACAAGGAAAAAGAAAAATTATTCCAAGGCCTTTCGTGTATTCAGAAGTACACCTCGTCATTCCCTTACGAGGTCACGAGGTGTACTTCTGAATAAACGAAAGGCCTTGGACCACAATGTTTAACCGTAGGAAGGATGTTTAGATGTTTTTGTTTTCTTCGAATGCAGTATTTGATTTTCGCCAAACATACCGTTGATCGATGTTGTCGAATAATTCAATTTGGTTTCGTCTGTCCCGAGAACTTTTTTCCAGAATGCAAATCCATCCTTTTGTTGATCTTTGGCGTACTTTAAACGAGCTTCTTTGTGCGCTTCTCGTAGCAGAGTTTTTCTTCGTGTAACTCTTCTATGTAGACCATTCTTTCTCAATGTACGACATACAGTAGATTGAGTAGAGGGATGGACATTGATCTTAGACAGTCTTAATGTTTGTCAAATATCACCTGCAGTCACTCTTAAATTTGCAACAACCATCCTTTCAATCCGTCTAGCTGTACGTTCTGAAATCTTTCAAGGTCGTCCACACCTTGGTTGGTAGAGTTTTGATTGTTCCAAAGCCTTTCCCTTCCGTCGTAAATGGAATTCGAAGTTCTTCTCCTATCTCCCTATAACACTTTCCAGACTCGTGTGTAGCAATAACAGATCTCTTAAGATCTGTAGACAGCTCTTTACCACGACGACCCATTGTTTACTAACGGCTGTTACAGTTATTCGTCTTCCATGAAGATTTACAGAGAAAATTCTAGAATTCAGAATTACCAACAGTCTCTAATCAATAAACAGCCAACTACTGATACAAACTTTAAATTCTTCAAGCCTAAGGTGGACACACAAAGTATTATATAATTTTGTAAATTAATGTACGACAACTTTTGCGTTTTAACTTTTTTATTTTCTTAAGTTCTTTAATATTTTACATTATATGATGGAATTAAACTACTTTTTTCATTTGCTAAATTTTTCCAGATAAAAGATAAACTTTTCATAAGTATCGTTTGCATGGTACGAAAGATAAGGACGAATATAACTGGCATATTTCTCTGTGCCAATACTTATGAACGCCACTACATCTGTATACCTTGGTTAACCTTGGTTTTTGCTTCCGCCCGAATTGTTCATTCTGATGAAGGTCAAGCTTGTCACTCCACCTTAGACCTACAGTTTAACGTGGAATCCGAACCACGCCCCACCAGCAGCCCAGCGTCTTAACCACTAGGCTACCCAGGGTACCCATTTATGTACCAACCAATTTCTTTATTGTGTGGAAGGATGAACAGCTGGGTTTTGCTGCGCGCTGCCTGCCGTCACCGGGTCTCGATCCCGGGGCCGATGGATTCGTAGTCGGCGACGCTAACTACTACATCACTGAGGCACACACACACACACACACACACACACACACACACTATATATATATAGAGTGTGTATATATATATATATATATATATATTGGTAAGCTTGATTTTGCTCCTGCTGAATTGTTCATTCTAACGAAGGTCAAGCTTGTTGCTCCACCTTATACCTACAGCTTAGCTTGGAATCCGAACCACGATACATCAGGGAAATTAGAAATTACAAAATCCTTTCCCGGACTCGATCTCACGACCTCCCGATCATCAACCCAGCGTCTTAACCACTAGGTCACCCAAGGTACTCATGAATGGACAGCTGGGTCACCTGCGCGCCGCCTGCTTCCATGAGGATTGGGGAGTCGAACCCAGGACCGGTGGACTCGTAATTAACGATATTTACCACTACACCACCAATAATGACAATTTAATGAAACAATATAATTTTATTGTATAGAGATTGGATCATAAGTATTTTTTGTTTAAGATATCCCTAATGTAAAATACATTAATTGGTCCTTCCTTGATTCAGAAACTAGTTCTTATCATCACGAATGTCAAAGAATCTCTCATTTCCTTCCAAGACCCTTTGAAACAGTATACAGTGTGATATCAAAAAGGAATTTCTCCACTCTCTCTCTCTCTCTCTCTCTCTCTCTCTCTCTCTATCTCTTTCTCTTATATCAACGGGCACTAACCTAATTTTTTAGTTGGCTTACTTCTATGTAACAAAATTTCCTCCCAAAAGATAGGAAATTCTTTTGAAAAATGTATATATAAAACCACATATAAAAAGCTCCATCTCAACACGGAAATTATTCAAGAATCAACAATTTCCATTCAAAACTCTTCAATGGGGCGACTTTGTGGACACGCCGCGATACCACTTCCCGTTAGATCAGCCAAGTTAAGCCACGCTGGGTGGCCTTCTGCATTCTCATTATGTAGCGACCTTTAGACGGTTGGGATCTTACGTAAAGCCATAGGTTCCCTCCTTCACATGCCGTAACGAAAGAGGTTAAACAGCCCCAAACATTATTATTATAATTCCACAATACATAATTTTATGTACTGTTTTGTGATGTTTTCCGAGAAGTGAAACAGGACAAAATGATAGTTTTATACCCTCTTATAATTATAGCCGAAACATGTCCTCAAATAACATCTTCCATTCCTCGTAATCCTTCATCATTATATTCTGATCTGAGGAGGGAGATTGATTTCCTCCGAAACGTTGGGTAATAAATAATGCTCGTATTCGTCTAAGCAGTGGCCACACTTTGAACTGACGGAGGCAAAACGGTCTCTAGAAAAACATAATATATATATACACATTTTAACTGCAAACAACACAGTATAATTAATGTAAAGAACGACGCTTGTGTAGAAGAGCGTTCCGCACAAGATGAGGAGGGAGAACGAACAAATTTTTCATTTGTTCGTTCTCCCTCCTCATTTTGTGCGGAACGCTCTTCTACACAAGCGTCGTTCTTTACATTAATTATACTGTGTGTTGTTTGCAGTTAAAATGTATATATGTACTGCATGCGAAGGTGCCTCCTCAGGGCATTGGTTTCTGCTCGTATGTAGGAGAATTACGACTTCTGATTGATCGAGGTCCTTGGTGTAGTGGATAGCATATCTGACCGGCAATCGGATGATCCCGGGTTCGATTCCCGGGAGGTACCTCATTTTTTATTTGTTCGTTCTCCCTCCTCATCTTGTGCGGAACGCTCTTCTACACAAGCGTCGTTCTTTATATATATATATATATATATATATATATACACAGTGGTGTAGTGCTAAATAAAGAAGTGAGGGAACGCATTTTGAAAGTGTTACTCAGATGCGGGGGGGGACAATGGCGAGCGCGGCGAGCCCATACAGCTGGGGGTCCGGGGGCACTGTAAGCCCCCCGGGAAATCTTTTGAAATCTGACCAATTTCAGGGATATTTTGAGGTCATATGCACTGGATATTAGGATATATTCCAAGGTTGAAGATGCAGTATTTCCAGTGTCATTAGATATACGACATCCTGTACGATCAATAAAAATAGCTAACAACTGGAATGATTAACTAAAAAAAAGTTAACAACTGGTACGCCGTGGTGACTGTTTCACCACATCTTTATAGGCTAGCATTGCCTCAGTCGAAGCTAAAAGAAATGAAACAGTTAATGATTCTTTCTTATATTTCTTCTAGGGGTGGGAATTAAAATTTCATGACGTTAGAGATTTGTAAGTTCGGATTTATTTGAAATAGTGAGGGAACGCCGTTCCGTCTACCAAAAAAAGTAAGGGAACGCCGTTCCCACGCGTTCCCACAGCACTACACCACTGTGTATATATATATATATATATATATATATACAAGCAAAAGTAGCACAAGCGCCATCCGGGGCAAAAATGAGTTATACCCACTGAGAGGTTCTTCAGACCATAATTGACGCGTTCGGTGGAGAAGGGGCGAACGCAACATTTTCGAATTATGCCACAAAATGCAGTTAAAGTTTGTAAACTTTAAACCTTTGTATTTTTCCGGTTTATTGAAATGTTGTATGAATTTGAACACATATTTGAGTAAAATATTGTTGTGTAATATGTCGATATAATAAAACGCCAAGAAATTTTACAATATTATTTATTGATAGCTTCTGATGTTAACTGGTGTAATCCATTATTTGGTCCTCTTCGTCGAATGTTGTATTACCTGCTTCAACTGTTTCGGTTTCTTCCAGTTCCTTTAACAATCTTGTATAATAGTTCACTGCAGTTGCAGGCATTAGGTCTGATAATTCTTTGAGATCTTTTATTTTTTCCTTAGTTATTGGCAGCAATTGGGAATACTTTGGTTGCAGTGTCTGCTGGGCTAGATTGAATAAACTGACACTGTAGGATTTTTTCCCTTTCTGCAGTCTGACGGGATGGCTATTATCTGGGGTTGTGCGGTATGCAGTAGATATTACGTAGCCTTCTTTGTGTTGAAAGTCAAATATTAACTTTCTTGCATCTGTAAATTTAGTAGTTGTTGATTTCCTAATGACAATGCACGTTTTTAGGACGTCAAAATCGAGAAAATCAGCCTGTTTCATTTCTACAACTAGGAAGCGCTGCGAAACGGCTGTAGTTATGGCCGTAACATAATCTTTTTTGGTGTAAATAATATTGCTGTAATTATTTTTTATATTTTGTTCAATTTGACCAAATTGAGCATTACAGGGCATTGTCGAGTGACCAGAAAGTAGATAGATGTGTTCAATGTGAAGCAATGATGCGGAGTGAATTTCTCTGAGATACATTAAAACCTAAATTTTACCGTGAAAGAGTGCAGACTAACATCTAATTTTTTGCATAGGTAAAGCAAAGGTTTTAAAGGATAATTATACGACAAAAAACTCATTTTTCGAATTTTGTGGCGTTCGCCCCTTCTCCACCGAACGCGTCAATATACTATCATATGGTAATGGATGAATTGCAGAAACGCCAATGTTCGTATGGTCGAAAGTCCCGCGAAAAATAATATGATATCTCTGTCCGAAGGTCGCATAATTTTCAACGCTTTTTCTTGACGATTAAAAAAAATGGCGCTTGTGTTACTTTTGCTTCGGAAGGCCTCATATATATATATATATATATATATATAATTTTGACTGCTTTCAGTTTCTTTCCACCGACTGGACGAAGAAGGTAGTTTCTCTCGAAAATCTTCGTGGTTTTTAGTGTTTTATTTATTTTAACTCTCTTTGAGAGAGAGAGAGAGAGAGAGAGAGAGAGAGAGAGAGAGAGAGAGAGAGAGAAAATTAAAAAATTGCAAAACAATATAAAATTAGTGATCGCTGATCCGACCACGACCCCTTAGGTTGTCCTGTTTCTTCCGAATTGAAAAAGGGCCCATTATATGGGCTAAAAACGTTATTCGGATCCCATTTTATATTTTCTTGCGAGTTTTTTAAGTTCTCTAAAAATTTCTGAGGTTATTGCAGTTTATATATATATATATATATATATATATATATATATATATATATGTACATTTTAACTGCAAACAACACAGTATAATTAATGTAAAGAACGACGCTTGTGTAGAAGAGCGTTCCGCACAAAATGAGGAGGGAGAACGCGCAAATGAAAAATGAGGTACCTCCCAGAAACAAATCATACGCTACCCGTTTAGAAACGTTAGATTTATTCTCACTCGTAAATAGGCGAATTCGAGGAAATTTAATCCAGGTTTTTAAAATGATTAAAGGTTTTGATAATGTCGACGCCAAAAAATATTTTACCCTGGAGGAATGCAAATAGAACTCGCGGTAATGATTCCAAATTAGTGGGTAAACATTTTAATTCTAATGAAGCTAAACATTTTTTCTTCAATCGTATAGTTAATTTGTGGAATGGATTGCCAGCCAGTGTAGTTCAAAGTAGAGTAATTCGATCGAATCCTTTAATCCTGGATAGGAATTTACGGGTCCCACAGACCCAACATGCAGTTCATCTCTGACAGATGATTTCCTATTAAGGGTTAAAAAGAAACTAGATGTTTATCTTGCCTTAAACTCCAAGTTAGAAGCATTTGTTAGCTCATAGAAATAATGAAGAATTTTCACTCGGATTCCCTTCTCTGTACTTGAAAATTTTCACTTGATCTTTCAATTCATTCATACCTCTCAACCTCTTTTCTCTGCTTTGCTTTAAAACCTTCACTTGTCTTTAAATTTTCTTCCTTCTTTCAACCCCCCCTTCTTAAACAGACAGCCTCGTAGGGACCAGACGGTCTGTCGCTGTTTGGTGTACTCGTACTTTGTATTCCTTTCTATGATAATAATAATAATAAACCCAGCGTCCTATATATAATTGCAATAACTGCAAAAATAAGTACCGTGAATAAGACTCAGAATAAAAGAAATATAGGGTGAATATTTTCAGCAGTAAACTGCCGTCATCAACCCCTTCATATAAAGATAAAAAAAAAAAAAAAATAGTTTAAGAAAGAGAGCCCTTTCAATCCAACCTCTTTAGGCGGTCTCCAAAAAAATGTTATTCTGGGTTTTATTCATATATATATATATATATATATATATATATATACACATATTTCATTGCGTTATTCGGCATAAAACTATAATAAATCTCTATTTTTAAACAAAAGAAATACTTTATGGCTGTATTTTTTAGACATTTATTTGTAGACAAGAAAGATGTTCTCTCTTTCAAAAAAGATTGGTTGGTTGCTCATTTCAGCGTCCATCAACAGCGAAGTTTCATTCTGGCGTAGGAAAACGCCAACATTAAAATAAGACCCAATCAAAAGGAAGCTATATTCGAGACGAATAAATTATGAACGGCTGTCTCGTCACTGCGCCTCATTCTTTTTTCTCAGACTAGCTCGTGATTGTCCTCGGTTGGATTTCAAAGGAAGAGTCTGTTCGTCAGTGTCAACGTCTTTTATTCAGTTTTATATCTCTCCCTAAAAAAGACCCCTTCCCCTACTTCAGACAACGAACACCCTAATTATAAAATATTGCGAAAAAGTAAATAATGTATTATAAAATATTCGAAAAAGGTAAATAATTTATTATAAAATATTGCAAAAAGGTAAATAATTTATAGCGTCATATTTATAAAATGTCATATCATTTCAATTATTTATAGTCCGGTTGCACGGGGTGGGAACCCTGCATTATTTGTTATAAAGCAAATTTTTACATATTTTGAAAGCTTTACCACCCCATTCAAGAATCCATCGGGTGTACACCTGACCTCCGCTTGGCTTTTTCAATATGGCCGCCATTTTCCAAGATGGCCGGCGAAACTGAAAATTCCCATATCCTGGTCAATACTTGATGGATTTTGATGATCTTGGTGTCATTTCTAGGGATTTTTAGGATGATGAGTCGATCTGGAGGGGTTGAAGATACTTTGGGAGTCGTTTTGACCCACATTCGTCAATACTCAAGGTCATTGGAGGTCAAACGCCCCCCGAAATAAGGAATATCCTATATCCCGGGCAGTCGTGGAGATATTTTGGTGATCTTACTGTCGTTTTTATGGTTTTGGGCGAGACTGAGTAGTTCTATAGGCACATGATAACAGTAGGATATCATTTTGCAACTCCATGGGTCAAGTCAAGGTCATTTAAGGTTAAAGTTTGGCCTTGAAATATGATAATGCCACAGTTGACATCACTGTATTTGCTTTATTTTAGTGACAATTTCTACAATCTAGCTAACTGCTGAGCACTTAACATCTTTTCTGCAGATAAAACCAGATCATAATGCTTAAATGACATAACCCACATTATATGGATATGGATATTCGAATATGAACCACAATTTATGCTGAAGTGCAGGGCACATGCATTCTATGGAAGGTTGCAAAGCTACAAGATATGACCTCGTAAGCAAAACAAAGCTCACACCTAGCTGGGGGATTGGCATTGACAACTTTGATGCAGTTATTCACATTAGGTAACCATTTATTGGGGGCAAATATCAAAAGACATGGTTGTGTCAGGATCGTCAGGATCATCAGTCTGCTCTTCGTTTGCGTTTTGGGTCAATGGATTGTCGCAATCCAAGCCGCTGCCACATGCACAGAACATTGTGCAAGGGATTCCGCGTCCCATGCAGCCACAGCGACTCACCCTGTATGCTGATTGTGATTCACACCCACATCTGATTAGTTTCAGAACTTCATCTGGTGCTAAGCACACTCCTTCACCAACTGTTTTTGGGATGAGAACTCTGTTTGTTTCGTCTCTCTCCCACCCATAATGCACAGGATCAAGTGGTGGTGGGTCACACTTTAGTGCATCGAGCCAGTTCGCCACAGTGTAGTGGGCTCTGAGCACATTTTGATGGAAAGCTTCAGTTGTTGGTGGTAGAGAACATAGTTTGGGTGCAGCAGTTCCCGACTTCCCTGTCTTCTGAGCCCACACTCGCTGACGACACTCAGTAAGAGATGAGGATTTCTTATCCCCACAGCATGCAACAATGAACGCTGTTGCCTCTTTCTCGATATTGTCATAGTATGCATCAAGGGACCCCAGCTTGTCTAGCTTCTGACCCTTCTTGGCTGTGGCAATGGCAGTGGCTTTGCCGATGCCATGTATTGCTGCAACTGTGTCACAACCACTCAAAGGGTGTAGTTTAAGGATTTGTGGGATGATGTCTTTGTGCTGGGTTACAGTTGCTCGGATGTCCACTGATTTTCTGCCACACACTGGAGACTCCATAATCATGGGACAGCCTAGTTTCTTAAATTCATAGAAGTGAGTCAGCATGGCAAACACGTCTGTGTCATCACAAATGATGGAGATGCGGGAATCAGAATCTTTCTCAGCTTGTGCGATAGCGTGTTGTGTTATTAACACGTCAGCCTCTTCATGAGATGATGAGAGCTCCAATGCTGCTCGACTCCTGCCTCGCACAATGGAAGTCGGTATGGTCTGCCATCCTGCAAGCACTAGCTCATGGTCTTGGGTTACAGTTGCGAGATACTCACTGTCAGCAAGGATTTGCTCACAGAGCAGCCTGTTTAGTTGCTCCTTGTTCGCGGGGCACGTGAGAACAGCGTCTCTTGTAGGCAATGGGGTGTTGAGGTCCAGCTTGTGAACTCTGCTGCTCTTGCTTCTCATTGCCCGAGTGCTTGATTTCGGAGAGAAATCATAGTAGCGATCAAAAGCTAGTACTACAGATGCATGAAAAAGATGTTTCGGTAGCCATACTTTGAAGGTTTGGATAAATGTAGCAACTGTGCCACTAGCAGGCCAGTAGACTGTCCACAAAACAGCTGACACATCCATGATAACAACTGTTGGTCTACCCCATGTTCGAGAGGATGTTTCCACTCCCAAGTTCTGCTTCAATGCGGACTTAGCTGCAGTTCTCATTAAGCCACCTGGTTGGAACAGTGCGGGTGGGTATGCCGCAAGCTCTGTTGAGAATACATGGGTCAAGTCAAGTTCGCGTTCGCCCATCAGCAAACCGATGACGCGTACATAAATCGCTTCTTGGTCCATAACCAAGTGGGCACCCACCTTGATATGTTTCGTTTTACTTGCAAAGGTGATGACATGTTTGGAAATGGTGTCATAAAAGCCTTGTGGCCATGATGACTCGTACTGTGCCAGTTGCGTCTTTCCAATACTAACAGCTCTATCGGCATTGGCATCTGGAGATGCAAGCTGCCCTGTCTGAATATTGTATAAGTTGCCTCCTGGATGTGACTCTGGATCCATTGGGTCCATGCACTTAGAAAGGGAATCATGAAGTGAGTGGCGATCTTCTCCATCATGTTTGATGCGACCTCCTGCTTCCTCTTTGTGGTACAGATGGAATGTTTCTAGGTGCTCACTCATATCTAGCAGGTCAGCAGTCAGACTCACACGAGCATTGAGGCTGTATACCGACGTGTAAATCACTTGTGGATTTTGGGTGTTACCAATGACACCACTAGGGCCCTTCCCACGACGCATCCAGGTACTCTCCAGGAACTGGTCGGTTGGCACCCCATTCCAGAGTCCATCCATGTGATGCATAGAACCCTCTCCTCTCATAAATGCATCTAAGACTTTGTGAAAAATGCTCTGTATGAATTGGTCCACAATTAACCCACCCCTTATATCTCCAGTCTAACTATAGAGTAGATTAAGTCTAGCCCTGTAGGGGTCAGCCTAGAGATTCCGGAAATGGTCCAGAGCGGGCAGATAAATTGAGGTCCACAGTAGGATTCCTCACCAAACTAGGTTAGGGCAATCTACCTTCACCTTTGTTAAGCTATGAGTTGATGCTGGGTCTTAGGCCACAATGTAGGCCTAAGTTGTCTGACCCAGCTTAATTTAATGAGTCTTCTAAGTTAGAAGTTAGAAGATCCAACTGGGCTAAAAACACAATTAGTCACTTACTGCTAGTTATTAGAGAGTCTCTTTTCTCCTTCCTGTATAATTGTCGAGAGCGTACTTGCTGGTGGGGATCTTTCTTCGGTGTCCGTTCTCGTCCCTTCTCCAGTTCCGTCCTCTCGCCCCGTTCTTCGTTTTCGTTCTCCTTTTTGCGGGGCTTTTTCCACCAGCGTCGTGTTGGTTTTTTTTCGGTTGGTTGATCGGTAATGTATATCTATTACCGAGCACGCTCTTGTCACACAGTATATAAATACTAGTGTGGAGAATAACTCTGGTGAGCAACCAATTGGTTTCATCCACCCAGTTATTGACATAAAAGGAATTTAATAATTGTTAGATTAACTACCTACCTACTCAGTGAACCATTTTCGTTACCTCCCAACTACCCACTCATCAGTTTTCCATATACTGGGGGCCCCGGGAGATAAAAATTTTGGTGTCATTGTCACCAATTTTTATGTCTGAGTGTAGACTAGCTAACTATTTGACTGTAAATGCCTGTTAATCTGATTAACAGTGCCTATCCTCACCTTCTCATGGAGAAGGTGTTGCATTTAATTAGAAGAGAAAATATACATCCATAGGATGAAACTGTCTATGGTCTTTACCATAAGAAAAGAAAAAGTGAAAGTTAGAAGATAAAATTACAATTCCCCAGCATCTATTTTTTGTTGTAAAAATAGTCGCGCCTTTAATGCTGTTTGTCGCTGAGGTCTTGTGTCTGTCAATGTTGTAGTAGGATGCGTTACCACTCCTACTGTCAAAGGAATAGTTACTGGAAGTTCAGTGTCTCCAGTTGTTACTGTCAGTGGAGAAGGTTCTCCAAAGTCCATTGTTTTGGGTCCAGACTCTAAAGGGTACAAAAGAGAAATGTCTCTTGTTGTGTCACCCGTTGAAGTCCTTAATTTGACCACTCTTGTTACCCCGTCTGCCCCTGGTCTGAGTTCTGAAACTCTAGCCAGAGGCCAGTATTGTCTTGGAGTACTGTCATGTATGAGAACAAGGCCCCCTACCTTAATTGTGTCAGACCAATCCTCCTTAGTCATTTGTTTATGTCTCTCCCTTAGACCCATCAAGTACTCAGTTTTCCACTGTTTAATGAAATGAGCTTTAACTCTAGTTAAATGTTGTAACTTAGTCTGGAGCTCATCATGTCGTTGAGTCCAGTTTGGGTCTTCTGAAGAGTCTATATTGTAGTCCGGCAGGAGACTAACTTGTTCTCCCCGAATCAAATGATTTGGAGTTAATGGTTCCGGGTCATTAATGTTGTCACTCACATAAGTGAGTGGTCTATTGTTGATGATGTTCTCAATCTCAGCCAGGAGAGAGGGCAACTCAAATAAGTGTATCTGTTTTTTACCAATTGCTTTCTTCAAGCAATTCTTTACTGTTTGTATATTTCTCTCCCAGATAGAACCATACCAAGGAGAGGCAACCGGAATATACTTCCACTTTATGTTTGAATTTTTTATATATAATTGTGTGAGTTCATCGCTTAACAAGTCGTGGATGACTTGTTCACCAGCCTTGAAATATGTAGCATTGTCAGTCCAAACTGTCTTTGGTACTGAATGTTGTGCACAGAATCTCTTAAAGACAGCAACAAAAGATTCTGCTGTAAGGTCCTCCACAACATCCAAATAAACAGCTCGTGAGGCAGCACATGTAAACAGTTCAATGTACATTTTTTGTTCAGTGTCAACTGTAGTGCCTTGCACCACAAGAGTATTCTTTATTAGTGAAAACTGCCACAAATTGGCATGAGTGAAATATTTAAATATAAATAAATAAATAAATAAATACAAGTTAAATATGTCCAGTGATCAAATTTAATTCTTAAGAATTCAGTGTGGTGTGACTAGACATGAATGGGCTTTTAAGGATTATTTTGGCTGGTTGGTAAAATTGTTAAGTAAAAACAAACTTGTGTGCAACGACAACACAAAGGACGCCAAAAAAACCATTATTATTCGAAATCACCCCGCCAGCAAGCAAAGTTCCTTTGTGGTATGTTTTGTATTTATAATATTTATTCTTTACTATTTCATATCTGTATGCAATACCGCATACTGCAGATACTAACGCCTTATACCGTTTGCAATTAGTACTAAGATTCATACTACAAATAGTAATGTAAGATTCGTACAATAAATTACCTTAGGCTAAGTTAGGTCTAGGCAAAAGCCAAATTATAACTCTAGCCTAACTGAGGCCTACCATAGTCTTTGTTTTAGATTAACCTCAGCTCGATATGTTGAAGAGGCAAAGGCCTGCCCATTAAATTTCTTAGTATATTTTACTTTACTTTATAAGCCTATTATGTTTCAAGTCATTTATGGCCTACTAATCATTTGTAGCCTACATACTTCCTTAGTTCTCTCATTCAACTTAACACAATCCCATAATGAGAATTAACTGTAATTTATCATCCACAGGTTACTGGGCCTATAAAGCATATGTATATTGATTATTAATTTTTGCCATTTTTATTATTCTTTTTCTCCGAAATATTACTTACAGTATTCTTGTCTGTCTCTTTGCAGACAAGGTTGTCATTGTGGCTATTATCTTTTAGTTATTATTGATATTATCTTTTAGTTATTATTGATATTATCTTTGTTATTATTATTATTATTACTATTATTATTACTATTATCATTAGGTTGCATTATTATTAGTATAATTATTATTATTCCTATTGTAATATTGCATATTCATTATTATAATCAGTATTATTTGCAGACTGTTATATATTAGCCAAACGGGCCATTATTTAATCTCGCCATTATAAGTCCATCAAAGTTGTTACGGGTAAAAATCCCCTTTGCATATACTCATTAATTGTTGTCAATAAAATATAAAAATTCATATTGATTTAATAATCAGTCCTTCCCTTCTTTTATTAAAATTAACTTTGCGCCGCAGTGCCGGATGCCAATCTAGTACTTGGGCGCTGGTGACCCTGGCATATAGTTAATTATCTACGTAAACTTGAATTGTAAGAGTCCAGTTTTATTTATTTAGACCTTTACAAGTTTACGTAGATAATTAACTATATGCCAGGGTCACCAGCGCCCAAGTACTAGATTGGCATCCGGCACTGCGGCGCAAAGTTAATTTTAATAAAAGAAGGGAAGGACTAATTATTAAATCAATATGAATTTTTATATTTTATTGACAACAATTAATGAGTATATGCAAAGGGGATTTTTACCCGTAACAACTTTGATGGACTTATAATGGCGAGATTAAATAATGGCCCGTTTGGCTAATATATAACAGTCTGCAAATAATACTGATTATAATAATGAATATGCAATATTACAATAGGAATAATAATAATTATACTAATAATAATGCAACCTAATAATAATAGTAATAATAATAGTAATAATAATAATAATAACAAAGATAATATCAATAATAACTAAAAGATAATATCAATAATAACTAAAAGATAATAGCCACAATGACAACCTTGTCTGCAAAGAGACAGACAAGAATACTGTAAGTAATATTTCGGAGAAAAAGAATAATAAAAATGGCAAAAATTAATAATCAATATACATATGCTTTATAGGCCCAGTAACCTGTGGATGATAAATTACAGTTAATTCTCATTATGGGATTGTGTTAAGTTGAATGAGAGAACTAAGGAAGTATGTAGGCTACAAATGATTAGTAGGCCATAAATGACTTGAAACATAATAGGCTTATAAAGTAAAGTAAAATATACTAAGAAATTTAATGGGCAGGCCTTTGCCTCTTCAACATATCGAGCTGAGGTTAATCTAAAACAAAGACTATGGTAGGCCTCAGTTAGGCTAGAGTTATAATTTGGCTTTTGCCTAGACCTAACTTAGCCTAAGGTAATTTATTGTACGAATCTTACATTACTATTTGTAGTATGAATCTTAGTACTAATTGCAAACGGTATAAGGCGTTAGTATCTGCAGTATGCGGTATTGCATACAGATATGAAATAGTAAAGAATAAATATTATAAATACAAAACATACCACAAAGGAACTTTGCTTGCTGGCGGGGTGATTTCGAATAATAATGGTTTTTTTGGCGTCCTTTGTGTTGTCGTTGCACACAAGTTTGTTTTTACTTAACAATTTTACCAACCAGCCAAAATAATCCTTAAAAGCCCATTCATGTCTAGTCACACCACACTGAATTCTTAAGAATTAAATTTGATCACTGGACATATTTAACTTGTATTTATTTATTTATTTATTTATATTTAAATATTTCACTCATGCCAATTTGTGGCAGTTTTCACTAATAAAGAATACTCTTGTGGTGCAAGGCACTACAAGTACTGCCCCCCAAAAACATGGTTGTCAGGGGTAAAAAAAAACACTTAAATGTCAAAACGCACTGGCTTACGAATGACTCTTCCAGAACGAGTCGTTGTTTGCTTTTGGATGGCAATATCCTGCAGCACTGGTTCTGAAGGCATGGATGGTGCTACAGGTGCAGTAGGGACATTGGGGGAAGGGGATTCTTGGTGCCTGTGCGATGGAGCCACTGGCTGGTTCAAAGACAGTTGGTTGCGATAATGAAGGAGAATTGGAAGAGGGATGATAGATTGTTGTACCCTCGGATGAGGTGGTGGTACATAGGATTTAGGAAGGGTAGATTGCTGTACCTGTATATGAGATGAAGGTACAGAAGATTGAGGAGGGATAGGTTGCTGTACCTGTATTTGAGGTGGAGGTACAGAAGATTGAGGAGGGATAGGTTGCTGTACCTGTATTTGAGGTGGAGGTACAGAAGATTGAGGGAGGATAGGATCTTTTGTTGGAGAAAAATCAAGGTATGCTGGTTTCAAGCGGTCCACAGAAACAGTTTCACGCTTGCCCACCTTGTCAATGATGAAAGTTTTGGGTTTACGGTCTAGCACAAGGAAGGGACCATCATAGGGGCAGTGAAGAGGGTAGCGGTGAGCATCATGTCTCAAGAAAACATGTGTGCAAGTTTGTAAATCAGGGGAAACGAAGGTAGTTTGTGAAGTGGAAGTTCTAGGTGCTGTGGGACGAATTTGCTTCATAACAGAGCGTAATGTCTTAACATACGAAGCAGGATCACATGCGGGGTTAATGGGTGTAGGTGTGAAAAATTCTCCGGGTAACCGGAGTGTGGTACCGTAAACTAATTCTGCTGCAGAGCATGCAAGATCAGTCTTCAGAGCAGTACGAATTCCGAGTAGGATTAGGGGTAGCCTGTCCACCCATGTAGTAGATGGATCAGTGGCTCGCAAGGAACTTTTAAGTTGACGATGGAAGCGTTCTATCACCCCATTGGATTGCGGGTGATAGCTTGTTGTTCTGATGCGCTCAGTCCCAAGAAGGAGCATGAGTTCCTTCCATAAGGCCGATTCAAACTGGGCACCTCTGTCTGTGCAAATGGTTGCAGGTATTCCAAAACGGGAAACCCAACATGAAACAAAGGCGTGAGCTACTGCAGAAGCAGTACAAGAAGTCAAAGGAACAGCTTCTGGCCATCTTGTGAACCTATCAATGACAGTGAGAAGATAGGTATAACATCGAGAAGAATAAAGGGGGCCGACTATGTCTAGGTGTATGGCCTCAAAACGAGCCTTTGGCAAAGGAAAGGTACCAATTTCTGACTTTGTGTGTCGGTGAACTTTGGCACGCTGACATTGAAGGCAAGATCGAGTCCAATTGCGGATATCTTTGTGCATACTTGGCCATACAACCTAGCTGCAATTAATTTTTGGGTGGCCTTAATTCCCGGGTGAGAAAGGGAATGGAGTTTAGCAAAAACAGCTCTTCGCAGCCCTTGTGGGACCAATGGTCGAATATGCTCAGTCGAGACGTCACATAAAATTAGTAAGTCTGACTTGGGTTCAACTGGTAAAGAGCGGACTTGCAATGAAGTGGGTGAATTAATAAGAGTTTGGAGGTCTGTATCCGTGGACTGAGCCTTAGCCATCTCTGAAAGGTTGATGTGAGAGTGTCCAGGGTCAGAAATTGCTGAGATGCGAGACAGCGCATCCGGCACAACATTCAAAGAACCTGAAATGTGTCGAATGTCTGAAGTAAATTGAAGAATAAAATCAAGGTATCTTCGCTCATTAGGAGCATGAGAGTCTGATTGAGAATGGAGAGCAAATATTAACGGACGATGATCCGTAAAAATGCTAAAGTCACGTCCTTCCAGGAATGACCTGAAATGACGGATGGAGAGGTATATTGCCCAACCACCCCTACAGTCAATGCTCCTGTATAGTCAATGCCTACAGTCTCAAAGGGTCTGTTGAGACTAACTCTCTCCTCTGGCAAAGCAGGAGGATTTGGTTTCCTATAGGGCCTAGCATGAATACGCCTACATGTGACACACTCACTCAGGACTGTTTTAACAGTGATCCTTCCCTTGGGTATCCAATAAGTTTTTCTTAATGTAGTTAGTGTCTGTGGTACCCCCATATGATATACATCATTGTGTGTTTTTCTGATGATTAATGTTGTCAAATAGCTAAATCTAGGTAAAAGGATTGGATGTTTGCTTTTGTATGACAGTTTTGATTTGTCTAATCTCCCTTTACACCTTAGAAGGCCTTCCTCATCTCTGAACAAGTTTAGATCCACAACTACTGATGGTACAGGTTCCTTTGTTTGTTTCCCATTAGTCAAGAATTCTAACTCTTTATTGTACTCTTTTTGTTGTGCATGGCCTATCCAGTATTTGGTTGCAACTTCTGTATAATTATGATTGTTTTTATTTAGCTGTTTGTTAATTGTAGTTAAACAGTTGTGAGCAAACCTCAAACAGTAGGCTGTGACCCTGACAAGTTTACTGAAGTCAGAATAACGTTCATAATTAGTGATTGGTTCAACCTTTTCATTTGAAAAGATTAAATTTAATGTCAAGTTAACTTGTTCCACAGGCCATTGGTCTGTATTACAGAGCCACTTAGGTCCCATAAACCAAGTTTTGTTTGACTTCAACAACTTGTAGGATAAACCTCTGGTCAGAAAGTCTGCTGGATTTTGTTTAGTTGGAACATAGTGAAAGTTTACTTGTAGGCTTTCATTAGCTTCAGCTATTTCTTTTAGCCTATTTCTTACAAAGATATTCTTACTATTAATGCTATCATTCCGTATCCAGGCAAGACAAATCTGACTGTCAAGCCAGATGTGGATATCAGTTATGTTCACATCATGGTAAGCATCTTTAAGCAATGAAATGGTTTTAATGGCTAATGCAGCAGCCAATAGTTCCAATTGAGGTATGGTTCGGGTAGGTTTGAGAGGTGCAACTTTCCCTTTTGCATAAATTAGATGACTTTCTGTAGGACTTACAAGATACGCACAGCACCCATAAGCTTGTGTGCTTGCATCAGCAAACACATGAAGTCTCTGGGGCTTATCCCTAAACCCACAGCACCTTTGAATTTTAATGTTCTGCACTTTTGTTAAATCAGCAGCTAACTTCTTCCAAGATTTTTGATTTTCATTTGTTATTGGATCATCCCACCCAACATTTGTCCTCCAAATTTCTTGGAGGAGAATCTTTGATTTTATTGTTGAAGGCAGGAATAGACCCATGGGATCAAAAATCTTGGAAGCCTCTGATAATATTTGTCTTTTAGTATTTGCTTCCTCATCAAGTTTAAAACCTTTAGTACAGATTGAATCATGACTGTTAGAAGTTGCATCCAAATACCAGTTCATACCTAAAGTTTTAACTCTGTCTGATGGCTCAGTAAGACCATTATTATCCTTTAAAATCTTTTTGTTTAAATCCTCATCATTTGAAATCCACTCTCTAAGTTCAAAGTTACCTTGTTGCATAATGCTTTGAGAGTGTTATAGACTTCAGATAATTCAGATTTTGTTGTTGTTGAGCCTATTAGATTGTCTACGTAAAAATGTTCCTTAAGGAAGTTCAATGTTAAAGAGTTATTAAACTGGTTCAAATGATGTCCAATTGTCAATGCTAATAGGCTAGGTGAGCAATTGGCTCCAAACAACACAACATTAAATCTATAGGTTATGAACCCTTTATTCAAATCAAATGGATCCTTGAACCATAAGAACCTAAGTTGGTTCTTATCATATTCATTTTTAAGATTTATTCTCAAAAATGCCTTTGAAATGTCACTTTGTACGGCATATTTATCTAACCTGAACCTCAGTAAGATCTTCACAAGGTCAGAAATGAGATTAGGACCCTCAATCAAGCAATCATTCAAACTGTGTTTATCACTGTCTTTGAGGCTACAGTTACAGTATATACTACTCTGAGTTTTGTTGTTGGGGCATCTTGTCGATAAACCCCCCCTGTGGGTTAAATAATGACAACCATCTTTTTTAAAAGGGTTATTTGTTACTTCTTCAATGAAGCCTTTCTGTAGCTGTTCTTTGAAGACATCACTGTACTTTTTAATATTATTATCTTGTTTGAGTTTTTTCATTACTTTATATAAATGTCCTTTAGCTACTTTGAGATTATCTCTTAAAGTTGGACAATTTATTTTCCAAGGTAACTCAATAAAATAACTATTGTCTTTGCACTGAATGGTGTCTTCAAATCTTTCTACCATTAACTGATCTTCTGAAGTTTGATTTGTGTCATGTATACCCACAGATTCTAGCAACCATAAAGTTTGAATTGCCTCATCCAGAGTTTCATTTGATAGTGATGAATTAATGTTCTCAGTTGAGATAATATTATTCAAAGTGTTGCTATTCTTACAGGTGTTATGTAGGACTGAGTTGAGGCACATAGTATTTGTTAGTCATGAACTGTTTTGGTTTAGGTCTAGGTTGTATTTGGATAGATCACCTAAAGGGGCTATCCCTGATGGAGTCTGAATAGCTATACCATTACCTATCTCTACTATGCCCTTATGAATAAGATTAATATAATCTGCCCCTATTAACATTTCAATGTTAGCTACTGTGTTGATAGTGATATGTCTATCAGCTATTTTGTAGTGTTTTCCCAAATGATTTATGGTTTGTTCTAGTTTGGGTATAACCAGTTTGTTTTGTCCTACTTTAGAAATAATAACTCCTTCAATTTTCTCTAATTTATTTTCTAAATGTAGTTCCAGGTCAATTGTCTTATAGCTATTTTTGTCCGAGTTATCCTTAACAAAGGATGCAATATTGAGGTTTTGTTCATTCGGGTTTGGTGTCAAACCCAATTTATTAACTACATTTTGCGAAACAAATGTTTGTTGAGAACAACAGTCTATAAGACATCTCACTGGAGTGGTGCTACCCTCACTATTCACTAAGTCCAAAGTAATAGTTGGTAAAAGAATCTCAGTGTTTCTTGTTACGTTGTTTGAACAAACAGAATGTCCCATGAAAGTGGCATTTTCTTGATTACCTTTGTTTGGTGGAGGTATCTTTTGAGTTTGAGTACTATTGTTTGGACACTTTGCTGAATCACACATTGATGAGACATGTCGTAAACTTTTACAAAACTTACACTTGAATCTTAACCTAGATTTACAGTCTTTCTTATAATGTCCCTGGCCAGTACACTTTTTACATAGGTTCAACTGTTCACATCTTTTAGCTCTTTGGTTAAAGTCTGAATATTTGTCACACCCAGTACTACTGTGTTCATTACTTGCACAAAATTTGCAATGTAGTGTGTAAGTTGAGGCAGCAGTTACATTAAAGTTCTGTAATGTAGGTGTTCGTGTATTACAGTTGGTCACATTTGATTTACAGTATCAAGTTTTGTCTGTTTGGCTGTAGCTAGTTGGTCTCTGGGAACAGTCTTTGGTTTATCCATAGTCTGGGTCTTATTTTGTGTTGGAATATCTCTCAATTTGTAATTAGTTAGGATATTGGGAAAGTGTTTTCTGATATCTTCAAGATTAGGATAATTTTCTCCCGTCTTTAGAACTAAAATATCTTTAACCCTCAAAGGAAGGCACCTAAGAACTATGTCTTGTATAATCCAAGATGAAGCTTTAATATCTATCTCATTGCTAACCAGTTGTCCTATAATAGCTTCTAATTTTGCATAAAAATTTTCCATATCACTATGGTTATCTTTTATGGGTGCAAAATCAAAAATTTGTTGAGTAATTCATATACAATCTCATCTTTATTAATGTAATTACGTTTTAAGAGATCAATAGCTACTTCATATGAATTCCCTACGGCTGGTAAATAGGCTATCAGGTTATAGGCTGGGCCTTTAAGGAAACTAGTTAAGTAGCTAAACTTATCAACAGTTGAAATATAAGGTTTATTACCTATTAAACTCTCAAATTTGTCAATGAAAGATGGGAATTGTACCGTGTCCCCTTCAAATGTTGGTACTAACAAAATGGGTAACTGAGCCCTCAATTCTTGTGACTCAGGATTTAGCATGCCACTTAAATTTTGTTGAAGGTTAGCTCTACTTTGATTAAAATCAGAATTAGGTTTATTTGGTGTTAAGTCAGTCAAACGAGACCGTAGTCTCCTTATTTGCTGTTCAATTGAGATTACCTGAACATCATTATCAGCGTAAAGGTCTATCAATTGTTCTTCAGCCATTTCGGATTCAACTAACTCTGAAATACTCTCATCAATGGCTATTATTTCCTTCTTTTTAGTTTCCAATTTAAGAATTACACACTCTAAATCTTCCTTACCTGGTTGTGTAATATTGTTAAAAGTGTTCTTGGCCTTTGTAACAGCACCCAACTTTGACCCCCTTTTCTTTTTTAACTTTTTCAATTCTGCACTGTCCATGTTTAAGTCAAAATTGTTTAACTGGGGATCGTAATGAAATAGAGGACAAGAAGAAATTACCAGAGAAGAGAGAGCACAGACAAAACAGTCAAGTTTAAATTTGGGTTAATCCCCCCCAAGTACTTATGTGTCACTCAGGGTAGTGAGTTATAAGAGAATGAGACTCCTTAAATGTAAATGTTTCCTAGTTAGGCCCTAGGTTGTAGACCTAATTAGGCTTGATTAGGTTAGGCTTAGGCTTAGGCTTAGGCTAGACCATTTAGCCTAATTCTGCAATTTTTGTTAAGTAAGGTTAAGGTTTGTAAATTCCCCACACACGGACCACCAATGTGAAAAATGCTCTGTATGAATTGGTCCACAATTAACCCACCCCTTATATCTCCAGTCTAACTATAGAGTAGATTAAGTCTAGCCCTGTAGGGGTCAGCCTAGAGATTCCGGAAATGGTCCAGAGCGGGCAGATAAATTGAGGTCCACAGTAGGATTCCTCACCAAACTAGGTTAGGGCAATCTACCTTCACCTTTGTTAAGCTATGAGTTGATGCTGGGTCTTAGGCCACAATGTAGGCCTAAGTTGTCTGACCCAGCTTAATTTAATGAGTCTTCTAAGTTAGAAGTTAGAAGATCCAACTGGGCTAAAAACACAATTAGTCACTTACTGCTAGTTATTAGAGAGTCTCTTTTCTCCTTCCTGTATAATTGTCGAGAGCGTACTTGCTGGTGGGGATCTTTCTTCGGTGTCCGTTCTCGTCCCTTCTCCAGTTCCGTCCTCTTGCCCCGTTCTTCGTTTTCGTTCTCCTTTTTGCGGGGCTTTTTCCACCAGCGTCGTGTTGGTTTTTTTTCGGTTGGTTGATCGGTAATGTATATCTATTACCGAGCACGCTCTTGTCACACAGTATATAAATACTAGTGTGGAGAATAACTCTGGTGAGCAACCAATTGGTTTCATCCACCCAGTTATTGACATAAAAGGAATTTAATAATTGTTAGATTAACTACCTACCTACTCAGTGAACCATTTTCGTTACCTCCCAACTACCCACTCATCAGTTTTCCATAACTTCTTCAGGTAACCACGTCATAGATCGAACGAAGAAGTAGCCATATCTACTGTAGTTGTGATGCCCAGCAGCGAAGAAATATGGCAACATATTTTCAGCTGTTTGAATGGCCAGAGCATAATCACCTTCATGTGTACTGCGCGTGTATTTCATAATGAGAAAAGTTGGCTTGATGATGATGTCAACCCACATACGAATTGTTCTGCTAGCAGAGGCCAATTCTTCAAGGACTTGCATCAAGTCAGCCATGGTATTGATATGCTCACCATACTTCAAGAATACAGGTCTGAGAGCTTCTTCAGTCAGCATGCGAAGTGCACGGGCATTTTGAGGGTACTTTTTTTCCTTCTAGCATTTTATCCACTGATCCGAATGTGCCACAGAGAACTTCTTTCAGGCCACTTCCCGCTGCTAGACTGCCAATCGCACGTATGAAGTCCATCACCAAGTGCATTCAACCAAAGATGGCAACCACATCAGTCAGAAGACTTCGTGTATGGAACAGGATGTTCACTATAACCTTGTAGATCTGTTGATCTGCTGTGATTTACCAAAACACTTTGGTTGGACTCCCTCGTCACTTTAATGCTATTGTTGATTGCAGTGTTGACAGTGTTGTGGTCCTCTGGCTTCATATTAATGAGTGGCATATACTTGATGGCCGACTTCTTAGCTGGCATCATTCCCGCCTCTCTACAATGGCGGGTGTTGAAGCCATTGTACTCAGGGGTGCCAGCGACAAACAGTATCCGTCTGAAGAACTCCAGATCTAGCTCTTCTGCACGGTGAAGTGACACTTCGGCTGCTCTTGTAAGCTTCTCAGAAGGCTCAAATGAGCAGGTTGCCTCCACGGGCATAGGAGGTTTTTTCGGACCAGTGTATGGCACAACTTCCAGCTCACAATTTATGCGACCTGACACTTCTTGTTTTGATAGTCTAGGAATGACCTTCTCATTGTCGTTTTCAAGTGATCTGGGCTGTGTTACAATAGCTGCAAGGTTGTGACAGTTTAATCTACAATTTTGGGAGTGAATAACTGCATCAAAGTTGTCAATTATAACTTGCACAAGACCAGCAAGTGCAGCATCATTCAAACCCGACCACACATCATCTCTTGCTGCAACTTCATCATAAGAACAAGTTACATTGTACTTGTACAACTCTTTAATGATTTGCTTATGGTCACCTATGAGAACACCCAGTGCTATTTGGAGTGGAGTAGGCTGATTTGTAACAACACTTGCTACAATGTTTCCAACCATTATGGAATGCAGGGAGTCAGAGAATTTCGAACTTACACGAGTAAGCAATTGCATAAGAACATCACTCATACATTCGAAAGCAATATATTTGTCTGTGAGTACGATAAGAAGTGAATTCTTCCTTGTTCTTTTTGCACTCACTCGCGATTTGCTTGCCCAGCTTCTTCACACACTCATCAATATCAACAGATTCCTCACAATCTTTTACAATATTCAGGTATGAGGCAGCATAGTTTGTGAAAACTAACAACGTAGCGATACTATATCCCCATGTAAGTCTACAATTTCGTCTTTGAAGTAATCTTTAACTTTTACAATGAGCGACCTACGTGACAACTTCTCACCACCTAACTCTTTGTAAAGCTTCTCTACTTCAATTGAATTCCATGGTTTCATTTTGTCCTTCGACAATTCTACCCACAAAGCAATGAAGGGGCGGTCTTCAGGTTCAAACCTTGACTTATTCTGGCAAGCTCTCTCAACCTCAACATGAAAGGTAGACATACAATCTTTATGGTATCGGGCTTCTTCAGTTGGTAAATCTCCTTTCATGCCCAACAACCTACCGAGTACAACTTGTCCCTGCTCATCATTTTTCAGTTTACACTTTTCTATCAACACATCTTTGTAATTTGTTTTTTTTATCACCAAGCTTATCGGTCATAAACCTAGATGCTGGAATGCGGTATTGCACCGGAACTTTGATGCCATATTTCTCGGGTAATATACACTCACTGACTTTCAAACAAAAGAGACAGTGTTTTTTAGGGTCATATACTGGGCCTTCACTGAGAACAGCACTACGTAGTCTTTTTGGCTTCACTGTAGGGGTATCACATTTTCTCTTTTTCATGAATGCTGATAAATTCCGCTTGGACACATAAGTGGAAACACAGTTCTTGTGATAACAAAGGATTTTTGCTCCATCTTCCAAGAGAGGCTCTAGTCTCGCTCGAACATCTGGCTGCCCTCTGATGTCGCTGCTCTCTATGATTTTCTGAATCCTCCCACAATTTGAAAGACCTTTCTGACCTCCAGGACAGCTACGCAGGAAATCCTTGAAGAAACATTCGTCTGCAGCTTTTGTAGAACCTGAAAAATAAGAATTTTGTTTACCCATTCTTCAGAGTACAAATTGCATTGAAATAATTTATCCTCAGCAAATGAAAACTAAACAATGCTCACCTGGTATATTCTCCATATTCAGCAGTCAAAAAACAATTTTGGAATCAGCACAACCAAGACGTCATCAACCACCAGGTGGACAGCACCATCAGCAATAATCTCAACAACCTGAAAAAAATAAGAGGAATAATTAGACATATTGGAATTCACCTTACCAAGGGGAAAATAATCCCTGATTTCATTTTAAACCCTATAGAACTACTCAGTCTCGCCCAAAACCATAAAAACGACAGTAAGATCACCAAAATATCTCCGCGAATGCCCGGGATATGGGATATTCCTTATTTCGGGGGGCGTTTGACCTCCAATGACCTTCAGTACTGACGAATGTGGGTCAAAACGACTCCCAAAGTATCTTCAACCCCTCCAGATCGACTCATCATCCTAAAATCCCCTAGAAATGACACCAAGATCATCAAAATCCATCAAGTATTGACCAGGATATGGGATTTTTCAGTTTCGCCGGCCATATTGAAAAAGCCAAGCGGGAGTCAGGTGTACGTACACCCGATGGATTCTTGAATGGGGTGGTATAAGCTTTCAAAATATGTAAAAATTTGCTTTATAACAAACAATGCAGGGTTCCAGTAAAATCAGGGTCTGTGCTACCGGACTATTAACTAAAATCTTTCCCGAGATGAAGCGAAGCGTTTGCGTCAATAAAATCTACGGAACGAATTCACCCTGAAATGGTTCAATATTTGTATCTCGCAGAATTCAACATTAAGAATGACTATAAAATACGGGGTGTTTCAGGTCGACCCTAGAAATATAGAAATTGGAAATTGGCAGAATTACTATGACAAACTTCAAATACCAAATACAAACTACAAATTCCACCAAATTCCATATTTCTAGGGTCGACCTGAAACACACTGTATTTCTTATTATAGTTTAACGTTCGCTTCCATAGAATAAAAATGGGTTTGCGATCAAGGATTTGTAATCGTGGTGTTCCTATATAAATCGATGTTATTGCTTGGCAGATGATGTTCGTATATTATTATCAGAAGGGGAAAATCTTTAAGCTTCGGATTTATAGTTCTATTAAATTTTCTAAAGATCAATTTATGATCTCATTTTATTTACTCTTTTAAGGAGATTACTTTCCATAAAATAGGATTTATCTGCCATTAATAAATAATGGATCAAAATAACTTATAAGAAAGTTATCGCGGACATTCCGGAAAAGGAAATATCAGCAGAATAAAATATTTAGCAAATTGACTGAAAGGAATCTATTAATTACAGATTTTACATAAAATTTATATACAGGGTGTCCGAGAATTATCTGTAAAATTTTTGTCTGTTATTAAAAGTCAACCATGAAGTGTAGAAATTCCAGTGTTGTCCCATTTTACAGAGAATGTCATTAAGTTTTTTCTGATGCCAAGTTTTGACAAGTTTTTTAGAAATTCCAGTGTGTCCGAACATTATCTGTACAATTTCATCTTTTAATAAAATTCTTGATAACACACGTAAAATTCTTAAACAAGATTATTTAGAATCTGTATTTTCAAAAGTTTCTTTTATTAAAGTAACGTTGTTACAAACATTCGATATGTGCACCATTAGTGATTCGCAAAACATCCAATCGATACTCCAAATATTGCCATGTACGCTGCAGCATATCCACATCAATTCGCTCAATAGCAGCTGTGATTCTTGCTTTTAAATCATCAATGTCTGTCACCCGCGTACATTTCTAAAAAACTTGTCAAAACGTGGTATCAGAAAAAACTTAATGAGCTTCTCTGTAAAATGGGACAACACTGGAATTTCTACACTTCATGGTTGACTTTTAATAACAGACAAATATTGTACAGATAATTCTCGGACACCAGGTGTATATATATATATATATATATACATTCAACTGCAAAGAACACGCAGTATAAATAACGTAAAGAACGACGCTTGTATAGGAGATATTCCGCGCAAGACGAGAAAGAGAAAACAACAAATGAAAAAATGAAGTACCACCTGGGAAACGAACCCGGGATCTTCCGATTGCCGGTCAGACGCGATAACCACTACACCATGGACTTCACTCTTCCAAATGCCGTAATTCCTCTACATACTCGCAGAAACCAATGCCCCAAGGGGGCACCTCCCGCATGCCGTAACATTATATACATTCAACTGCAAAGAACACGCAGTATAAATAACGTAAAGAACGACGCTTGTATAGGAGATATTCCGCGCAAGACGAGAAAGAGAAAACAACAAATGAAAAAATATATATGAATAAAACCACGAAGGAAAGGAAACACAAAATGGTGCTCAAGCGCTTTCGTCTAATGACATCCTCAGGAACGTACATAAAAGGGTTACAGCCTATATATAGGTTACAGAAAGAAAAAAAAAGAAAAAAAGAAATAATATATATATATATATATATATATATATATATATATATATATATATACCTATATATGCAATAAACGGAGAAGTAAAAATAAAAATTAAAAATTAAAGGATTATCAGAGAGGCATACAGATTTGTAAGGAAAAAATATCGATTTTTAGCACAAGATCAAATGAATTATAAAAATACAAATTTATACTGGAAATCTGCCCGGGTTTTAACACTCTGCCTTATATGGTTAAATTTCGATGTATATAAAAATAAAATGAAAATTAAAAGTTAATAAAGTAGCATACAAGTTTACCAAAGATTTAGCGTTCTACCCTTCTTATCTAAATCTGTTTTGAAGGAATTCAAAACAACAGGATCGAGTTGAAAAAGACCTTTGCTTATGCTGAAGTTATTTGAAAGTTGGATAATGGCAGATTCAAGAATATTTCTAATACAATGTTGCTAGAGTGGAATAAAACTGAAGCATTATTCCAATCAATACAGTGGGATAACTCTGACAAATGGACAAAAAGGGCACTGGACAACTGTCCTGTTCTAACGGAATATTGATGCTGTTTTATACGTGTGTACAAATCCTTTCCCGTCTGACCTATGTAAAAGGAATCACATTGTTTACAACCAATTTTATAGATAATGCCTGAATTATTGGTAGGGCTATTTTTTACTATGATATTTTTCACAATATTGTTATATGAAAATACTACATTAATATCCAAAAGTTTAAGTACATTAGCAATGCCTAAAAAGCCCGGAAAAATGGAAGTACTAAAATATTTTTGACAAAGTACGAGTGTTATTATTGACACGATAGAAAGTTCGTTTTGCCTTGTTGAGACAAGATTCCATAAACGCAGATGGATAACACAGATCACTTCCAATACCGTTGATTTTTTCCAATTCGGCATCGATGTATTCCGGACTGGCGATCCTAAGGGCGCGGAGAAACATTGATGAAAAAATGGCCTTCTTATTGGGGGTGTCATGTCCCGAGTAAAAGTGTACGTAGGACAAATTGTTTGTTGTTTTCCGATAGATACTAAACTTAAAACCTGGGCTTTGCCTATGTACACGCACATCCAAAAATGGGATTGAATTGTCTTGTTCCACTTCTAAAGTAAACTTAATGGAGGGGACTTGATCATTTAACTGAAGGAGGAAGTTATCCAGGTCACGATTCATGGGCCAGATACACAAAATATCGTCGACGTACCGCAACCAAGGGATGCCAACCCCCAGGATTCTCGGAATGTAAGTAATTTCGAAAAACTCCATATAAATATTGGAGAGGAGGGGCGATAAGGGGTTGCCCCCCCATGGCAAGCATATCGTCAATCGGCACTTTTGTAAACAATGAACAAACGTCAAAACTGATCAATCTATCATTAGTTTCAATACGTGCATTATTCAATTTTTCAGTAAGATCCATGGAATTTTTTACATGTGAATCAGAGATAGTTCCGAAAATGGGGGACAAGACTTTGACAAGCCATTTGGAGAGTTTATAAGTAATAGAGCCCACCGAGCTAATAATAGGGCGCATAGGGTTGCCAGGTTTGTGGGTTTTAATAAGACCGTAAAGGTAGGGCAGAGAAGGTGAAGTGGACATGAAAAGCGGAATTAAGTCCTTATGATCTTTGAGAATGCGTTTCAAGCCACTATTAAATGATTTGATGACGTCATCCTGCGGGTTCTTCCTAAGTTTGCTGTATGTGGCGGGGTCCTGGAGAAGCTCGTTCATCTTTCCGATGTAGTCCACTTTGTCCATAATAACTATGGTGTTAGCCTTGTCTGCTTTAGTAATATGGAGCTCCCCATCTTTTTTTAATTGTGAGAGGCTATTGCGAAAACGTTTAGGAAAGTTATCTTCGTAATTACTATTCGCCGCACTATAAACGAGGCCTTTAACTATGTTAAACAAATACTGAGGGAGATTACACTGTTTTTCAAAACACGCGAGACTGTAACAAATTTGTAAAGCCGAAGGTTTTTTAACAATAAAAAAGGACATACCATATCCAAGGGCACTTTTTGCATCGTCACTAATGTTTTTCGAAGAAAGGTTCAAAACAAACTTTGAGCTTGCTTTTTTACTCCACTGACTATTTCGAATGAGACTTTTAATTTTTCGATCCAAAATGTTACGAAGTGAAGTAGTTCTCCGACGCAACTCGTTGTAAATTTCATCAAACAAAGGTTGGATCCACGGTTGGGGAATAACGGTTACAAAATTATGTTTGGCGATGTTTAAATTTTTGAAGGCGGACCACTCATTTTGTCTGGTGACTTCAATATGTTTCTTTAAAATTAATCTGCTGAAGTTGTTGAACGGATGGTCGTCAATTTGTCTGAGGCGAATCGGAAGCAGTGATTTGGGAAGAACTTGCTCCTCTAGACAATTAGTAAGAAACTTTCGTCGGATACGAATTGCATGCCCCTTCATTAATGTAGAAGAAAACACGGACACAAACGGAGACAAGAGAGGGAACAGCAAGCCGAAGGAACGCGTGGTGTTCATTATATGAAAATTATTTCACGAAAGTAACACGTGAAAAATATTTATGATGAATAAAACCACGAATGAAAGGAAACACAAAATGGTGCTCAAGCGCTTTCGTCTAATGACATCCTCAGGAACACAGAAGTACATAAAAGGGTTACAGCCTATATATAGGTTACAGAAAGAAAAAAAAAGAAAAGAAAAAATAATAAATATATATATATACAGTATATATATATATGCAATAAACGGAGAAGTAAAAATAAAAATTAAAAATTAAAGGATTATCAGAGAGGCATACAGATTTGTAACGAAAAAATATCGATTTTTAGCACAAGATCAAATGAATTATAAAAATACAAATTTATACTGGAAATCTGCCCGGGTTTTAACACTCTGCCTTATATGGTTAAATTTCGCTGTATATAAAAATAAAATGAAAATTAAAAGTTAATAAAGTAGCATACAAGTTTACCAAAGATTTAGCGTTCTACCCTTCTTATCTAAATCTGTTTTGAAGGAATTCAAAACAACAGGATCGAGTTGAAAAAGACCTTTGCTTATGTTGAAGTTATTTGAAAGTTGGATAATGGCAGACTCAAGAATATTTCTATTAACAATGTTGCTAGAGTGGAATAAAACTGAAGCATTATTCCAATCAATACAGTGGGATAACTCTGGATGACGTCATCAAATCATTTAATAGTGGCTTGAAACGCATTCTCAAAGATCATAAGGACTTAATTCCGCTTTTCATGTCCACTTCACCTTCTCTGCCCTACCTTTACGGTCTTATTAAAACCCACAAACCTGGCAACCCTATGCGCCCTATTATTAGCTCGGTGGGCTCTATTACTTATAAACTCTCCAAATGGCTTGTCAAAGTCATGTCCCCCATTCTCGGAACTATCTCTGATTCACATGTAAAAAATTCCATGGATCTTACTGAAAAATTGAATAATGCACGTACTGAAACTAATGATAGATTGATCAGTTTTGACGTTTGTTCATTGTTTACAAAAGTGCCGATTGACGATATGCTTGACTTTCTCTCCCAAGAATTACATAAGTATGACCTGCCACTACCTTCACACATTGTTTTGGAACTTATTAAGCTTTGCATCAAAGACTGTAAATTCACTTTCAATAACGAGTATTATCAACAAGTTTTTGGGATGGCCATGGGCAACCCCTTATCGCCCCTCCTCTCCAATATTTATATGGAGTTTTTCGAAATTACTTACATTCCGAGAATCCTGGGGGTTGGCATCCCTTGGTTGCGGTACGTCGACGATATTTTGTGTATCTGGCCCATGAATCGTGACCTGGATAACTTCCTCCTTCAGTTAAATGATCAAGTCCCCTCCATTAAGTTTACTTTAGAAGTGGAACAAGACAATTCAATCCCATTTTTGGATGTGCGTGTACATAGGCAAAGCCCAGGTTTTAAGTTTAGTATCTATCGGAAAACAACAAACAATTTGTCCTACGTACACTTTTACTCGGGACATGACACCCCCAATAAGAAGGCCATTTTTTCATCAATGTTTCTCCGCGCCCTTAGGATCGCCAGTCCGGAATACATCGATGCCGAATTGGAAAAAATCAACGGTATTGGAAGTGATCTGTGTTATCCATCTGCGTTTATGGAATCTTGTCTCAACAAGGCAAAACGAACTTTCTATCGTGTCAATAATAACACTCGTACTTTGTCAAAAAATATTTTAGTACTTCCATTTTTCCCGGGCTTTTTAGGCATTGCTAATGTACTTAAACTTTTGGATATTAATGTAGTATTTTCATATAACAATATTGTGAAAAATATCATAGTAAAAAATAGCCCTACCAATAATTCAGGCATTATCTATAAAATTGGTTGTAAACAATGTGATTCCTTTTACATAGGTCAGACGGGAAAGGATTTGCATACACGTATAAAACAGCATCAATATTCCGTTAGAACAGGACAGTTGTCCAGTGCCCTTTTTGTCCATTTGTCAGAGTTATCCCACTGTATTGATTGGAATAATGCTTCAGTTTTATTCCACTCTAGCAACATTGTTAATAGAAATATTCTTGAGTCTGCCATTATCCAACTTTCAAATAACTTCAACATAAGCAAAGGTCTTTTTCAACTCGATCCTGTTGTTTTGAATTCCTTCAAAACAGATTTAGATAAGAAGGGTAGAACGCTAAATCTTTGGTAAACTTGTATGCTACTTTATTAACTTTTAATTTTCATTTTATTTTTATATACATCGAAATTTAACCATATAAGGCAGAGTGTTAAAACCCGGGCAGATTTCCAGTATAAATTTGTATTTTTATAATTCATTTGATCTTGTGCTAAAAATCGATATTTTTTCCTTACAAATCTGTATGCCTCTCTGATAATCCTTTAATTTTTAATTTTTATTTTACTTCTCCGTTTATTGCATATATATATATATATATATATATATATATATATATATATATATATATATATATATATATATATATATTATTTCTTTTTTCTTTTCTTTTTTTTTGTCTTTTTTTTTTCTGTAACCTATATATAGGCTGTAACCCTTTTATGTACTTCAGTGTTCCTGAGGATGTCATTAGACGAAAGCGCTTGAGCACCATTTTGTGTTTCCTTTCCTTCGTGGTTTTATTCATCATAAATATTTTTCACGTGTTACTTTCGTGAAATAATTTTCATATATATATATATATATATATATATATATATTTATATTTATACTGTAGTACCGTGCAAAAGTATGAGTCCACTGGCAATCTGATAATTATTAGATAATCTGTCGTATGAAAATTGGTTTTGATACTAAACTACACATTAACTAGAACCTCTGGTTCATATTAACGTATAACTAAGTTATTACTTAAGTGTATAAAGTTGTAGTAGCTGAATGACCCTCTAGTCTGCATAAATTGGACTTGAGGGTTGATTTATTATATTACTTATAACGCATGTGTTTAAAGATCTAGCGAACTATTGATGATGGATCTGCAGTAAATGCTCCTAAGCTATTGTTATATCAGTATTTACAATTAAAAGTATTAAAATATTCACTTAAATTCTGAAAAACAAATTTATCCAAAACGTTTCTCATTATAATCCTAATTCATGCTGTTTTTTTTCTTTCACAGGCTTATGAAATGACGAAAAGTACAATTTCTGATGAGATTAGATATAAAATAATACATTGGCATGGTGAGGGACTGAGTCAAAGAAAAATAAGTGAATTTACAGGTGTTTCCAAAACTGGTGTAAAAACAATCTTGGCTCATCAGAGATCAAATGGGACCCCCAGTTGATCGTTTTAAATTAGAGAGGCCTTCTAAGCTTTCTCCATCTGATCTACAATATCTAAAGATTACTTTCCTTCGAGACAGACGCAAATCCAGCACTTCACTTGCAGCAGATCTCGAAAAAACAACAGGTGTCTCAGTTGATCCTACTACTGTACGAAGGAAGCTTAACTCAGTAGGTCTCAGATGTCCAATACTTGTGTTCCAAATCATATTTTCTTCTCTTCTCTTTATTTCCATTCCTTAAAAGTGGCTTTTTTGCTGTAACACATCCTTTAAGACCTACTGAGTTAACCTTCCTTCGTACAGTAGAGGGATCAACTGAGACACCTGTTGTTTTTTCGAGATCTGCTGCAAGTGAAGTGCTGGATTTGCGTCTGTCTCGAAGGGAAGTAATCTTTAGATATTGTAGATCAGATGGAGAAAGCTTAGAAGGCCTCTCTAATTTAAAACGATCAACTGGGGGTCCCATTTGATCTCTGATGAGCCAAGATTGTTTTTACACCAGATTTGGAAACACCTGTAAATTCACTTATTTTTCTTTGACTCAGTCCCTCACCATGCAAATGTATTATTTTATATCTTATCTCATCAGAAATTGTACTTTTCGTCATTTCTTAAGCCTGTGAAAGAAAAAAAACAGCATGAATTAGGATTATAATGAGAAACGTTTTGAATAAATTTGTTTTTCAGAATTTAAGTGAATAGTTCAATACTTTTAATTGTGAATACTGATATAACAATAGCTTAAGAGCATTTACTGCAGATCCATCATCAATAGTTCGCTAGATCTTTAAACACATGCGTTATAAGTAATATAATAAATCAACTCTCAAGTCCAATTTATGCAGCCTAGAGGTTTTCTCTGCCCCAGTCAGAGAGAGTAGAAAGATCAGAGGTTAGGTATGCCATAGCCTTTTTACTGTGAATCATGGAGTGACTGTTGAGAGGGATACTTTATGAAGCGGGTGAAGAAGCGAAGAGTGGAATCATCGGCATAGGAGTGGATAGAACAGGAAGTGCGACTTAATAGATCATTGATAAATAAAAGTAAACGAGTGGGTGACAGAACAGAATCCTGAAGAACACCACTGTTAATAGCTTTAGTAGAAGAACAGTGGCCATCCACAACCGCAGCTATAGATCGGCCAGAAGAGAAATCAGAGATGAAGGCACAGATAGAAGGATAGAAAGGGAAGGAAGGCAGTTTAGAAATTAAAGATTTGTGCCAGACTCTATCAAAAGCTTTTGATATGTCTAGCGCAGGGGTTCTTAACCGGTAGGTAATTTGGGATATCCAAGGGGAGGTAATGGAAACCATACATATTTTATTTAAGAGTAGTGTTTAAAGACAATTGTATGATTATAAACTACTTCTTTAACTTTTGATTAATTTACTCGTCATTAGGGGTAACGGGGTGAGCGCCAATGTTCAGGTGGGTAATGGAAGTAAGTGGGTTGAGAACCCCTGGTCTAGCGCAATAGCAAATGTTTCTCGGAAATCCCGAAAAGAGAATGACCAAGAGTCAGAGAGATATGCAAGAAGATCGCCAGTAGAGCGTCCCTTGCAGGCAGGGACGGCCCGACCATATAGGCGAACTTGGCTGTCGCCTAGGGCGCCAGGCTTTAAGGGGCGCCAAATTAGATGGAAGTGAATTTTTTTTCTATTTAAAAAAATATATTAATATGTTATCTCTTATAAATGAAAGTATCAAATATTGTACTTGTAAAAGAGTGCATCATTGCTATGTCAGATGTTGAGTTATATTATGTATTTCACATCAGGAGAAGAGACGGCAACTGAGCCGTCGGAATGGAAAAGAGGAGAGAAAGAAGAAGTAAAGTTGTTGGAGAGGTTCTTCACTGATGCCAGAAAGAGCGTGAAGAATTAGAATTAGATAGGTTTTTACATACATACATACATAAATACATATAATATCTGGAAAACATGAATGGTGTAATTGCATATGAAAGGAATTTTTCTTTCCCCAAACGGATCAAATGTAGAATTTGGACCCCAGCCTTCTTTAGTTAGCTTTATAAGGCTAACTAACAAAAATATCACAACCTAACCTAACCAATCGTTAGGTTAACTGTACGCCCTTGACGATTGGTTAGGTTAGGTCATGATATTTTCGTTAGTTAGCCTTATAAAGCTAACTAAAGAAGGCTGGGGTCCGAATTCTACATTTGATCCCCCCAAACAAATAAAAACATATAAAACAATAAAATATAAATAAATTAAATAAAAAATACACAGAAACTTAAGCGTATTTCAAGGCAAATATTTCTTCATAAAGATTTATAGCATAATTTTATTCACTGTAAAAATTTTGAAATCAATGAATTACTTAGAATCAATTATACCAAGACTTATTACGAAGAATATCGTAGTTATCTTATTAACTTATCATTTTCTATATGAAACATGATTCATAATTAAAGAAAACGAAGTTTAGGGGATAACGTAACTATTCGATGATAAAGATACACAAAGCAAAGTGTTTTTTAATTAAACCAAGGAGATGCACTATTACCTTTATCGTGGAAGGAATTAAAAATTGAGTATTGAAAGGGTTTGGGAGACTAAGAATAGAACAAAGTATGGGAAGGAAGTGATTTAAAACAAAGCTTGAAGTCAGGAACAGAAAAAAAAAGTATAAAATGGCCAGGCTCAGTGGTCCACTATCAGAGATGGGCAGTATCTTGTATCTTAAGATACAAGATACGTATCTGAGATACGTATCTTAGATACTTTATTTTTGGAGGATCTTGAGAAGTATCTAAGATACATTTTGTCATGTAGCTTGTATCCCGGGATCAGGGCCGGATTTACTTGCTTGTGGGCCCTAGGCCAAACCTTATCAGTGCCCCCCCCCCCAAAATATTATATATATATATATATATATATTAATATATATATATATATATATATATATATATCGTAATATTGTAATGTAAAAAAAAAAGAATTACATAATGTAACATCAATAATTTTATTCAAATTAGTTTTATATCATGTACAACTTATTCTTACACAAAGGAATAATGGAAAAAAATACAGTCAAATTGAAGCATAATAAATTTTGCAATAAGAATTACAACATAATGTAATACATTACACATTAATAATTTTTAATCAAATTAGTTCCATATCAAGTACATCAAAGTAAATCAAGTTCCATATCATGTACATCTTACACATAGGAATAATGGAAAAATACAATGAAACTGAAGCATAATAAATTTTGCAAGCACAACTATGTGAAGTTCAAAATGACTTTTTCCTGCTTTTTTCTATGGCAAATTTGTCAATGATACTGTTTGTGTCAAGGGATTGTAGGAGGTCCCCAGTGGGCCCCCAGTTACTGGTGGGCCCTAGGCCAATGGCCTATGTTGCCTATTGGAAAATCCGGCCCTGCCCGGGATACACTTTCAAAGATACTTTCATAAGATACTTTTTAAATAGAGACGCTAATAACTATTCATGAAATATGATCATATCTGACGCACGTTGAAGCAGGCCGGCGATTGCTGTTACATGTTTGTACATGAATACTACCGTTGCGCTGCGCGAACAGTCTCGGCACAGACGTACTTAGGTTTCATCTTGTATCCCGCGGTTTTAACATGTTTTAACATGATTAAAAATAGGGAATTATACATACAGTATATTTGCTTATTCCTGCAAATATATTTATTATGAGGAAAACTTTATTTTTTCTTCGTGAGTAGGTAACTGAGCATACCTGTATTAACAATTTATTTGAAATACATAAATTGAAAAAGTGTGGTTTATTTTATTTTTCCATACCTAAAAAATTTGTGCTTTCCTTTTAGTTATATCACTATATGAATACTGAGATATGAAGTACCATTGATTTGGCATTTATTTATATCCAGAAAATACAGGGTGTCTCAAAAGTCACTATCTATTTTGAAAAATAATGGGAATTACGAAAAACTGGTTTAAGACATGAAAAATATATTTATTTCAAAGTAAGTGCCACAAAGAATTAGTGCTATTTATTTATCTGTCTCCACATGGCGACCATCAGTGTCTCTACAGAGCTCAAAGCGATAAGTTGTTTCCCGGAACACACTTTCCAGCATTTGAGGTGTTATTTTCTGAACTGCATCGGTAATACGATTTCGAAGTTCGGCTACATCACTAATTCTTCTACCAGTGTACACCTTAGACTTAATGAAACCCCAGGCGAAAAAATCTAATGGTGTTAAATCGGGTGAACGTGCTGCCCATGGTTGTGTTCCTCCACGACCAATCCAGCGACCGGGGAAGCGTCTGTCAAGATAATCACGTACAATTATTGCATAATGGCACGGTGCTCCATCCTGCTGAAAAACTACTGTGTCAAAAATGCCATCTGTAAGAAGTTGAGGTTCGAGGAATTGTTCAAGCATGTCAAGATAATAAACCAATTAACTTTTTTTAAATACACAAATTTGCACCAGAAGTACATATCTTTATGCCAGCATAGCATTTTTTTAAAAAACATCTAATGTCACCGAAATAGATAGTGACTTTTGAGACACCCTGTATAATAATAAACAATTGAATGAGACAACTCGTGCGCTCATGGCTCACCAGGTGAAACTAAACTCAAATAATTATTCTTTCAAAAGTATCTTGTATCTTAAAAATGTATCTTGTATCTGTAACTTGTATCTGTATCTTGAAGATACAGTTTTTTCGAGTATCTTGTATCTGTATCTCAGATACAATTTCCAAGTATCTTGCCCATCTCTGTCCACTATATATCTAGAAACAAAACGAAGCGCAAATATAGATTCCTAAATTATTTTCTATCATTGCACAAAGAAGATGTTGCAGAAGGATATTCTGCAAAGTATTCGATCGGTGGATTGGAAAACACGGGCCAAATCTCTGGGCTGAAAGGTCACCTGACGCGACTATAGGCCTATTGGATTTCTTTCTACGAGGATGTGTGAAATCCAGAGTTTAGGCAATAAACCACCAAAGTTTGGCCAGTTTAGAAAAATGCATAACCGCTATTACTCGGAGGATTTGTACAGAAACATTGTCCAGTGTTGTTTGAGGTGGTGCCTCATTACCAGTGGTGATCGCTATGTACCCTTATGTGTGCAACTGATTTAGGTGTTTTCGATTCCAAGTTCAAGCGTTGTGCCCACCCCATGGAGTATGGGAAATGGGTTTTTAGTTTGTGCGGATGTATGTATGTATGTATGTAGGTATATATGTATGTGCGTACAGAGGGTTCACAAAAGTAAATAGACACCTTCTTTTTCCATGGTTTCTGATTTGGAGGTCTAGTACTATTGTCTCCGAGAAACTGATACAGAGAGTATACGAACGGACAAACGGACATTTGATAATAAAAGTCAATAAATAATAAAGTTATTGAATCAATATATTTAGAATGGTGTTGCTTTCCCTTTTGAATTATGTAAAGCTGACACGTTTTGGCATTCCAGTGACTTTTTATAATTGCTCAGGTGCTTTTCATGTGTTTTCATATGTTTTCATGTGTAATACAATATTTATTTCCTATTGGTCTTATTAAATTACAGATGCATACCTTTCTATCGCTATATATATATATATATATATATATACTTACCGGTAACTTGTTAATATTATACTGTACAGAGGGGAACTGAAGGCATAGTTCTTGTTATTGTTGTTGTTGGTTAGCCGATCAGCCCACCCTGATCGAGCAAGCTGGCGGCACGCAGGTAACCGATCGCCCTCTCAGGAGTGGACCAGAGGTTCAGCGCACTAGTAATGTTGTGTTGTGTTCGTTGTTGTGCTAGAGCGGTACAGTCTGTCATAATGTGTTCAATTGTTTGTGGTGTGTCCTGGCACAGGTGGCAGATGTCGTCTGTGGAGTTGTCTAGTCTGCGTTTATATGTCTGTAAGTTGGGGTGATGTCCACATCGGAATCGTGCTAAGTAACTCGATCCGATCTGCTCAGGCTGGTCTCTGACCTGTCAATGGGTGGCGGCTTCGCACCTAGGACCGCATTCGGACCGAGTCGTGTCAGTGCTGTGTGGGTTAGGCGTGTGTGTATGTGTTTTCTCTACTGTGTGATGTCTGTGGGGCGTGGTATGGAATGGAGTATTTGGCTATAATGTCTCTCTGGTGTTACCTTAATGCAGTGTTGCCAGATGGAATTTTTAAAAATCTGATAAATCTGATTAAAAAATCTGTAGAAATCTGTAGATTTATAATATTTATCTAAATAATAATTTTGACATATTTTTATTTAATTTACTGTCTTAAGGTATTATCAATGATAAAATCTTGTATAATATTTTGTTTATTTTTATAAACTTATATAAATATGGCACTTTAACATAAAAAAAAGTAAAGTAAATGAAAGTAAACAAATTGAATTCCGTTACTTTGTGACAAAGGAAATACCTTTTGGTTATTGCTGTAATAACTATAAGAACACCGGAATACTTCTTTAATTCATACACATAAATGAAACAAAAAAAAATCCTTTTTAGATTTAAACAGATAAATATCATTTTTTTTCAACAAAAACAAAAACATTCCATGCTACCATGACGTAGAGGGAATATCAACCAATCAGCGCCGATTAAATGATTTAATCGGCATGTATATCGTAGTCAGAAGCGAGTCGACTCGACTTCTGAAACTGAATACCGAGAACATTTGTGTCCTATTGATTGAGACTGTAGGCCTAATATTTCCTTGTTGTAAATTTTGGAAGTAAATAATAATGATTGCTTGCTGGATTAAAAATCTGTAGATTATGCATAAATTATTGAAAAAATCTGAAAATCTGAATTGCTTCATAAAATCTGTAGATCTACAGATATATCTGTAGATCTGGCAACACTGCCTTAATGGTGCGAAGTGTTAGTGCATGATTTTACATGTAGTGGCAAGGGAGACTGAGTTCTTGGTCCAGTTTGTGTAGAGAAAACCAAAGGTGCTATGAATGTTCTTTTGATTGGAACGGGTGCATTTGTGTCAACTTGGGGATAAAGCACAAACTTGTGGTGCATCTTGCTCCTGATGAATCATGCACCCAGACCCATACAGCCAGTAGTGTATGCAATGCAAAATTACGGGTAATTGTTACTTTTCAGCCCAGACTGCTATTTCCCATGAAACCTAGGTTTTTGATGTGATTCATACGAATCTGACCTTCATTTCCGTCGGAAATGACCAGTTGTTAAGATATACCCCATCCCCTACCCAATCAATATTTGGGAACCTGTGGGGAATCGATTTTTTAGGGGTGAAAAACTCGTCATTTCCAACGAAAATGAAGGTAAGAATGTCATGAAACACATCAAAAACCATGAGAAAAACCTAGGTTTCATGGAAAACCTAACCCCTAACCTAACCTAACCTAACATGAATATGTTATTACATTATCATTTTAGCGTCGGAAATTCAAAAACAAAAAATATAGAACCCTATACCGATCACGTTGTGATACGTGATCTTTACGGGGGCTCCGCCACCGTACCCCCAAGACCTAAATTATACAAATTGGACACACTACATTTAAAGGGAGAACACCATGCGATTCTGAATTTGAACTGAAAACAGGAGATGAGCGAGGAAGCAGATCGGTCGGTGATTTGCTGGATTAGTTCACGTGACGAAATAGAGGCCTGTGATTGGCTACCTCAAAAATGTTTACATAGTTTGTCGCTAGATGGTGCCACCTCCTGTTATGGCGGTGATAGAATGCGTCTTCCCCCAAAAAAATTTTTTCAACAAAATAACTATCTCGTAAACTAAACATTTGCGACGGAAATGTTATTGATAAATGTTTTGTACCTGTTGAGACATTAATGTAGAACCCCTCAAAATTATCGGGAAAAATTCTGGGCTGAAAAGTAACTAATACCAAATTACGACATAGGCACGTAACTGATTATGAACTTGCCCATACATTGATTATGATAGCATAGAATATTGTTGCTGCCCCTGGTGATGAAACAAGTATGTACGAAGCTTTATCAGTACATTGACTCCCTATATACTTCGCGATGATACTGCGAACTGTTTGTACCCTGAATGAATGTATGGTCACGGATATCGTTGTTACCCTATAAAACATTTATTCTCTATGGTAAGCATGTTACACTGTCAAAGAAAACTGAATTATAACGGTAACTTATGTATCAGATCTCGCCAATATTTGTCATCTCTGAAACTGAGAAATAAACAAATAAAATGAAATGAAATGCTGAATTATAATCTGAAAAACATTTTAATATGTTTCATATTTTACTCCTTAATGGGTAATTAATATGCTTTGCAACCGTGCAACTGTCTGAACAACTGCGTGTACGGTTTTTCGGTTACCACTTGGTCAACCTCATCAAATCTCAATTGCAGATAAAGTAAAACAAATTACGCAATTAATTTATGACCCACCAATCTTCACAACTTATATTAGTTTTAGTGAAGCTTATATTTAGCTTGACTACGATTAGAAGTGGCTAAATGAAAATATTTGTTTTGTATTATTTCAGGCCTGATGCTTGGCGATGTTCTGCTTGGCAGAACTATGCGAGCAGCGTAAGTTAAGTTAGACCCATTTTCATATCTAAGTTTGCGAGCTTACCTAGCCAAGTCTATTAGCTTTAATCCACATAAAACAATAATCACGTGATCTCTCTTTTGAAGTTTCATCAACGAAATAACTCCAGGGCCCACGCTAATGTAATAACCAGGTCCGTCGTAAGGGGCGGGTGATACGGGCGACCGCCCGGGGCGCCAAGCTGACGAAACACCAAAAAACTTGAGGGTTTCCATACGATTTCAGCCGTCTTCAGGAGAAGGACTCGCTACTGAAGCACTGCATTCCGGAGGAGGACTCGCTACTGAAGCACTGCATGAGCTTGCACCTAGCTTTGACTGACGGGAACCACTCCAACATTAAAGGCGTAGATCTTTGTACTGAACTGGACCACCTCTACCACATCCTGCAGAATGAACTGCGCTCCCCGATTCATGTTCTGCAATTTATACGCAGAACGCTGCCTGTGACTGTTGCCAGCGGTGAGCGAAGTTTCTCCAAGTTGAAACTTATTAAAACTTACCTCAGTTCGACGATGGTCGAATACAGATTGACGTCACTCGCAATCCTGTCCATTGAAAATGACATTGCTCACTCCCTGAATTTCTTGGACTGTGTTCTAGTTATGATTCTCATGATTATTTAAAAAATCAGCAGTTTACAGTTTTCCTTCCGAGGGCGAAAGGACTCTGAAAGTGACGCTCGCCCGCGGCGCCGTTTCGTCCAATGACGGCTCTGGTAATAACTGTGTACTTCCGAAATCTCGATCCTGCAGAACTCTCCAGCTTATTTCGGCTGCGGGCCTAGAAACACACACACACACACACACACACACACACACATATATATATATATATATATATATATACAGGGCGTCCCAAAAAAATGTATACACACTTTAACAGCTGATAGCTCAATTGATGTTTCTTTCTTTCCAAGCTAAACCCATTAGAATTAATAATGGCAGTCAGACTAAGCTTTGAACAAAGGAAATTCATTCTAAAATGCTACTGGAAGTGTGAAAACGCAGTTGAAGTGCAAAGACAGTTTAGGAGGGAGTTTCAAACAGATCCACCAACGCGACTTACCATCACTCGAATTAGAGATAAGTTTGAAGCCGATGGAACTGTTCAGAATGTCCACAAGAAGCGTTCCGGAAGACCACGGACATCGACAAGCCCCACAAAGCAAGAAAGAATACTGGAAACGTATCACCAAAGTCCAAGAAAATCTGTGCGGCAAGCGAGTCGTGAGGTAGGAATTTCAGAATCGTCTGTCCAACGCATTTTGAAGCGCTGTCAATGGAAAAGTTACATTCCAAGATTAGTCCATGCTATTAATGAAGATGATCCGGACCGAAGAGTGGAGTATTGCGAGTGGTACTTGGCACGATGTGGATGTGGATTGGACGAAGGGGTTTCGTAGAATACCCTCCGCGTTCACCAGACCTCACACCACTAGACTTTTTTTATGGGGATACTTAAAAGACAAAGTCTACGCTATAAAACCTGCAACAGTCGCTGAATTGAGAGCAGCCATTGAACGAGAATGCACACAAATACCAAACGAAATGTTTCGTGATGTTTGCGATTCCATTGCTTCGCGTTATCAGCAGTGCCTGGACCAGAACGGACGTCAGTTTGAAAACAGGCGTTGACAAAACAATTAAATAATGTCTGTAGATTCTATTACATTTTGAAAATGAAATGTATTTTAATAAACACTGCCTTTATAAGTATTTAAAGTGTGTATACATTTTTTTGGGACGCCCTGTATATATATATATATATATATATATATATATATATATATATACAGTGAGACAACATTGCGGCGAAGAGAGAGGGATTGAAGACAGTAAGAGGCGGGGAACTGATGAGACGAAAAGCCTTTGATTCCATTCGGTCAAGTAGAACTATGTGGGTTGAACCACCCCACGCACGAGAAGCGTAGTCCATAAGAGTCGGACAAGACCCCTGTACAGAGATAGCAATTGAGTTGGGGTGAAGAAACTGCGGAGCCCGACCAACACACCAACCTCTTAGAAACTGTTTTAGAAAAAGAGTACTGTACATGTGATCTTTCCAGGAAAGATCACGAGAAAAGGAAACACCAAGAATGTTAAGAGAAGAGGAAGGATTGAGTTGTGTATTTTTGAAGATTACAGAGGCCAGAAACCTGATGAAAGCACCAAGAAAAGGAAAGCACAAGGGAAGACCAGGAGCAGGCAAAAATGCTGCTAGCTCTAGCTGATGGATTTAGCTTAACACAAGAAATAACAGAATATACCAGAAAAGCAACTGCATAGCTTTGATATTCACGAACAACAGCAACCTAATTGATAAACATAGAAATATTCCAAACTATAATATCAGACTATGACATTATTGAAACTAGCAAAACACCTGCCCCACGGGCGGGATATTTTAACTAGTTCCTGTAGAAGGCTACTATTACCCTTCGGACAGTACCTATGAGGCGTCGCGCTGCATAATGACAAATCAATCAACGGGCTAAAATTCCGTTTTCTCTGCCATAGTAAACTTCAACCTTTCTTCTATCATGTACCAGGTCGTCTTTTGGCGTATTCGTCATTGTATCACTGCAAAAATGCAACAAAAACAATCAAAATTCGTCCATTCTTTATAAAGTTATTGCTATAATCTTTCAATCTTTATACCCTTATTTGCTAGTTTACCTTATAAAAACTTTAAACGCTTCTGTGTTATTGTTTAATCATTCACTCATTTAACGTTCATAAAATTACTTACAATATTTATAAAAAAACACCGAACCACATCTATTTTAATAAAGTTATGAGTATCTAAACTTTCACAAACTTTAAAGCCGTTTTCCTCAAAACATTCGTTATTGTGCCGCGCGACACCTCATAGTTACTGTACAGCCTTGGTGCTAATATGTGTTTGTATTATAATCCAGAATACTGTTTAGGAAACATACGTTTTGTTCTTGACAAAGAAGAATGCGACGTGAATGTAAAAATTAAGTTTTCAGAACATTCCTCACGTTTTTTGTTGACACGAAAGTCAAGCAATAAAATGTAATGAAAATTAGTTTAAGAAAATTTTTAGCGAATTAACATTTACAGTTAGCTCACGAATCACTTAAATTCTAAATGTAGCTTCACACATTTTATTTGAAGTTCAAGAAGCAGATAAATTTCAAATAAACTTGTCACATTTTTTTTTTTTCACCTATCATGACTTCCGTAGCTAAACATTTTGATGGATGCATTCTTTTCTAAATTTATTCACCGAATTGATTTTCTTCATTTCACGAAAGTGTATGAAACTCGTTAGAAACGTGTTGGGACTTCGTTTACTTGTAGAATTTAATGATAAGGAACGCCATCAGTCCACGCTTCTATAAAACTTTATATTTTTCTAGCCAGAAAAGCCATATCAACAAATTCACGAAAGAAAACAACCATCAAAATTTTGAGTTTCACATCCCAAGACCAATGGGTCAAAATCTTGAAATGTAAACGTTTCGTGCTTTAGCATATAATTTTTTCGGGGGATAAATTGGGATAAATTTTTTTTGGGGGGGACACCCGATTGGAAAAAAAAATATTACTAAAAACACTCCAGGGATCCCACAAGGTGTTGTCACCAAGTTTCATGAAAATCGGTCCAGCCGTTTAGACCTGAAAAAGAGACACGGACAGACGGTGAATTATGGCATGCGTGTGATAACAACCAATATGGAAACAACAGGGAAAATAAAAACACACGCTACAAAAAGAAGAAAATTTGAAATTTTTAAACTTCACTCGAAAGCCAAACTACATAGGCTGGTTCGTGATGACTGAAAAAACATTATTTTGGTGATAAATACATCATTGAAAAAGAAACATTTACGACTATTAAATACGACTAGAGTAATGTATAGGTAAAACTCATGGTTGGTTAAATTGATTATTCTATTATTGGGATTGTGAAGTAATTTGTTAAAACAAATGTTAATCCTATATAGTATATACTCTTGAGCTAAAATTTGTCTGGGTGTCTGTCCGCTTTCTTCGGGACCGTGCACAGACTAAACGGCACATCGGAAAATTCTGCAACCACCACCAACTGATAGCCCATGAGCAGCCGATGTGCTCTGTCAAGTTTCCCGGTCCTAGGTCACAATTACTGGGTCCGAAGGTCCCAGCACCGCGATAAAACTACAGAAAAGAACGCAGCCGTGAAAATCTTGAGCTTCACATTGTGAGACATATACTGCTACGCGCCCGGAGGGCGGGTAGCAGTATATGTCAGTGCTACCAGCCCGGGGGTAGTGGGGAAGGGGTTGGGGTAATTGGGGGAGTGGGGTAATTGGGGGATGGGTGGGGGTAATGTCGTTTTTTACTTTTGTGTGTGGGGGTAATGGGGGAGAGGGGGTTAATGGGGAGAGGGGGGTAATGGGGGTAATGGCGTTTTTTAAATTTTTTTTAGCTGGATCACAGTGCCACCCGCCCGGAGGGCTACCTGCCCGGAGGGCCAAGTTGTACAACGGTCGCGAGCGATAGCGAGCTACCGCTTGTATACTGCTACCCGCCCGGGGGTAGTGGGGGAGGGGGGGGTAATTGTGGGAGTGGGGGTGGGGTAATGAAGAGAGGGGGTGGGGTAATTGGGGAGTGGGGGTGGGGGTAATGGCGTATATAGCAGTATATGTCACAGTACTACCCGCCTGGAGGGCCAAATTGTACAACGGTCGCGAGCGATAGCAAGCTACCGCTTGTTTATTTCTATGTTCAGAATAGCTTAATAGTAAATACACAAGTTGTATATACAATATACTTATACATGTACATATACAGCTAGCTGTGACATACACTGCTACATATACTGTGACATATACTGCTACCTGCCCGGAGGGCGATAGCGAGCTACCGCTTGTGGCTTCTATGATTGGACTGCTGTAATAAAAGAATTCCATGTCACAGCTGAACATAACAAATTGTCAGCATTGTTCACAGTTATAATTTCTTTGGAAAATTCATAATTTTTCCTTTTATTTTTTTTTTTACAATGGATTGGTTAGCTTAATTTAGCTTAGTTTAGCTTAATTCCTAATACGAGGTATTAGGAATTAAACTAAATGGCAATTATGCGAGTTTCGTAGGCTGAAAGAATAGGTCCAAATGGAATATTCTGTTTGTGTATTTTCGAGAGTTCATATAAAGTTCCAAGTGTCATAGAGATGGAACCACCTGGAAGAAGGAGAAGTGGAAGGCCGAGGATGAAATGGAGAGAGTGTGTGTGGAGGGTGATACGAGGGAGCGAAATCTGGCGGCGGATGTGACGTTGGACTGAAATGAGTGGCGAAGGCGGATTAGGAGCAGCGACCCCACTTAGGCATGGGAAAATGCTGCCGACAAAGAAGATATAAAGTTCCAAGTGATGATTCAGAACAGTGTAAGTTGTTATAAGTTTCTTTGGATAATAATGATGATCATCGAAAAACCTGATTTCCGAAATGTTTGTCAGGAAAATAAATTTAAATCTAAATGTTGAGAGCTTTGGTCCTCCTTTTTATACCACGATTTGGGTTCCTCCAGGAACAAACCTGTAATGATACAATATATATATATATATATATATATGGGAATGAACTCGGAATGGTTCCCTGAGGTTTTTTATAATAGTTACCCCTTTGATATGTGATGGCCGTAACAATGCTGTAGTTTTTTGCGTGTTATCTCTCTATCCCTTTATATATGGGATCGATACTAGCTTGTTCTCTTCTGTATAGTGCGTACAGTGGCGTTATTATTTTATCCTGGCATTTTCATTAGTGTATCATTTTATATATTCGAACCCGCAGCCGCTGAATGTGTTTTAATTTATCCCATAATTTGCGAAATCGCCAAGCACAAAGTCAAAGTCTTTAATATTTTCTTTTGGTAATTTCTTATTGCTCTGAAACAATGAAAACTAATTCGTACTGTAACCTTAACATTCTAGACAGGACTTTGAAATCATTAGTCAATGTATGAGTATTATTTTAAGTCCTTAAAGGTGCAGTATTCCTCTCTCTCTCTCTCTCTCTCTCTCTCTTTGTGTGTGTGTTTTTGGGTTTCTTTGCGCAAAATTAAATTTGAATCTTCCTTAATATCTTTTGCGACTTTTTCTTCATTCACCCCCCCCACACACATACATATATATATATATGTTAAACACAGACCGTGCATGGAACAAGGAACTCTTCTGGGAAATTACATCTACTATAGTTCGAATAAGTAATGATAAATGATGGAAAGCCCAACGTGGGCACCGGGTTACTCGCAAAGAGGCCCAAAATATAGCCACGTTGGGTTTTCCATCATGAAAAAGAAAAAACTATAGTATTTGTCATTTATCATTACTTATTCGAACTATAGTGGATGTAATTTCCCAGAAGAGTTCCTTGTTCCATGCACGGTCTGTGTTTAACATATAAGTTTCTCAAGGGACCATTCTGAGTTTGTGTGTATATATATATATATATATATATATATATATATAATCGCATATTTTCTGTTTTCTTATTTTGAAAGATAGATATATAAATTGCATATGCAAATAGACTCAACGCCCTTAAAACTCAAATTTTATTTTGCGCGCAAAACTCAGGGGAAAAATGAACTCCAAAACTCCTGAGGATTTTTTTTCCCCTTGGATAGTCAGATTTTTGAAATGTGTGAACATCGCAGAAGTTTGTAATAAATTTTTGTTTTTAAGACAAATTGTTATATATACTATATATATATATATATATATATATATGGGATGAATTTCACAATTAAACACGTGAAATGAATGAATGCTGCAAATCCACAAGGAAAAAGAAAAACGATTCCAAGGTCTTTCGCGTATTCAGAGCTACACCTCGTCAGGGAATGAAGAGAGAAGGCAAGATGCCCATAAATATATACAACGTAGCGGAAACCAAAACAATTAGCACATACTTAACAAGAGTTAATGAGAGGCAAAAGGAATTTTAATTGTCAGTTTTATACATTACTGCACTGTTATTGAAATTGTTTTTAAAATGGATAAATGCACATTCTAGAATATTTCTTTCTATTATATCTCTGTTTTCAACAAGCGCTTTAGAACTATCCCACTTGATGTTATGATTACATGTATACATATGGTTAAACAAAGCACTGGAATTATTAGCTGTTCTACACGCATATTTATGCTGTTTTACCCTAATATCTAACGTTTTACCCGTTTGGTCTATATATACTGAGTTACATTGTGTACATCCGATCGAATACACACAACCAACAACATTATCCGGGCTATTCTTTATTAGGCGTGATTTAACAGTATTATTATACTTAAAGACTACATTGATGCCAATTGCTTTGAGTAAAGTCGGAAGATATTGAAAATTAACATGGTAAGATAGGCTAAGGATATTTTTACGCTCAAATTCCTTTACAATTACATTATTATAATACCTATTCCTGGCTTTCCTAAGACAGTTATCTAAAATTGAAATAGGGTAACATAATTTAGCACCAATATTCATGATATTGTATAACTCGGAATCTAAAAATTCAGGACTGACAACTCTCAATGCTCTAAGAAACATAGCAGAGAAAATAGAGGATTTAATCGAGGGATGATGATCAGAATAAAAATGCACATAAGAGTTATTATTAGTAGGCTTGCGACAGACTTCAAATTTGAACTGATTAGAGCATCTCCAAATTTTTAGATCCAGAAAAGATAAGCTTCCATCATTTTCTTTTTCAACTGTGAACTTAATAAATGGGACTAAATTGTTGAGCCTACCAAGAAATAAGTCAACATCCAAATTATTAGGCCAAAAGCATTAAATATCATCTATATACCTGTACCAAACCAGGTTAAAATTACCAATCGTAGGCAAAATTCTACTTTCAAAAAATTCCATATATAAATTAGCTACTACAGGTGAAAGGGGATTTCCCATCGCTAATCCAAACGATTTCAATAACATTGCGGGAATGTATAAAATTGACAATATCTTGTTAAAATTCCTTTTGCCTCTCATTAACTCTTGTTAAGTATGTGCTAATTGTTTTGGTTTCCGCTACGTTGTATATATTTATGGGCATCTTGCCTTCTCCCTTTATTCCCTGACGAGGTGTAGCTCTGAATACACGAAAGGACTTGGAATCGTTTTTTTTTTCCTTGTGGGTTTGCAGCATATATATCCACCGGGTGCTCAGTGCATCCGTCGGTGGTATCGGCAGTTCGAGGAAACAGGATGTTTGTGTTACTGCCGTAGAGTCAGTGACAACGGACATGCTGGAGCGAGTATGGGAGGAATTCGACTATCGTGTCGACGTTGCTCGTGTAACTAAGGGAAGTCACATAGAGCATTTATGAGGTGAGAGACAAAATTTGAACAGTTTTTCTTTTGGTTGATGTATCACAAATCACTCTGTATTTGTAACATTAAAAAATATTCTCATTTGAAATCAGGTGAATCAATTTGAATAGCCCTGTATATATATATATATATATATATCCTTGAGATGTTACAGAAATTTCAGAGTTTAGAACCTTCAAAGAAAAGCTATTCTGATAAATGCAAACATTACTAATTTATTTTATGATTAAAGAAAGTTTTGCCTTAAATAAAGTAAATTATAGAACCTTCTTTATAGATTAGATTAACTTCAAATTTATGCAAGGGAAAGGTTTGGAGCCATTATTTCAAAATGTACCTTAAGTTATAGACAATTTGGTGTCATTCTCTTTCTGAAATTGTTTCATAAGTAATAACACGAGGGCAAGTCAGAAAGTATATGCAATTTGTCTGTCTTTTTTCCCAGAATTATCGGCCATTTTTTAATATTTCTATCCATTCGTACACTCTCCACTGTGGCAAAACGCGATCACCATACTGTACAGATAATCTTCTGTGAATTTCAGCCCCTTTTATACCTTCAGCCCACAAAAAACGAACGACAGCACGCTTTTCTTCTTTGGTGCAAGTTGAAAGTCGTGTGGCCATGTTTACAGCACGATTACAATTGAACAACTGAGTGTCAAGGTCTCAATCCCACGAAGCAGCGATGTGTACGCTCAGTGACTGCAGCACCGCCACCTGTCAGCCATGTAAATAATTCTGGAAAAAAAGACAGACAAATTGCGGATACTTTTTTACTTACCATCATAAAAACAAAAGAAAAAATAATTGCGTACAAATTCAAGCATAAATTCCTAAATTATGATAGGTTGACGTCATACACAACATCAACCAATCAGGAAGTTTCTTCTAAATTAGACGCCCTTTAAATTATTTTCTAAAATTGTTAATAAATTTAATTCGTGGCCTCAAACTAAAATTTCATATTTTTTTCTTTTTTTAATGTAAAAACTTTGAACCAACCAAAAATAATAGCGTTCTTTTTGCCCATATTATAATAGACTGAATTGAGCTCCTCCCGTAAATGTTAGGGTCCCGATTTGATTTCAGATCAAACCTCTCTTTGTACTCTGGTGAATTTTTTAAAATTTCTTTCGAACAAATTTTTAGTTTTTTATTATTATTTTTTCTTGAATCGTCTATTAATTATTGATAATGATAATGACAATTAATCTTTATAAGGAAGAGATAAATCTCATAAAAAAGTACAATATACGTATATCGGAGTTATAAACGCTACGACGACTAATTAAACAATAAATTTGGAAACTAAAAAAATTAAAAATAATTAAAAACAATAAAATTAAAAATAAAATTTACTCAAGACTAATTAATACTCAAAAATAAAAAAAAAAATACATGGAATAAAAATGCCATTAATTATTGGCGTTAAGTCAATCCATCTTCCCCCTTTGTCTATGACCTCCAATCTTTTAAACGCAGAGAGAGTGTCCAGGCATCTCGAAAACCCTGGCCCTTGATTTTGGCTCGCCTCTTCTTCTCTGGGGGTATTCGCCCTTGGTCCCTCCTTCCTTCATAAAAAAAGTGGAGCTATAAACAAACACTTTCGTATTAAAACGTCCATAATCTAAATTATATTTAGCGAATCTTTCATCTCACCCTGCCATTTGATGACACGTAACTAAAACCTAACCTGGGTAAACTTTCAACTCCATCGAATAATATTTTGGGGTTGCACAAATTACTTCTATATGTCATTCATTAACGTATAACCCAATTATTATTATTATTATTATTAATATTATTATTATTATTATTATTTATTTGACAATTTTGAAATTAATGCAAAAATTATTTGAAATTCTGGGAACTTTTCGTTAATTGCTGAAGAAATCTTGTCGAATTTACATATTATTTTCTACAAAAGTATTCTATTTTACTGGTCTCAGTCTAAAAGGTATTCCTTCTGCAGCAGGAACCCATAATAACTGTAAGGCTTATGCATAGATCGTTTGAAATAAACGCGAGTAATGAGAAATGTTTTAAACTTTAGAAAAATGTGTCCAATATATATCATTACATCACAATTAGCATAGACATTAAAAGCTACCTTGAGCGCCTGCAGAAGGCGTATATATATATAATTATATATATATATGCAAATAACTGCAATGACCGCGCAGTATATAATGAATAGAAACGACATAAGTATTAAGGAACGTTTCTGCACACGAGGAGGAGAGTAACGAAATAATGAAAAATGAGGCGAACCGCCTGGGAATCGAACCCAGGCCTTCCATTGCCGGTCGGACGCTCTACCATTATGCTACGGACCTCACTCAATCACAAATCGAAATTCTCCCAAATAGGCAGAAACCAATGCCCTCAGAGAGCACCCTCGCAAATCGTGAATATGCGCAAATAACTGCAATGACCGCGCAGTATATAATGAATAGAAACGACATAGTATTAAGGAACTTTCTGCACACGAGGAGGAGAGATAACGAAATAATGAAAAATGAGGCGAACCGCCTGGGAATCGAACCCAGGGCCTTCCATTGCCGGTCGGACGCTCTACCATTATGCTACGGACCTCACTCAATCACAAATCGAATTCTCCCAAATAGGGCAGAAACCATGCCTCAGATAGCACCCTCGCAAATCGTGAATATGCGCAAATAACTGCAATGACCGCGCAGTATATAAATGAATAGAAACGACATAAGTATAAGGAACGTTTCTGCACACGAGGAGGAGAGATAACGAAATAATGAAAAATGAGGCGACCGCCTGGGAATCGAACCCAGGGCCTTCCAATTGCCGGTCGGACGCTCTACCATTATGCTACGGACCTCACTCAATCACAATCGAAATTCTCCCAAATAGGGCAGAAACCATGCCCTCAGAGAGCACCCTCGCAAATCGTGAATATGCGCAAATAACTGCAATGACCGCGCAGTATATAAATGAATAGAAACGACATAAGTATTAAGGAACGTTTCTGCACACGAGGAGGAGAGATAACGAAGTCGCACGGTGTCAAGTCGGGGCTCCTGGCTGGCCATTGATGTGGACCACGACGACCCATCCAACGCACAGGGAAGTGGGCATCCAGCCACTCACGGACAACAATGGCCAGCCAGACCCCGACTTGACACCGTGCGACTTCTTTCTTTGGGGGTGGGTAAAGGAAGAAGTCTACCGCACCAAACCGAGGACATTGGAAGAACTGGAGGACCGAATTCGGGAAGTCATGTCCTCCATCCCGCCGGAGTTCCTGCTAAAGTCAGTGGACGCCATTCCTGGGCGGCTCCAGAAGCTGGTGGAAAGAGTTGGAGCCCACATTGAATTTTAGAGAAAACCTACCATGTATGCCTACCTTTTCATATTATTTCTTCTGAAATAAATGGATAATATACGTATTTTTTTACCAATCCAAAATAGGGAGCTACTTTCCGCCCACCCTGTACAAGAAACATCCATCATGTTGGAGAGGGACTATATTTTGTACAGTGCAACGTTTCAAGCACAAACTATGCTCATCTTCAGGGAAAAAATTCTAAAAAATTAAAAACAGAATATTAAAAACCATAATGAATGACAAATATAAAATACAAAATAATGTAAGGAAAAAACCCAAACTAAAAATTCACAAGCTTTTAAAACACTAAAAATGAAAGTCACACACTAAAAAGAACACAACTTATTTTTAGTGTTTTAAAAGCTTGTGAATTTTTTAGTTGGGTTTTTTTCCTTACATTATTTTGTATTTTATAATTGTCATTCATTATGTCATTCATTATGTTCTTTCGTTATTTCTCTTCCTCGTGTGCAGAACACTCCTCTATACTTACGTCGTTTCTATACATTAATATACTGCGTGGTCATTGCAGTTAAATGTACATATTCACGATTTGCGAGGTGCCCTCTCAAGGCATTGTTTCTGCCCTATGTAGGAGAATTGCGACTTCTGACTGATCGAGGCCCGTATGTAGTGGTAGCATATCTGACCGGCAATCGGAAGGTCCTGGGTTCGATTCCCGGGCGGTCACCTCATTTTTTCATTTGTTCGTTATTTCTCTTCCTCGTGTGCAGAACACTCCTCTATACTTCGTCGTTTCTATACATTAATATACTGCGTGGTCATTGCAGTTAAATGTACATATTCACGATTTGCGAGGGTGCCCTCTCAAGGCATTGGTTTTTTGCCCTATGTAGGAGATTGCGACTTCTGACTGATCGAGGCCCGTAGTGTAGTGGTAGCATGTCTGACCGGCAATCGGAAGGTCCTGGGTTCGATTCCCGGGCGGTCACCTCATTTTTCATTTGTTCGTTATTTCTCTTCCTCGTGTGCAGAACACTCCTCTATACTTACGTCGTTTCTATACATTAATATACTGCGTGGTCATTGCAGTTAAATGTACATATTCACGATTTGCGAGGGTGCCCTCTCAAGGCATTGGTTTCTGCCCTATGTAGGAGAATTGCGACTTCTGACTGATCGAGGCCCGTAGTGTAGTGGTAGCCATGTCTGACCGGCAATCGGAAGGTCCTGGGTTCGATTCCCGGGCGGTCACCTCATTTTTCATTTGTTCGTTATTTCTCTTCCTCGTGTGCAGAACACTCCTCTATACTTACGTCGTTTATACATTAATATACTGCGTGGTCATTGCAGTTATATAATATATATATATATATATATATATATTATATATATATATCCTGGCCATATTATTAGAATTAACATCCAAAAGTTCGACTCCAGAGAAAATCACTTTTTAAAGGAATGATCAGTAAAAATTAAAGTCACCTTCTACGAACCTTTATCTATTATCTATTATCGAATAACTATTATCTGATAATTATATTCCATATCCCGTTGCTTGAATGGGGGGTAACTCCCCACATATAAACCCCACAGAAAAGTTATGGAACATAATAAAAAACAAAAATAAAACAAAAAAAAAATTAAAAAATGAAAAGTAATCGATTGGGAGTTTAATTCAAGTGTGACATCATCGATGAGAAGATCTCATATCAATGCTTCAACCTTTAAAGGCCAAGCAACGGAGTATTAAAATTGGAGTACAATTATTAACTCTTTTAAAAGAAAACATTTTTATTTTCATTGATTTATTCTTAAAATAAATTAATTCTCCTAAAGTTAAAAAGTCACTTTTGATTGGTGGTCCTAAATTTGGCCATGCAGGGTTTTTCTCTCTCTCTCTCTCTCTCTCTCTCTCTCTCTCTCTCTCTCTCTATATATATATATATATATATATATATATATATATATATATATATATATGCAATAGATGTAAATTTGAACTGGAGTACGAAGACTTTAAAATACTTTCTTCAGATAATATAAAAAGCTCTTTCGATCCAAGAATCAAACTTAAATACTGCTAAAACTTCTGTTCATATATATATATATATATAATATATATATATACACCTCGTTAACCTCGTTGCGGTTTCACGCGTCGGTCTCTCTTCACACGAAGGTCAAGCTGGTGGCCCCGCCTCTTGGCCTGGCTTGGTGTAGGAGCGAGTTACCCTCTTGCGCTCTCCACCGCACATAGCCAGGTACACCCGGCTCATCTGGTACCGTCTTGAGCCAGTCTTCTCTTGAAGACTTCAACTTTAACCCCTGTAATGTTTCTGAGGTCCTTAGGAAGCTGGTTAAAAAGTCTTGGCCCCCTGACAACCAAGCTAATTTCCTTCAGTGTTGAGGAGGTCCCTTGTCGGGCCTTTAATTTGGGAACACTACATATTCTGCCTTTCCTATTGTCCAGCGTTGTTTGGATGGTAATTGGGTTTAGTTTGAGGTTTGATACCAGGTTTTTGATCATTTTTCCATATGTAGATTATGGTATACCTCTCTCTTCTTCTTTCCAGGTAGTACAGATTTAGTTTACGTAGTCTTTCCCAGTAATTGAGTTATTTGCAGCCTTCAATCTTGGCTGTGAAATGTTTCTGCGTTTCTTCTAGTTTATCAGTTTCTTCATTTTTATATGGGGACGTCAAAACTGAGCAGTATTCAAGTTTTGATATGATCAGTGTTCTTAGTAGGGGAATCATTACTGTCTTGTCCCTCCTTTTGAACGTTCTTAGTACTGCACCTGTCCCGCGACTCTTTTTGCTTTGTTTATTGCTATCTGATTTTGTGTCTCGAATTTGGCATCATCGGTCATTATTACCCCCAAGTCGACCGCTTTCGTGCTTCTCTGGATTTCCTGTCTATCTTCAGCATAATATGTAGTCTATTTAATTGCCTCATTTCTACCATATCTCAAGAGCTGAAATTTCTCGGTGTTAAATGTCATATATTTTGTTTGTGTCTTTCTGCAAGGCCTCCACTTCATTTGCCTCGCTGATTTTTCTGCTGATCTTTGTATCGTCCGCAAATGATGTTACTATACTGTTGCTGTTAACTCCACTGTCTATGTCTGTTAGCATGATAATGAACAGGAGTGGGGCCAGCACTGTACCTTGTACTACTGAGCTGCGTACTTCTGATTCTGATGATGATACACCTTGAATTTTGACGACCTGTAGTCGTTCTCTGAGGAAGTTATAGATCCATTTTCCCACTTTGCCTGTTATTCCCATATGTTTCATTTTATGTGCTATTATACCATGATCGCCCTTGTCGAAAGCTTTAGCAAAATCCGTGTATATAACATCATAGTTTTCATTACCTTCAAGTGCATCTAGGATATTGCTATAATGCTCTAAAGTTGTGATAAGCATGATCTTACCGATCGGAATCCGTGCTGATTTTCGTTGAATCTTTCCAGTGTCTCCAAAAAGTCATAGATTTTCTCTCTGACTATTCTTTCAAATATTTTTGTGAGGTGGGACGTCAATGACACTGGTCCATAGTTCTTTGCTTGAGATCTATCCCCGCCTTTATATATTGGGACAATGTTTGCTCTTTTAGAGATGTTCGGTATTTCCCCAGTGTAAGGGTGTAGCTATTTCATTTTTACAGTTTTTAATTAGTAGTGCGTTCCATTTGTCCGGACCTGCAGCTGAATGTGATTTCATTTGTCCTATAGCTCTCGCTACATCTTCTGGGGTAAAGTCAAAGTCTGTTATACATTCTCCTTACAATTTCTCTTCGAAGAATGCATCTATGTCAGGTATCGCTTTGTCAATTTTTGGGGTACTGAAGACCGATTCATACTAGGTTCTCACTGTTTCAGACATTTCTTTTAGATCGTCTGTTAGTTCATTATTCCCTTTCCTTAAGTGCCCGATAGTAGTGCGCTTTTTTGTTTTCCTTTTCGCATAGCTGTAGAAGTATTTTGGATTTTCCCTTATTTGCTTCTACCGCCTTTTCCTCTTCCCTGTCTGTATGGACCTTTATCAGAGTTTGTATTTCCCTATCGATACTCTCCACTTTTTCTTGTATTACGTTCCTGGCATTGTTGTCTCCGCAATTTGCTAACTTCGTCGCTACTCTCTTTCTTTTGCGGAATATTCTTCTCTTTTGCCTCTCTAGCCAGTTCCTCTTTCCTTTTGGCTATGCTTTCGGAGCATATTTTTCCAAAATTCTCAACGTCTTTTCTTCCAAGGTTATATACTCGTGTGTGTATATATATATATATATATGTACTATTTCTTTACTAAAATTACGCTTATCTCTATGGCCAGTAATTTTTATTTTTAATTCAATGATAATTTTGGTCGTTCTCTTAGACTTATTTTAAATCTTGAAACAATCCACATTTTTAGAATTTACTTAAATATTTATTCCTATTTGTAAAAGTAGTTTGTCCTGATTCTCTCCAAGGAGAATAAAGAGAGCTTATTAAGTTGGTTGAAAGTTTGTCTTTGAGCCCCTAAAGACCTGGAACCTGGAAGGTGAACTAATTAGTGTAAACATTAGTAAAGGTCAACTTTCTACTTTAATCTCTTAACCCTTGAGCCAATTTGGAGAAAACCGTGATTTAATTAATAATTATCCCTTATTATAAATAAGCCTATCCAAGAAATAAGGTAAATTGGTTTCTGTATAATATATATATATATATATATTATATAATATATATATATATATATATATATATATATATGGAGCATTAAACAGCAAACAGAACAGAAACAGACTTGAAAAACTTTTTGATGGAAACAAACTGTCAAATAAGTGATATTAATTTTGCGTGAATTTTTTTTCCCGTTATGTAATTCATGAAATAATTATCTACTTCAAATTTTCTTGCTCAAAAGACAGTTCGTCAACTAATTTAGGGCATCAACAAGATAAAGTTTAACAATGAAGCATTCTCATGCTTTTTTAGCTGTTAAGGATACTTCTGGACTGAGGTTGAAAGATAGAGTTTGTTTTTATGATATATGAGAGTTTACCCTTTATATGCTTCTCATTTTAAAGAAAACGTATCATTTTTTGGCCATACTTAGTTGTAGGTTATTCCACAATTTATCTCCTTACAAATCGTATTAATACATTCTTTAGTAGGTCTTTTAATTATTGCAGGTGTACACTCTACATTTTACAAATAGCTTACACACTTTACTTATTACACACGCATATAATATATATTGAAACAAAATTCAGCCTTATTGCAGTCTTGCATAAAGTTTAAGTTTGTCGTCTCTGAGTTCTCTATATCACTCGAGAATAGAACTCTGGTATTTTCCTGTCCTCATTATCGAAGGCTCAAGGCTCTTGCCTTGTGCAGCCATCCGATTCTCCAAATCTTTAGATCCCAGTAAAGCTTAAAGCTTAAGGGCCAAATTATATAAAATAAATAGTGCAATTGACAATTATTTATTAATATTAAAATTATTTTAACAACGACAATTGTGAAATTGTAAAATTTATTTTATAAACAAAGAATTATTAATTCTTTCATAATCGTATACTAAAAGTAGCGTTTCTCCTTTAATGGCCGTTTTCTCATTGTATCAGTTTCTCGGAGACTACCACCAGTGGCGGTTCCTCATATGGGCAATATGGGCAGCCGCACAGGGCGGCATTTGTGGAGGGGCGGCATGAGCGCCTGCAAAAAAAATAAAAATAAAAATAAGAATAAATAAATAAAGAAATAAATAAAAATAAAAAATAAAATAAAATAAATAATAAAAGATCAATGACTTTGCATCAAGGAAGGTAAGAAGAGTCAGGCTTTAGATGGCAGTTGTGCTGTGGTGCAATTTATTTTGTTTCTTGTTCAAAGTGTAGCATAATAATTACTCTCTCTTAAGTGTCTTATTCTATTTATGTGATAGAGCATTTGTACAATTTAGAAATTTGATTCTCCAGTTTATTTATGGCAGTTATGCAATTTAATTTGTATTTTTCCTGTTCATAGTATCATAATTACATTCTCTTAAGTGAGTTATTCTATTTACGTGATGAAGGATTTGTAAAATTCAGAAATTTGAGTCTTTGTTTTGGTTCTGAAGTTCCAACAATTAGTCCAATAAAAAGTTATTTTGTGAAAGAGTTATGTCTGTCCTTTATTTTGGGGGATTCGAATGTGTGTGTTGGCGAACAGGGGGGGGGGGGCGCTGAAGGTGAGGTTCGCCCAGGGCGTCATGTAAGCTAGGACCGCCACTGACTACCACCGGGCCACATATTGGCCTAAGCATGACGCAAAGTCGTTCAGCTCCCAAAGTATTCATTCAGCTGTTGCTGTCTCTTTCCCAAATTAAAATCGTAGTCTTCTAAAATTACAAAATCTTCTTTGTTACTGTGGTCTTAATAATTTTATATTTTGTAATAATCAGCGTTACGCTATGTACTGTAACTTACTGTATATTAATCGATTCCTGGAACTGTAACACACCTGCATATACAAATTTGGAACTTCCTGTGCCTATTAAAGCAAGAGTTTCCAACCTTTTTAAGGTCGACGTGCTACTTTTTGCCACCATGCTTTGTCAGGTACCACTATTAGAGAGTGGATTGTGGTGTTCAGTCTTGAATATTCATCCTCATCTAAAATGTTATACGCTTTCTAATGATATTCATCAACATTTCTACTGAATCAAAGCCTTCATTTTGGCCTTGCAAGTTATCATTAAATAATTTGAAATCTAGCTGGACGGCAAATTGGTTATTATACAAACCCGCTGAAGGAAAGGTTACGAGTTATTTATCTACAACTAATATTATTTTTGAAAACATTATCCTGAAAGTAATAATTTCTTAGCAACGGACACTGTTCTTCTGAACTCTCTAACTCCATGCCACCTCCTTTGAGGAGACCACGTAGTACCAGATTTTCGATACATTCTCATTCCTTTTCTATCCTCTAACGCGAGGGTTAATCGATATTTTCACTCTTTCATATACTCACCCGTCAACCCTGGAACAATCTTCCTCAATCCATCTTTCCCCCTGTCTATGACCTCCAATCTTTCAAACGCAGAGTGTCCAGGCATCTCGAAAATCCTGGACCTTGATTTTGGCTCTCTTCTTCTTCTAGTGGAGGGTAGGGGGGCGTTTTTGCGGGCATTCGCCCTTGGCCTCTCCTTCCTGCATAAAAAAACTGCATCTTTATTATCCTTTTGCGTACCACCTAAAAGTGTTATTGCGGTGTTACGCGTACCACAAGCTGGGAATGGCTGTATGAAAGCATTCCTCAAAATTCACTGTTTAGTGTTATAAAATCTCATTACAATAAATATTTTTTGCAGCGTTACACTTTCAAATCAAGCATAATTTCAAACTTATTCTTTTCTTCCATCAACACGTTCCAGTACGTTTCTCTGATCACTTCTGTTAAGTCATTCAGAGAGTTTGGAATACACACACACACACACACACACACACACATATATATATATATATATATATATATATATATATATGATCCTGTTTTGACTTCGTTCAGAACGGATTTAGATAAGAGGGGCAAAGTGCTAAAACTCTGGTAGCTTTTCCTTATAAATTTGTATGCTCCTCCTACAATTTCTATTTTTTTATTTTTTTTGTGACCTATATATAGTCTCGAACTTGTTATTTATTTCAGTGTTCCTGAGGATGTCATTAGACGAAAGCGCTTGAGCACCATTCTGTGTTTCCTTTTTCCTTCGTGGTTATTTTCATCATAAATATTATTCACGTGTTACTTTCGTGAAATAATTTTCATATATATATATATATATATATATAAGTTGCCTTCGAACGACGATTCAGGATTAACCTGCGGTTGACCTCTGCAATATCCCGCTTCATTTGGGGGATTTGATGGAGAAGAGAGTTGCTTTCTATTTTCATCCTGCCCTCGAAACATGTTACGTATGGATGGTCAGAGGCTTTGCACAAGAACCTGTCCAGTTGGTCTTTCCTAGTCCCATCCTCCCCAAGTTTCTGTTTCGGAGGGATTTTGCTGCGCAAGAAACAGCAGTTCTTGTGTGTGTGTATAAAGGGTGATCCAGAGAAATGGGACCCAAAAGAAACCCCTGTAACTCTTAAAGTATAAGTCCTTTTATAAAATCGTACGCATCATTCGAAAGAGGATAGTTACAAGTTTGTACAGGATTGTATAGGTTTTGACAATACAAGACAAGATAAGATACCAAACAAAATAAAAGTGTTAGTTAAAACTAACCCTTCAAGACGACTGCATGGACTGTGGAACAGCTGCGTTTCATAACTGAGCAATATTATGAGCATGGAAGAAGTGTAGTTTCAGCTCTTAGAAGGTGATTTTGACATGTGAAAATTTGTCTTGAAAGATCTTTGAGCTGAAACTACACTTCTTCCATGCTCATAATATTGCTCAGTTATGAAACGCAGCTGTTCCACAGTCCATGCAGTCATCTTGAAGGGTTAGTTTTAACTAACACTTTTATTTTGTTTTGTATCTTATCTTGTCTTGTATTGTCAAAACCTATACAATCCTGTACAAACTTGTAACTATCCTCTTTCGAATGATGCGTATGATTTTATAAAAGGACTTATACTTTAAGAGTTACAGGGGTTTCTTTTGGGTCCCATTTCTCTGGATCAACCTTTATATATATATATCGGGTGGTCCGAAAAAAATGACGCATTTTTTAAAAATTAATATCTCAGTAACCCCCTTCCTTATCATTACAATTTTTATATGCAAGATACTTTCAAACTTCTTTTTTTGAATGCAAGAAACGGAATTCTGATATCTTTTATAGTTTTCTCGCAATTAACAAAAGTAACAACATGGGTCAAAAAAACGAATATCATGAGAAAGGAAAAATTTAATCAGAAATTTAACTAATTAATTTACAGTAAATGATCGATTGGACCACCACTCTGTTGACACACTAATCTAAGTCTTTTCTTCCACACAAAAATAATACTTCTTACTTCATTAATGCCAATTTCTTGCCAAGATTCAAGTATTTTACTTTTTAATTCTGATTCGGTGAATTTTTCTCGTCGACCTCGGTAAACCTTCTCTTTTAGTAACTCCCAAATTGAGTAGTCCATAGGATTACAATCTGGGCTTTGTGGTGGCCACTCATTTTTCGTTATTAATTTTGGTGTATTGCTAATCAGAAACGACTGTGTGGCGTAGCTTGTATGCGACGGTGCTCCATCTTGTTGAAATATGAAATCATTTTCTTGATACAGGCGACGACAATCCGGCAACAATTTTGTTCTTAAAAGTTCAATGTAATTTGCAGAATTCACCTTTGTCTTTTCAGTTTCAATAAAATGAACATCTGTCTTGCCATTCCAAGAGACCCCTGCAGATATCATAACCTTTTTGGAGAATCTTGACGTTTCGTGATACAATCTGTTTATTGAAATGTCACACTTTTTACCACGCCCGTAGACAACATCATTTTGACGGTTTCGCGGAATTTCTAGAGTGAAATCTTTTTCATCCGTGAAGACTATCTTTTTAATATCAACGACAGAGAAATTATCAAGTAACTTTCTGCACCTTGTTTTTCTTTTATCCTTAACAGTATCACTTTTTCTAGAAGATACTATTCTTTTGAAGGCTTTTAGTTTTTGTGCTTTAATTATTCGGTGTACAGAAGTCTTTCCAATATTCAAATGTTTAGCAATTGTTCTTTGTGACAAATGACTTCCTGGTTTATCTTCTTGAGAGCAGATTTTATCGTTGATGTAATCCACATTTTCTGGAACCGAAGCTGTTTTAGGTCTACCGCTTCCTGGTTTTCTGGCAGTACTTCCCGATTCGCGAATCTTCTTTAAGAGTCTTTCCACTGCACGCCTTTTCCACTTTTTGCCGGGAAACTCTTGCAATAACCTTCCAGTCTTCCATCCTTTTTCACAGTAACAATTTTTAATGAGAATACGATCTTCCTCTGACAACATCATTAAGGGTACTGACGAATTGTTAAAAAATAAAAATATCCACAATTTGACTTGTTCATTCCTGTAGAGTTTTGTAATAACTTGCAAAAATATCGCATGATATCGTATAAAAATGATATCGTATAAAAAACGGATATTATATAGCGATTTTTGTTTTTTTGACCCATGTTGTTACTTTTGTTAATTGCGAGAAAACTATAAAAGATATCAGAATTCCGTTTCTTGCATTCAAAAAAAGAAGTTTGAAAGTATCTTGCATATAAAAATTGTCATGATAAGGAAGGGGGTTACTGAGATATTAATTTTTAAAAAATGCGTCATTTTTTTCGGACCACCCGACACCGAAGTAAATAAAGAGTTCAAGACTATATTATATAGGTTACAAAAAAAAAAAATATATATATATATATATATACAGTGGTGTAGTGCTAAATAAAGAAGTGAGGGAACGCATTTTGAAAGTGTTACTCAGATGCGGGGGGGGGGGGGACAATGGCGAGCGCGGCGAGCCCATACAGCTGGGGGTCCCGGGGCACTGTAAGCCCCCCGGGAAATCTTTTGAAATCTGACCAATTTCAGGGATATTTTGAGGTCATATGCACTGGATATTAGGATATATTCCAAGGTTGAAGATGCAGTATTTCCAGTGTCATTAGATATACGACATCCAGTACGATCAAAAAATAGCTAACAACTGGAATGATTAACTAAAAAAAAGTTAACAACTGGTACGCCGTGGTGACTGTTTCACCAGATCTTTATAGGCTAGCATTGCCTCAGTCGAAGCTAAAAGAAATGAAGCAGTTAATGATTCTTTCTCATATTTCTTCTAGGGGTGGGAATTAAAATTTCATGACGTTAGAGATTTGTAAGTTCGGACTTATTTGAAATAGTGAGGGAACGCCGTTCCGTCTACCAAAAAAAGTAAGGGAACGCCGTTCCCACGCGTTCCCACAGCACTACACCACTGTATATATATATATATATATATATATACCGGGTGGCCCAAAAAAAATGGCACCAATTTTGAGAAGTGATATCTCAATAACCATTGCAGCTAGGGACTTAAAAAAACAACCAAATGAAAGATAATTCTTTTCTCTTTAAATACTTATTCTATGGCTTGATGGTTATAAGCCCATATAATGCCCGAAATTGGCTTCCAAAAAAAATATATAAAAAAAAAGTTGCGCATTTATATTTATTCCTTGATCCTAATTTTAAATGAAATTTTTCTATTCCAGACCCCTCAAGATGGGATTGAGAGAATCTGATAAGAACATTATACAAGCACTACGTGAAGAAAAAGGATATTCATTAAACATAATCCTTTACGAATTTCCAAATAGAAATTGGAAAAAAAGAACTGTGGCACATTTTTTACAAAAACTTAAAGAAACCGGCAGCAGTCAACGGCGTCCGGGAAGTGGTCGACCAGAAACTACTAGAACGCCAGAAAACATTGAAAAAGTAAATGAAATGGTTTTAAGTCAAGAGGAACAACCGGGAACAAGTAAAAGTGAACGTGAAGTTGCGAAAGAAACCGGGATTTCACGTTCATCAGTACAGCGAATAATTCGCTGTACTGATGAACGTGAAATCCCGGTTTCTTTCGCAACTTCACGTTCACTTTTACTTGTTCCCGGTTGTTCCTCTTGACTTAAAACCATTTCATTTACTTTTTCAATGTTTTCTGGCGTTCTAGTAGTTTCTGGTCGACCACTTCCCGGACGCCGTTGACTGCTGCCGGTTTCTTTAAGTTTTTGTAAAAAATGTGCCACAGTTCTTTTTTTCCAATTTCTATTTGGAAATTCGTAAAGGATTATGTTTAATGAATATCCTTTTTCTTCACGTAGTGCTTGTATAATGTTCTTATCAGATTCTCTCAATCCCATCTTGAGGGGTCTGGAATAGAAAAATTTCATTTAAATTAGGATCAAGGAATAAATATAAATGCGCAACTTTTTTTTTATATATTTTTTTTGGAAGCCAATTTCGGGCATTATATGGGCTTATAACCATCAAGCCATAGAATAAGTATTTAAAGAGAAAAGAATTATCTTTCATTTAGTTGTTTTTTAAAGTCCCTAGCTGCAAGGGTTATTGAGATATCACTTCTCAAAATTGGTGCCATTTTTTTTGGGCCACCCGATATATATATAATATATATATTATATATATATATGTATATATATATATATATATATATCAGGTCATCCCATAAGTAATGTCGTTTTTTACGGTAGATTAAGTTTAAATTAGTCCTACTCGGTTTAAGCATAAATTTTCCGAAGGTTATATCTAAGAGGAGATCTATCTTGTTTCGTTACATACTTTACAGACCTTGACCAGTGAAGACGTGTGTTTTGCTTTATGTGAATCCCTCATAAACATGGCGGTATCAGAAGAGCATATCAGGCATATAATGCTTTACGAGTTCAAAAAAGGGAATAGTGTTACTGAAGCAACGCGAAACATTCAGGACGTTTATGGCAACGATATTCTGCATGTGAGGAAATGTCAAAGATGGTTTCAAAAGTTTAGGAATGGTGACTGCTGTTTGACAGATGCAGCACGCTCTGGACGCCCTGCTGAGTTTGATGATGACCTGCTGTTAGCCGCACTTGAAGAAGACTTCAACAAATGTCGAAGAATTGGCCCAGAAACTCAATTCATGCCCGTCCACCATCCATCGACATTTGCAACAACTCGGGAAAGTGCCTAAGTTAGAAAAATGGGTGCCACATAAATTGTCGGTCGACAATCTGAGGGCGCGGGTAAACATTAGCACAGCTCTTCATTCCCGTGAACTCCAAGATCCTTTTTTGCACCGTTTAGTGACTGGTGATGAAAAGTGGATACTGTACCAGAATGTTAAGCGCCGTCGACAGTGGGTTTGTGCCGGAGAACCAGCGACACCAGAGCCAAAACCAAATCTTCACCCTCGGAAGGTGTTGCTTAGTGTTTGGCGGGATAAAGGTGGTGTAATACACTTTGAAACCTTACCACACAAACAAAAAATCACCGCTCAAGTCTACTGTCAACAACTGGATCGATTGAGCACTGCACTAAAAGAAAAGAGACCTTCTTTGGTTAATCGGAAAGGAATCGTGTTCCACCACGACAACGCACGTCCTCATACCGCTCGGATCACTTCCGCAAAAGTTGAGGAGTTAGGGTGGGAAAAACTTCCACATCCTCCATATTCTCCAGACCTTGCGCCTTCAGATTATCATCTCTTCAGGAGTCTGCAAAACTATCTTGACGAGAAACAGTATACTTCTTTAGATGACCTGCACACCAGTCTTTGTACGTTTATTGCCTCAAAACCGCCTGAATTTTATAGACATGGCATTGAAAAGCTTGTAGGACGTTGGCAGAGTGTCATTGATTCCGATGGAAAATATATACTAGATTAAAAAGTTTCAGTTGTTGTTTTTTGTCCTTCAAATTCCGATCTAAAAAACGACATTGCTTATGGGATGACCTGATATATATATATATATATATATATATATATATATATATATATATATATATATATATATGGTGTGCCGAAAGTCTGGATCCATAGGAAAATATTTATTTTAATACATAAATTACAACAAGTGGTAAATACTTAAAATGAATATCAACTTTAACTCGTAAATGCGTATCCGTGATACTGTACAGTAGTTCGTACTCCAGTATAAATACTCAAATACTTTTTTATTTCAGCCCAGAAATGGCTTCGAATCTAACAACAGAAGACCGGGTAGAACTTGTGCTCATGTACGCAAGACAGGGCGCTACACACACAGAAGTTGCTACCGAATTCAATAGAAATCATCCTGATAAGCATCCAGTAACACATGCGACTGTTGGCAAGTTGTTTAAACGTTTCAAAGAAACAGGAAGTGTACATGATCGACGGCGTTCTGGTCGTCCAAAAACTGCAACTGATGAAAATACCTCTGCAATGGTATGTGAAACTTTAACGAATAGTCCAGTAAAGTCAACAAGAAGATTATCAAATGAAACACGCATCTCGAGAACGTCAATTCGAAGAATTATTAAAAATCATAAATTCCATCCCTAAGTGTCTCGATGTCAGAGGCCGCCAATTTGAGCATTTGTTATAATTTGTTGTTTATACTGGAGTACGAACCACTGTACAGTATCACGGATACGCATTTACGAGTTAAACTTGATATTCATTTTAAGTATTTACCATTTGTTGTAATTTATGTATTAAAATAAATATTTTCCTATGGATCCAGACTTTCGGCCCACCCTGTGTATATATATATATATATATATATATATATAATATAGAAATAAAAATTGTGGGAGGAGCATACAAATTTGTAAGGAAAACTACCAATTTTAGCACTTTGCCCGAATTCAACACAAGATCAAATGGATTGTTTACAACCAATTTTATAGATAATGCCTGAATGATATATAGGTCACAAAAATAAAAATAAAAATAAATTGAAAAATAAAAATTGTAAGAGGAGCATACAAATTTATAAGGGAAAATTACCAAAGTTTTAGCACTCTTTCCTTCTTGTCTAAATCCGTTCTGAACGAATTCAAAACAACGGGATCGAGTTGAAAAAGACCTTTGCTCATGTTAAAGTTATTTGTAAGTTGGATAATAGCAGACTCAAGAATATTTCTATTAACAATGTTGCTAGAGTGAAACAAAACTGAAGCATTATTCCAATCAATACAATGGGATAACTCTGACAAATGGACATAAAGGGCACTGGAGACTGTCCCCTTCTAACGGAATATTGATGCTGTTTTACACGCGTGTGCAAATCCTTTCCCGTCTGACCAATGTAAAAGGAATCACATCGTTTGCAACCACTTTTATAGATAATGCCTGAATTATTGGTAGGGCTATTTTTTACTATGATAATTTTCAGAATATTGTTATATGAAAATACTACATTGATATCCAAAAGTTTAAGTACATTAGCAATGCCTAAAAAGCCCGGGAAAAATGGAAGTACTAAAATATTCTTTGACAAAGTGCTAGTGTTATTATTCACACGATAGAAGGTTCGTTTTGCCTTGTTAAGACAAGATTCCATAAACGCAGGTGGGTAGCACAGATCACTTCCAATACCGTTGATTTTTTCCTATTCGGCATCGTTGTATTCCGGACTGGCGATCGTAAGAGCGAGGAGAGACATTGAAGAAAATATAGCTTTCTTAATGGGGGTGTCATGTCCAGAGTAAAAGTGTACGTAGGACAAATTGTTTGTTTTTTCTGATAAATACTAAACTTAAAACCTGGGCTTTCCCTATGTACACGCACATCCAAAAACGGGATTGAGTTGTCTTGTTCCACTTCTAAAGTAAACTTAATGGAGGGGACTTGATCATTTAACTGAAGGAGGAAGTCATCCAGGTCACGATTCATGGGCCAGATACACAAAATATCGTCGACGTACCGCAACCATGGGATGCCAACCCCCAGGATTCTCGGAATGTAAGTAATTTCGAAAAACTCCATATAAATATTGGAGAGGAGGGGCGACAAGGAGTTGCCCATGGCCATCCCAAAAACCTGTTGATAATACTCGCTATTGAAAGCGAATTTACAGTCTTTGATGCAAAGCTTAATAAGTTCCAAAACGATGTGTGCAGGTAGTGGCAGGTCGTACTTATGTAATTCCCGGGAGAGAAAGTCAAGCATATCGTCAATCGGCACTTTTGTAAACAATGAACAAACGTCAGAACTGCTCAATCTATCGTTGGTTTCAGTGCGTACATTATTCAATTTTTCCGTAAGATCCATGGTATTTTTTACATGTGAATCAGAGATTGTTCCGAGAATGGAGGACAAGACTTTGACAAGCCATTTGGAGAGTTTATAGTTAATAGAGCCCACCGAGCTAATAATAGGGCGCATAGGGTTGCCAGGTTTGTGGGTTTTAATAAGACCGTAAAGGTAGGGAAGAGAAGGTGAAGTGGACATGAAAAGCGGAATTAAGTCCTTATGATCTTTGAGAATGCGTTTCAAGCCACTTTTGAATGAGTTGATGACAGTTGTCCAGTGCCCTTTTTGTCCATTTGTCAGAGTTATACCATTGTATTAATTGGAATAATGCTTCAGTTTTGTTTCACTCTAGCAACATTGTTAATAGAAATATTCTTGAATCTGCTATTATCCAACTTACAAATAACTTTAACATGAGAAAAGGTATTTTTCAACTCGATCCCGTTGTTTTGAATTCGTTCAGAACGGATTTCGACAAGAAGGGCAGAGTGCTAAAACTTTGGTAATTTTCCCTTATAAATTTGTATGCTCCTCTTACAATTTTTATTTTTCAATTAATTTTATTTTTATTTTTGTGACCTATATATCATTCAGGCATTATCTATAAAATTGGTTGTAAACAATCCATTTGATCTTGTGTTGAATTCGGGCAAAGTGCTAGAATTGGTAGTTTTCCTTACAAATTTGTATGCACCTCCCACAATTTTTATTTCTATATTTATTATATATATATATATATATATATATATATATATATATATATATATATATATATATATATATATATATGATACACACAGACAGTGCATGGAACAAGGAACTCTTCTGGGATAATTAAATCCACTATAGTCCGAATAAGTAATGCATAAGTAATGCATTCAATCTGACGTGAAGGCAGCGAGTCTTTTGCTTATATTGAGGTTCTAAATGTAGCAGGGCTAGGTGCTTTAAACCCTAGATCCATGTCCCAAAGCTGGATCCTGTCTGCTTTGCAGATAGCTGGTGAGGGAAGCTATATTTATGGGACCTCTTTGCGAGTGACCCGTTGCCCACGTCGGGCTAGCATCATGAAAAAGAAAAACTATGGTATTGTCATTTACCATTACTTATTCGGACTATAGTGGATTTAATTATCCCAGAAGAGTTCCTTGTTCCATGCACTGTCTGTGTGTATCATAAAAAACTCAGGGGACCATTCTGAGTTCATTCCCATATATATATATATATATATATATTTTTTTTTGTAACCTATATATAGTCTTGAACTCTTTATTTACTCCAGTGTTCCTGAGGATGTCATTAGACGAAAGCGCTTGAGCACCACTCTGTTTCCTTTCCTTCGTGGTTTTATTCATCATATATATATATATATATATATATATATATATATATATATATATATATAATATATATATCCCATCTTTACATGGGTCCATGATATATATTATATATATATATATATATATATATATATATAATATATATATATATATATCAGCGACCCCATGTAAAGATGGGATAATAAGCTGCGGAAGAAGAATATATATATAATATATATATATATATATATATATATATATATATATATATATATATATATATATATATATATAACAAAGCTGCGCGCGCTAGTTCTTCAATGGAGCGGCGCTACTGTTCAAAAAGCATGTTTACAAGGTGTTTTGAAGAAACTGTTTTATTACAAGGCAAGTAATTATTGCAAGTATTTCAACAACAACTTATTACTACTTTTCTACATAATCACCAAACAGACTCAAACATTTGTCGTAGCGTGGGGCAAGCTTTCCGATGCCGGTCGAGTAAAATGTAGGGTCCTTAGTTTTTAACCATTTTCATACGGCCGCTTCTGTTTCAGGATTGTTTTGAAATTGTTTACCTCTGAGGTGTTCTTTTAGGGCTGGAAACAAAAGGAAGTCGCTTAGTGCAAGGTCAGGACTATGGGGTGGATGATCTATGATTTCCCAGTGGAACTTTTCCAAAAGTTGGCGTGTTTGATTTGCAGTGTGAGGGCATGCATTGTCATGCAAGAACACCACACCTGCGTGTGTGTGTGTGTGTGTGGTGTGTGTGTGTGTGTGTGTGTGTGTGTGTACAGGTGAAAGAACAGCAACGTGATTCATGTTACTTCCTGGAAATTCCCTGTGTGGAGCTTGATAACGACGTCAGAACGACATTGTATAAAGGCAGGCGAAACTTTCACTTTAACTCATTACAAGATTGGTAATAGAGGATAGAGTCGTGTTAGTTAGCTCTCTGTGCCTTGACCATTTCCTAGGTGGTGAACATGATATCTGACGTTCCAAACGGGTTTGAAGCATACAAGTTGATAAATATACCGCTCGGTAAAATTGCATCCAGACATTCCAGAAGAGCTGGTGCATCTTTGCATAAATCATTATTAATTGCCACTGTGTTACATAAGGCCCGTTTTGCTTACTTAGAAGCAACACATAATTACCCCCACACAATATTTGCCCCGCCACAAGGGCAACCTGAGGAGATTGTCCCCGACCCACCTCAAGCGTCCGCGCCATTACCTGAAGTGTCCGTTACCCCAGTGAGCCCTCTCGAATGTGGTGTCAATAATATCAACCAAGATGATTATTCACCCATCGACTGCATTAGTGAAGAGTGTAAATCTAGATTAGAAGGCAACGACTGTGAAGTAGACTCGTGCAGTGAATATGGTTGCAACGAAGCCTTGCACCATACCAGAAAAAGACGGAGAGTTTCTGATCAGGAAACAAAGGCTGCAGTTTACTCAATTTTATCAAAACGAATCAAAGATAATTTAGAACATGAACAATACTCAGGCTGTTATTTTAGCGACTAAAATTTTGTGTTGATGTGGATTCGATTTTACCTCTTGTCGGTGCTCTGAGCAGGCAGGCTAACGACGATATTTTGCAGCATGGAAGATGACTACATAGCTTCTCTCGTGATCAACTTGGAATCCTTGAATTTCTATAAAATCAGTCCAGCCGGTCTTCTTGTCGAGTCTATTTAAAAACAGGTATTAATTCGTGAACATAGGCTAAAAGTATTTAATAGAATGCTTTCTTTAAAGTATTAGGTTTCTGTTGTTTGTGATCACCAAATCTAAGCATTTGTTTTTTCTTGTGTTTTCTGTTATTTCTTGTGTTAACTGAATATCACGTTTATTAAATAACTCATGTTTCAATTAGCGTTTCACTTTCTCCTTTGTGTGTGTGTGTGTGCACAGGCGAAAATTCTAAGCTCCGCCCACTGTAAGACCGTGAGTCATGTTGCTATCTGTGACTCCCTGCGTGATCAGTCGATTGCAGTAAGACCGAGAGATCAGACGTGTATTCAGAAGAAAAATCAGACGTGTATTCAAATGGCTACCTTTAATATTGTTTGTACAACGTTTATGAAATGGTATTCAGCAAAGTGCCAGGATGTGGTGGATACCGAAAAACTTCCTATTCCCCCTCTCCTATGCCTCTTTTAAAACCACATTGGATTGTGTGAAGTTCCAAGATGTACAAATACTCTACGGAAGTTCTGGTGAGACCATTGAAGGCTTTCGTTGCACTGACGATGTGCTGAAGTATGCTGCAGATCTAAACTTTATAAAGTCTAAAGTAAAAGAAACAACGCGTGCAGAAGAGAAGCAGCAGGTATGGATAATGAGTCTTGCGGATGGGTGGTGTGACAAGCGGCATTACGTCATGCTACACCATGTCGATTACTCATACCCTACGACTGAAAATGTGAATCTCGTGATCATGGACAATCTTAAGTATTTTTATCACTATATTAATGTATATCATGACGAGGTTCGTAGTGAGGTTGTGGCTAGTGTCCTGCGTGAGTTTTTAACAGACTTTAGAGATGAGTATCGTTTGACGGGCAGAAAGGAAAAATATGAGCATATGTTCCTCTCAAATAGTGCGCCGGTGTGTGAAGATGTTTAGTAAAACATTATAAAATATGCCTAGTTCGTGAAAATTATCGTGAAGAACTATTTCTTTATATAATGCGCAGTTGTCGTAACGATTTAGATTATTTCAATTGCCGCTATGTTGTGTGAAGACGTGTTCACGATTGAAAAGCTCGGGTCGGTAGAAATAAACCCTCGATTGGAAAAGCGTTCTTATAAACTTGTGTTTAATAATGTAGCTAACGATGAACTCTTTGTGCGTGCTTTTTATTGTATTCTAGACGTATTTAAAGATGACTTACCATCAGGTTGTAAAGTGGGAACAAAAATAGTACTGAACGATATGAAAGCCATTCATATCGAGTACAGGTTTCTTTAGGTTTCAGTTGTTTGTGATCACCAAATCTAAGCATTTTTTTTTCTTGTGTTTTCTGTTATTTCTTGTGTTAACTGAATATCTCGTTTATTAAATAACTCATGTTTCAATTAGCGTTTCACTTTCTCCTTTGTGTGTGCACAGGCGAAAATTCTAAGCTCCGCCCACTGTAAGACCGTGAGTCATGCTACTATCTGTGATTCCCTGAGGCAATGTACAATTTAAAGATACTTTATTATTCACACCTTGTAAATTAGCAAAGCTACCCAAGGTGATGGGAGTAGCAGCTGAAGTTTCCAAAGGATACTTCCCATACACTTTCCTCACCAGCGAGACTTTAAACTACGTAGGCCCACCACCCCCCAAACATTATTTTGACTGCATGGATGAACGTGAAGACTTTGATCGATACTACGACAGTTTTAATGAAAGTAACCCTTATAATATAGCTGATGAATGTGAGCGTTATTGCGTGAATGATGTGCGCGTGCTTAGAGTATGTTTCCAGGCCTTTAGAAGGATGTACATATCCCGTTTCAAATGCGATCCACTGCAAGTCGCAACCATCATCGCATCATTATGTTTTACGGTGTTCAAGAATAACTTCATGCCGAAAGACACCTTAGCCATTATTCACCGAAACAATCCCCGCAGTTACGGGCACAAGGCTATTTACTGGCTCATACACCTACAGCAACAGACAGGTGTATACATAAAGCACGCCCGCAACACGGGTGAAGTACCCATTAAGATTAATGGACGTGTTTTTTGGGTTGATGGGTTAAGTGAAAACCGTGTCACTGGTGTGAAGACTGTGTACTCCTTTAACGGTTGCTGGTGGCATGGATGCCCCCGTCCTGAGTGCGGAGTCACCGGAGATATCAACGGTAGGTCTCCTGCCGACTGTCTTGCATCGACCCGCGGTTCAAACTGTAGGTCTAAGGTGGTCATTACACATAATAAAAGAAAGTGGTTGGCGGATAAATGGGCCCCCTACGTGTCCTAGTGGTTAAGACGCGGGGCTGTTGATGGTTCAAACTGTAGGTCTAAGGTGGTCATTACACATAATAAAAGAAAGTGGTTGGCAGATAAATGGGCACCCTACGTGTCCTAGTGGTTAAGACGCTGGGCTGTTGATGGTTCAAACTGTAGGTCTAAGGTGGTCATTCCACATAATAAAAGAAAGTGGTTGGCAGATAAATGGGCACCCTACGTGTCCTATGGGGTAATCTCTACTGAACTTCATTGCTAATAACTCTCAGTAATCGAATGACATCCCAAGTCGTACCTTTTCATTATACTGTAAATGGAATCCTTTATTTGAACAAAACTCTCGCTCTCTATATATATATATATATATATATATATATATATATATATATATATATATATATATATATATATATAGTGTATGAGAGATAATTGTTATTATTACTAAATTGAGGTTATTGGATCTGGGCAAGGTGTAATAATGTAATAGACCATAATATTCTATTGAAATAATAAAAGAAAGTGGTTGGCAGATAAATGGGCACCCTACGTGTCCTAGTGGTTAAGACGCTGGGCTGTTGATGGTTCAAACTGTAGGTCTAAGGTGGTCATTACACATAATAAAAGAAAGTGGTTGGCAGATAAATGGACACCCTACGTGTCCTAGTGGTTAAGACGCTGGGGCTGTTGATGGTTCAAACTGTAGGTCTAAGGTGGTCATTATACATAATAAAAGAAAGTGGTTGGCAGATAAATGGGTGCCCTACGTGTCCTAGTGGTTAAGACGCGGGACTGTTGATGGTTCAAACTGTAGGTCTAAGGTGGAGTGGAAAGCTTGACCTTCGTCAGAATGAATAATTCGGGCGGAAGCTAACCAAAGGTTATCCAAAGGGATATATATATATATATAACCGGGTTGGGGAATGAGGCTCGTATGTTTCATTTAAATTAATACACGTTTGTTATTTTCCTGATTTTCATGATATATATATATATATATATCAGAAGATATTTAAAAGACTGATATAATTATAGTAAACTTATGTCGAAATAGTTAGCCATAAAATTAAATATCCTCTATTATGACGTTTTCGAAGGTAAACTATGTTATTTGCTTCGTTCAACTTCAAGGAATCTCAAGTTGATGTTATATTTTGCATATAATCCACTATATACATCTATATTTCAATTAAGTGTGTAATTATTTAATTCATCTACCATATTGTGGTGCACATTGCTTTATATATATATATATATATATATATATATATATATATAATATATATATAATTCTGTATTCTATGGTTGGTTGAATTATGGATAACAACGTTATTTGCTTCGTTCATCTTCAATTAATTCTATTAAAACGTAATGAAAGAGACGCTTGTGTTATTTTATACGGTTGAATCTTGTATAACCATATATTTGTGTATTTTATATGATTCATTAGTTTATATATATATACAAGTACATTTGGAATAACAGCCGTTATATATGTGTTACACGATTAATGGGACACATGGCGCTATCTGGAATTATGGATAACTATGTTATTTGTTTCGTTCATCTTCAAGTTTATGACGCTATCTGGAATTATGGATAACTATGTTATTTGTTTCGTTCATCTTCAAGTTTATGACGCTATCTGGAATTATGGATAACTATGTTATTTGTTTCGTTCATCTTCAAGTTTAATACAGCTGTATTTAAATGAAGTTTCATAATTGGTTTTACTGTTATTTAGGGAAATTGGGAGCAAACGTTACAATAATAAGCTTATGTCGATATAGTTACCCATTGAATTGGAACTCTTTATTCACGTTTGCTATTATTTATTGAATGGTGGATAATTAGTTGGGTAATCCTTATCAAAATTCGTTTTCTGTCTAACGAAATAGGGTAACTTTACTAATTCTATTAAAGCGTAATGAAAGAGGCGCTTGTGTTATTTTATACGGTTGAATCTTGTATAACCATATATTGTGGTATTTTATATGATTCATTAGTTTATTATATATACAAGTACATTTGGAATAACAGCCGTTATATATGTGTTACACGATTAATGGGACACATGGCGCTATCTGGAATTATGGATAACTATGTTATTTGTTTCGTTCATCTTCAAATCGAAATAACATAGTTTACCGTAAAATGAAGTTTTCTATTATGACGTTTTCGAAGGTAAACTATGTTATTTGTTTCTTTAAGTTCAATGAAGTCAAATTTGCTTCTAAACTAAAATTAAATGTTATAAAATAAATAATATATATATATATATATATATATATTGGGGGGGAAGATCTCTCGCCCGTTCTTCGACCCGAACCCGTTTCATTGTAGAAATAATAATAATAATAATGATAATTGAATCGCTACACGATTAATGGGACACATGGCGCTATCTGGCAACTCAGCCAGAATAGAGGATTATAAAAGATCGCGAAGTTGATGAAGAACCATTCCCCCCTCGGCTCCGGCCGAGTAAGGAGCTCTGCTCCTTCTATTTCATGCCCTTTGGTAAACCCCATAGTGGCCTCTTAGGTTAGGGAAACGAAAATAAATTGGGGAGAACTCCACTCTGTCCTTCAGGTGTCTCTCTCCCTCCTTCAGCTCTCTCTCTCTCTCCTTCAGGCGCCTCTCTCTCTCTCTCTCCTGCATGTTTGCCTCCAGCATGTGTACTCCTGCATGTGTACATCCAGCATGTGTACCTACTGCATGTGTACCTCCAGCATGTGTACTCCTGCATGTGTACCTCCTGCATGTGTACTCCTGCATGTGCACCTATCCTCTCTCCTTCAGGCGTCTCTCCCTCCTACAGGCATCTCTCTCTTCTTCAGGCGTCTCTCCCTCCTACAGGCGTCTCTCCCTCCTACAGGCATCTCTCTCTTCTTCAGGCGTCTCTGGCTCAGCCAACTGGCTGATTAGGATAATAATGTATACAATGGAATACATGACGGTATCTGGCAACTCAGCCAACTGGCTGATTAGGAGCCTATAAAACAACGCCAGCCCGGCTGGAAGTCTTAGTGTGCACTTGGCTCCTGCCAGGTGAACACCTCTCCTCGTTTCTCTCCTCCTTCTTTCTCTTGGGGGATAACGCCGCCTCCAAGTTTTCCCCCCACCCCCCCTTTCCCCCACCCCCCTTTCCCCCATCCCCCTTTGCAACAACCCCCTTTGCAACATCCCCCCTTTGCAACAACCCCCACCCCCCTTTGCAACATTACATAATAACCTGCAACATTCCTGCACTCTCCCCTTTTGCGGCTATACTACTCACAACGTCAAAATTAAATATAATAATAATAATAATAATAATAATAATAATAAATGAGCAAATAAACTAATATGAACTAATAAATCTGTAATATTAGAGGATATTACATCCCTTATTATTTATTCAATTTTATTATTGTTTTAATTTGTTATTTAATATCAGTAACATTAGCAGCTTCTGAAATTGTTATTATCCGTCAATCCGTTCTCTCATTCGCGCCAATTTCACAAATAAATATGAAAAGCGTGAATAAAAGGAGAACTTGAGGCGTTTCTTGTAATATGAGACATATAGAATAGAAAGGGCGTACGCCCGAAAATCAAGTTTTGAGATAAACGCATTTATTAAAGTTAGCGAACGTTATTACTCGTTAACGACTCACACCCACGGAATACAGAGTGCTGATTGGTTACTGCGCGAAAACAGGATATCGGGAAACCGGGGGATACGCCTGTGCTATTCTAATGGCCTCATATATCTAACACTCTCTTTTGAATAGTTCCTTCAAAAAAAAACACACTGAATAATTTATGTATAAAATAAATGCTTAATATATTTGAAAATAGGCATCTACACACTTAAAGTCAAAATGACTGTTTTGTCGGTAGGTAAAGTAGGTAAGGTAGAAAAAAATTCAAAAATAGCTTTATAAATGTATTATATTATTTTATAGAGAAATGCAATAAAAAAAAAGGTCACAAAGTGATTTTATACAACTCCTAAAATTTCTGCAACTACAGTTAATTTAATGAAGAAAAGCAATCAAAATGACTGCGCAGTCGCTTTTGTGTTAAATGACGTTTACGGTTTAATCAATAACCATAAATTCAATTTATAAGTGTTTAATTATTATTTACAATATACAAATTATTATGATTTATATTTTCTATTAAAATTGTAGCGAGTAGCGCTTTGCATAGATGAAAAATGGAGCGACACTACCTGCAATCGCTCTGAATTTTCAAATGTAGCGTTGCTCCTAGAAACATAGCGTCGCTAAGCACAGCTCTGTGTGTGTGTGTGTGTGTGTGTGTGTGTGTGTACGTAATGAATGCATTTTAAATAAGATCCGAGAAGAAATATACAAGTTGAAATCAGGATTGCAGTAAAAATTCTTTTTGGTCTTGTATTTCAAATGAAATCTCAAATTTAATTTCGCAAACGTCAGAGTGAAAATAGAATAATATGTTGTTCTTGTTTTACAAATAAAATAATATGTTGTTCTTGTTTTACGTACGAATCGAAACTTGATTTGATATGAGAGCTTTTGTTTGAGTATGGAATTAGAATTGGAATAGATTCCAAGAAGCCAATAAGCAATTTCTATTATTAATTAAATTAAACAAAATTAATTTTATACAGTATATATATGGAGAGAGAGAGAGAGAGAGAGAGAGAGAGGAGAGAGAGAGAGAGAGAGAGAGAGAGAGCGACAAGCTTCACCTTCATGAAATGAGGAATCATCGCACGGAACATTTGAAAGGTGTATATATATATATATATATATATATATATATATATATATATATATATATATATATTATACACACAAAATCTTCGTATTATGACTCATTTAAAGTAATAATTAAAGGTGTAAATTCGCATTTCAACCCGTATAATATGAGTCAATGGCCAGACGGTATTATTGTTAAGGAGTTTATTCACTTTTCCAGGAGATTTGATAACAGGCATAATAATAATAATAATAATAATAATAATAATAATAATAGGCGCCCTAACGGTAATGCCTGAAAGTTGTTCTGTGTATAATAATAATCATATTAATGATAAATTTTCTATCAGTCATGGCGGATAACTTGTTGAAAATAGTCTCATATAACGTAAGGTCAGTGAGGAATTCAATTGTAGATGTTCATAAAATCTGTGACAGTGCAGATTTGATACTCCTGCAAGCGCACTGGCTACCTAAGCAAGAGCTAAAATTCCTCTCTACCGTCCATGATGACTTTATGTACCATGCGTCATCAGCAGTAGACTTGTCAGATGAATTAATATACGGTAGGCCTTTTGGTGGTGTTGCTTTCTTAATAAGGAAAAATTTGTCAAAACATATAAAATTTTTAACAAGCGATAATGTAAGGTTGTTAGGCATTGAATTACGAGTGAACAATGATTGCATATTAAATGTAAACTGCTATTTACCATACAATAACGGCAGTAATCTAGATGAATACATTGATTTGCTGTACAAAATTAAGTCATTATCAGATAACCCCAAATATTCTCATTGTATAAT
>JAJOZX010003618.1:10000-240000 GCA_023014485.1 Bathynomus jamesi | reverse complement strand
AGTCTAGAAAATGAAAGGTCTAAAAGTGGAAGTTTGTTCTCTTTCTCGAAAACAATATTAGAAAGAATTGAAAGAATTAATAAAATTTAGGAAAACCGGAGAATATTTTTTTTTTATCTTTAAAAAGGACGAATGTGTCGTCCACTTATTGTCTGTAAAAAGATTAGGTTTAAAATCTTCAAGACAAAACTTAGGAAAACTTCTTCCGAATTGCACGTAAAAATATTGGCAACCGTGAATCCAAGTGGTGAACCCATAGCCATACCATCAGTCTGCTTATAATGCGTTTTATTAAAAATAAAATGCGTATCTAGTACTGCAATTTCTAAAAGAGATTTAATAGCGTCATAACCCAATCCACTGACAATGAGGGAACGATCAGGAAAAAGTTTATCTAAAATTAAGTCAACAGTTTCGCGGAGGAGGACATTCGTAAAGAATGACTGAATATCCTAACTAATTAGGTGTGTAATCATTGGTTGTAAGTTTCAAAAGTAAAGGGACGAAAATTTTGTCAATGGGCTAGTTCGGAGAATTATAAGCGGCAAGAATAGAACGTAGAGGAATAGTTTGCTTGTGGAGTGTAGGCAACCCACTCAAAACTTACAACCAATAAATTACACACTTAAAAATTTCTATAAATTCTTTCATCCATTTTGTTGTTCCTCTTTGTTCAAAACGCACTTTAACGTGTTTATACGTTTTCATCTTCTCTACACTTAAAAGCAGATATATATATATATATATATATATTCAACTGCAAAGAACACGCAGTATAAATAACGTAAAGAACGACGCTTGTATAGGAGATATTCCGTTACCTCATTTTTTTATTTGTTTCGTTCTCTCTCTCTCGTCTTGCGCGGAATATCTCCTATACAGCGTCGTTCTTTACGATATATATATATATATATATATATATATATATATATATATATATATTACTCACGCGGTTATCCGTGATTCACTCAACCGTGAATCGAGTTAACCGTGATTTACTAATTATGACCACTGGGCATTTATACGTGATCATGACAGAATTAACGGTAATTTGGTGCGGTGTTTACGGCCTTGGCTTTCATCCCGCATCTCTACCAACCTCTCAGATCTCATATTTATATATCGTGCACTCAACCGAAACTTATTGCTTCTTCTATATATATATATATAAAGAGAGAGAGAGAGGGAGAGAGAGAGAGAGAGAGAGAGATTATTTTATTCTTTCTAAATTTGAAACGAGGTTTTAACACATCATAACAAAATTCTTTATTTACATCAATTTACAATTATTATTTATTTTTAACATCTTAAATTAAAACCTTTTATACCTCATTTCAATTCGTTTTTTTATTAATGGCAAATAAATCTTTTTTTGTGGAAAAAAACAATCTTCTTTAAAGAGTAAATAAAATGGGATCATAAATTGGTCTTAGGGAATTTAATAGGATCGTAAATCCAAAGCCAAAAGGGTTCTTTTTTTTCTCTTTCTGACATAAACTAACATCATCTGCCAAGTAATAACATCGATTTATATCGAAACACCAGACCAGGATTACAAATCTTTACTCGCAAATCTTTTATTATTTTATGGAAATGGACGAAAGGCTAATAAGTAATATTTTATGTTCCTACTTATTGTCTTATTCTGCGCCATATGAATACTGAACCATTTTAGGGTGGATTCGTTCCGTAGATTTTATTGACCCAAACGCTTTACTTCGTCCTTGAGAGGCTATTTTAGTTATATATAATTGAAATGTTATCATGTTTTATAAATATTAAGTTATAAATTATTCTCACCTTTATGCAATATTTCATCATTTTTTTTATGCAGTAAGGAGGGGTCAAGAGCGAATTGTGAAGAAGAAGAGAGACGAAATCGAGGTCCAAGGTTTTCGAGATGCCTTGACATTCTGCATTTGAAAGATTGGAGGTCATTGACATGGGGAAAGATGGACTGAGAAGTGTTGTTCCAGAGTTGACCGAGTGAGTTGATGAAAGATTGAAAATACCGATTAACCCTTACGTTAGAGAGTTGGACAGAAAAGGAATGAGAATATGTCAAAAATCTGGTACTGCGTACTCTCCTTAAAGGAGGTTGCATACAGTTATAGAGTTCAGAAGAGCAGTGTCCGTTATAATAGCGATAGTAAAGAGAGAGTGAGGTAACAGTGCGGCGAAGAGAGAGGGATTGAAGACAGTGAATAAGAGGAGGGGAATTGATGAGACGAAAAGCCTTTGATTCCACTTTGTCAAATAGAGCTGTGTTGGTTGAGCCAACCAACACATGAAAAGCGTATTCCATACAGGGGCGGACAACGCCTTTGTACAGAGACAGCAACTGAGTGGGGTTGAAGAAACTGCGGAGCCGGTACAGAAGCTGTTTTAGAAGAGAGTATAGGGTATGTGATCTTCTCAGGAAAATCACGAGAAAGAGAAACGCCAAGAATGTTAAGAGAAGAAGAAGGATTGAGTTGTGCATTGTTGAAGGTAAGGGGATAGTCGTGAGGAAGATTGTGACGTGTAGAGAGATGAAGAAAATGAGTTTTTGAGGCACTAAAAGTCACAAGGTTTTCTCTGACTCAATCAGAGATAATAGAAGATCAGAGGTCAGGTGCATCATAGTCATCCCACGCGAAACATGGAATGATTGTAGAGAGGGTTGCTTTGTGAAGCTGGTGAAGTGAAGAATGGCATCATCGGCATAGGAGTGGATAGGACAGGAAGTGCGACTTAATAGATCATTGATAATTGATAAATAAAAGGAAAAGAGCTAGAGATCCGCCAGAAAGGAAATTAGAGATGAAGGCACAGATAGAAGGATAGAAACCGAAGGAGGGCAGTTTCGAAATTAAAGATTTGTGCCAGACTCTATCAAAAGATTTGCTATGTCTAGCGCAATAGCAAAGGTTTTACCGAAATCCAGGAAGGAGGATGACCAAAAGTAAGAGAGATATGCAAGAAGATCGCCGGTAGAGCGTCCATTGCTGACGATCTGAAAAAAGATTGTGAGAAAAGAGGTGTTTAAGACTCTTCCTATTAAGGATAGAGTCAAAAACTTTAGCAAGGCAAGAAATCAAAACATTTGGACGATAGCTGGAGGATTGACAGCGGTTACCCCTCTTTAGAACAGGTTGAATAAGGCAAATTAGAGTGTTCCTCGTTAGAATTTGGAGAAGGGGGCCTTTTTAGTTCGGAGGGGAGGAAAGGATATAAAACTAAGAAAAAGAAGTCACTATACTATCGAAGAGACGTGGAATTCAAACTGAGTTCAGATTCTCCTTTGAAACCGAGCCAAGAACTGTCCCAAGACAGTCTGAGAAATAGGATGCAGTGACGGGACTGCCGCTCGTAATTTATTTGTCTCGATCATGGTTTCCTCTTCATAGGGCGTTTTACCCCGTCCGAATAGCCCTTCGCGGTTGATAGAGGCTAAATTGAGCAACCAATCAATCTCCTTTGAAAGAGGAAGTATCTCCCTTCTTGACAAGAAACCAATATTACAATTTATTTTGAATTACGAAAGTAATCAAAGAGACTGTTGCCGTATTCCGGTGAAGGAAGGAGACAATTTTACAGCATGAATTAATTACAGTCACGTAAAGTTAAATGTAAATTTACTGTCAACAATCATTAGATGAAATAATGAATTTTTGTTTGTTTCAGAAAGTCACAAAAATCCAACTTTTTCTTTTAATTATTTTTAAATTTTATGTAAAAAACAATGACGTCTTTTTAGAAAGTTTCATGCTTTTATTTCCTGCAAACTAAAATATAGTAATTTATCTGAAGAAATTCTATCTATCTGTGTATCTACAGGAAAATAAAACGTCTTGTTGCAGTATTTTCTTGTCGAAAGAACGATCGTTACTTTCAATATTTTCTAATTATCTTTAATGTCAAATATTCAATATCGAGTTATGAACGTTTTAATAGTCTCCGCAAATAAACGTCTCAAAACAGTGGCAAAAAATTGGACCCAAAACTAAAAATATCTTCGCTATAAAGTTTCCTTTGCTTAAAATAGGGATTCAATATAGTCTTATGAAAAATGTAAAAATAGATTATATACCGGGATATGTTTTGAGAGAGAGAGAGAGAGAGAGAGAGAGAGAGAGGAGAGAGGAAAAAATGGGCAAATTCCTTTTTGATATCATACCGTATAAAATGTTTCAATGAGTCTTGAAAGAATGTAACACATTCTTTGGCATTTGGGATGAGACGAACAACGAGTCTCTAACTCAAAGAAGGACCAAGTAATTTACTTTACATTAGGTATACCTAAAAATGATCGTGTACCAATCTTTATAAAATAAAGTTATAGTGTTTTATTACACACGCATATATATATATATATATATATATATATAATATATATATATATATATATATATATAATTTTTAACCAGCTTCCAAAGGACCTCAGAAACGTTACAGGGATCAAAGTTGAAGTCTTCAAAAGAAGAATAGATGCCTGACTCAGGATGGTACCAGATGAGCCGGGTATACTTGGCTCTGTGTGGTGGAGAGCGCAAGAGAGCAACTCGCTCCTCCACCAAGCCAGGCCTAGAGGCAGAGCCACCAGCTTGACCTTCGTGTGAAGGGAGACCAACACACGGAACTTAAACGAGGTTAACGAGGTATATATACAGTATACAGTATAATGTGTATATATATATACAGTACCTATATAACGGGTCCGCCAAAAAAAAACATGCGCTTGATTAAAACCTAATAAGTCGAAATGTGTTTGGATAATTTATACAAAATTTACAGACAATAATTAGCATTGAATTTTATATAAGCCAGCCAATTTTTATAACTGAATGATTAAATTTGGTTGTTTAATATTAACTTGATTTTTTAATTCCATAAATCTAAGTGTACATTGAAATCATTTTTCTCTTTTTTTCAGATAAAAACAATTACTGTAGATATCCCTCAAATGCCATTCTCTGATGAAGATAAAATAATTATTAAGCATTACAGGCTTAATAGGGAATATGAAAGTTAATGGCGAATATTATCGAAATGTTCTTTTAGCAAGCATGATTCCAGAGATACGTGCTCTAGCAAATGGAGGTCATTTTGTTTTTCAACAGGATGGAGGAAAGGCACATACGGCAAAAGACACTGTTGCTTATTTAAATGAACACGTTCACGAATTTATTGAACCGGAGAATTGGCCTCCGAACAGTCCTGATTTGAATCCTGTTGATTATGGGATCTGGGAAAACTTCTCAGAACGAGTTTATCACGGTAAGAAAATCAGAAATGTTAACCATCTGAGAGACGTTCTGATTGAACAATGGGCCGAATTCCCACAAGACCAGATTGATTCAGCAGTAGATCAATTTAGACCAAGACTTCGAAAAGTAATAGAAGTTGGAGGAAAACATATTGAACAGTAATTTTAGTTTGACATTTTAATAACAATTTTATATGAAAGGAATTTTTGGTTGTATAATAAAGAAATTTTGAGTATTTACGGTATCTTTACATTCTATTTTTGTTTACGTGCTAAAAATTTGAAGAAATTTATTTTGTTAAAGTTTTATCAAAAGTTAAAAGAAATTAATGAGTTTAAAAGGAAAAGTACGGACGCATTTTTTTTTGGTGGACCATATATATATATATATATATATATATATATATATATATATATATATATATAATAATATATATATATATAAGGGCGTTAAATTAAAGTATGTTGTAATAACAAAGCGACGATTCTCGTTAAAATATTAATGATTTCTGGCGACGGCAGGCAGCGCTTAGCTCATCCAACTGCTCGTTCTTCCATACAAAAAAAAATTGGCTGGTAGATAAACGAGTACCCTAGGTAACATAGTTGTTAAGATGCTGGGCTGCTGATCGGGAGGTCATGAGATCGAGTCTTGGGCGAGGATTTTGTAATTTCTAACCACCGGTGGTGGGTCGTGGTTCAGATTCCACGTTAAGCTGCGGGTATAAAGTGAAGCAACAAGTTACTACTTGACCCTCGTCAGAATAAACAATTCGGGCGGAAACAAAACCAGGGTTACCGAGGTATAGAACATAAAACATAAACTTAAAACTTAAGCCTTACTTGGGTTTAAATGTATTACGTAACTGTCAAGGCTAAAAATTTTTCTTTTTCTTTGTTTTTAAAGAATGACACTGAAGCCACTTTGTCTTCTTATATGAGCAAATAATTTTTGGGGTCTTTTCGGATTGTGGAAATGGAATCAGCATAAAAATCTACGTCTATACCAAAAATATGAAAAAAATCCAATGCCAGACCTAAAACCGAAAAGATCCAATTTTTGTATATTAACCTTGGTTAACCTTGGTTTTGCTTCCGCCCGAATTGCTCATTCTGACGAAGGTCAAGGTTGTCACCCCACCTTAGACCTACAGTTTAATGTGGAATCCGAACCACGCCCCACCAGCAGTCCACCGTCTTAACCACTAGGCTACCCACGGTACCCATTTATCTATCAACCAATTTCTTTGTTGTGTGGAAGGATGAACAGCTGGATTTTACTGCGCGGATATCTACATATATATATATATATGTAGATAATAACCCATTTATTATTTCGAGTGGGGTGGGCACGACGCTTGAAATTCGGAAATGAAAACACACGAATCAGTTACATACTCAAAGGTAAACAGAGATGAACAGTGAACACCCGGAATAGAGTACCATCCCAACCCCAACAGATCTGTTGTTACTTTTCCTGAAAAGGTTAGGGTATACCTTCAGTGATATGTCACGTAAGAACAACGTCTCTCTTTACACACCTCACAAACCGCTTCCATTCCTCTCTGCTCCGTTTCTCGTTAACTCTTTCCAACATTTTTATCAGTTCCACATTTATTCACACACTTACTAATTGCGTTCTTCCATCCTTTACACGGTCTTCCTCTACTTCTCACCTATGCATTCACTATTATACACCTTTTTTACAATTTTATCATTACTCATTCTCTTCACATATTCATACCAACGTAACGTACTATCCTTCTTTCTCATCTCCAATGTCTTTTTGACTCCACATCTTTACTAAACATCCTCATTTCTCAAACGGTCAAACAGTTTTACACCAATCATGCTTCTTAAATTATCAACTTCAACTTTTCTTCCTTTAGACAGTGAACCATCATGCCAAACAAGTGTGTCGCTTTTAATAATCTTCTTTTACAAATGTAAACAAAACTTTTTGCTGCTTCCTTAATCCATTATCTGATTCATCCTGAAATACCATGTCATCACCTCACGTTAGATGAAATAGCTGCCCCGCATTTTTTTCCAAATTCAGGTTTACCCCTCTCTCTCTCTCTCTCTCTCTCTCTCTCTCTCTCTCTCTCTCTCTCTCTCTCTCTCGGTAATCAGACGCAATGTATGATAGTAAATCTTCGGTGCGGTGGCTTTGGCAAACTACGGAGAAATGATGCAACGACGAAATGATGACTTCTTGTACAGTGCTTACAATAAGTCTCGCGCCTCTGTCTCGTCCCAAGCTAGTCTGTTAGGTATAAAATGGGCGGTCCTTATGGCAGCGGAGGTGTGTTCGGATTGGTGCACATAATTGCTCTAACCCCATCAATGACGTCCACATTATCATTGTGTCGATCACTCTATTTATTTATATATAGAGACATACTGTATATAGATATATATAGAATATGCAGGGGATAACGTGTCTCAGTCCCAGCTATGGTAGTTGTCTTACAATTAACAGTCCCAAGTGCAAGTTACGTTAACACCTCCACATAAACTACCCTGGACTAAAATAACATACGTGAAGCCCTTACCCACAAACCATTTAAAAGGTGTGATTTAAAAGCTCGCTCTCTCTCTCTCTCTCTCTCTCTCTCTCTGATCACACCGCATGGCAATGTATCCATATAGCGTTAATAATAACCGAAACTCGAGAAAATATACTCTCTGCCTTCCGCTCTATCCCAAATCCTTTTCTCTTAGTAACCTCTTAATACAAACTAATCTATCATATTTTGCGACTTTTTAACTCTGGTAGGATTCAATTCCATTCCTATAGTGTAAGATACTTAAATTCATGTGTGTATTGTGCCATATGATGTGCGTAATAAATAATCATTTTTAAATAGTTGGAGCGTTCAAGGTCATCTGTAATAATCTATCGACTACCCCTCAAGCCCACTCTCAACACTTAGATTCCCCTAAGACACAGGCGTCTTCAAGTAACATGAATGCGTAGAGATCTAAGGTGTTAGATTCCATATTATATAATTTATGTGCTAGGTTTAAGAACGCTGGCATTGAAGGATGGAAGGAAGGGACAGTAAAAGCGATAATAGGTTTAATGAAGGAAGTGGAATGAGGATGGAGGTAAGCGTTGCTATGTCGAAGGAAACGAGGTTGGGTGGGGAATTACGAAGGGAGGAGGAAAGGGAGCCAGAGATTATTAATCTAATTCTGCCACCACGTTCTCCTGATATGAATCCGATTGAAAACCTTTGGGCAATAATGATTAACGAATGGGAGCAACGCAATGAAAGAACATTTGAAGCACTTTTAGCTCACACGAGGAATAGTTAGGAGAGCTTACGTCGAACACCAAACATTCCCTACAATCTGGCCTTTTCTATGCCGCAACGATTGCAAGAAATTATTGATGCCGGAGGAAGCTATACGAAATACTGATGTTAAAGCCATGACGTAAATGTGTATCAAATATATTTATGTTAATATAGAATTTTATTATATTTTTATGTTTGACATCTATAAAAGTATATATTGTGACCATGAAAGAACTTTACTTATCCTTAGTTAGAATCTTTTCTTGCAGTCTACGCTCGTGGAGATGATAATATATGCATTGTTGAAACAAACTATGAGAAGGTAATAGTTTCAGGAAAAAATAAAAACTGGCAACATCGAGGCCATCATATGTTTATGGGAATTGTCATATGATATGCTACCAATAAACTTTTATATACTACTATATACAGTATACTATATTACGTAATAATTACGATGAGCAAATCAAATGCAAATTTCTCTGATTCACGGCCCACCAGTCTTGCTTTAGACTAATGACTTTCATAAATGGAATAGGTTACCACTTAAAACAATGGATAAACTATCTATTAGTGAGACGACCGTGACTTCCTCGAAATGCGAGCGCGTGAGAGGTTCACTGAGGAATTTGATCATTAGATTCTTCACGTAGGATATGTATCACAAACAACAATATTGACAACAATTCCCAACAATTACTTAATATCAATCATTGCATTTGAGCAAATAATTTAGACCTGCGTCAAAATAACTTAGGTATGCCATGATTTGGGATATTTGCCGAATTAGTCGTTCTCTATAGTCTACAGTATATATTGAGACGGTATAATGTAATGCCCAGCTAATATTATGATGACTAGGATTGCTCCATAACCATCCCAACATCCCGAAACTTGGTCATTCTGCTTCTTAATCATTTGTATTTTAAACACTAAAATGTAGCAGAAGTGACGTAATAATGGACGTCATTGATGGGGTTAGAGCAATTATGTACACCAATCCGAACACACCTCCGCTGCCATAAGGACCGCCCATTTTATACCTAATAGACTAGCTTGGGACGAGACAGAGGCTCGAGACTTATTGTAAGCACTGTACATAATAAATAAATAAAAAAAATTCTTAAAAAAATACATGGCGTAGATTAGATTAGTAGTTTAGTATTCATTCTATCCTTTATTTTCCGCTGTTATCTAATGCGTAATTGGGTACACGAGATAAGTGTACGCATTGTGTGAGTGAACTTTGAAGCTATTCTTTTCATTATACTCTTTCTACTTTCCTATAAATCGTCTTTCACCACTATTTTCTGTCAGCATTAGCTGGAGGAGGAAGGAAAGAGTGTTGTCTGTTCTATTGTATACTCTACTATTACTAATATTTCTGTGTGAAAGCTTTACACGTCTATAAGTGTACGCATGGTATAAGTTTTCAGTGGATTTTTCTTTTGCATTTTTTTCTAACTTTTTTACTTCCTTCTTGGGCTAGACTAGAGTGGATCATAGGGTCTTTATTAGCCTGTAACTCTCCCTCTCCCTCTCCCTCTCTCTCTCTTTCAGCCTTCCGCATCTGGGATCACCTGAAGATCCGTCACCCCAGCCTTTTTTAGTTAACTTTATAAGACTAACTAACAAAAATATCACGACCTAACCTAACCACTCGTTAGGTCAACTGTACGCCCTTGACGATTGGTTAGGTTAGGTCGTGATATTTAGTTAGCCTTATAAAGCTAACTAAAAAAGGCTGGGGTGACGGATCTTCAGGTGATCCTGCAGGGACGCAGCTGTACTAAAAAGACGTACTAATCAGAGTTCTTGCTTGATTCTATATATTTTGAAAGATACTTGGGGATTCTTTATTGAGATTTCGTGTGTATTTCCATATAATATCTTTTTTAGCCACAGTCGTGCTTCATGTTTTCAAGCCGTAAAATCTTATGTGATAATTATTAGTTTTTAACTTATTGTTAAAGTGTCGTTTACAAAGTAAACGAGTGCAAAATGTCGGTTCAGATTTACTCGTGATATATTTGTGGATGAGCCCATAGACGGGAATAGTGTTTGTAAATTTTTTAATTTAAAGCTACATATATTAACGATTTCAGAAGTTAAAGAGAGAAAAATAATGCAATTTAAAAAATTAATGCAGACGTGCAAAAAGATCTTACAGGAATTACTAAAAAGGTTGAGGATAATTTAAAAGAATGTAGGACAAAAGCCCCCTAGGACAAAAGCCCCCTCGGAAAAATAATAAGAATTTTTTTAATCATTATTTTTATTCTTTATTATTTACAGTTTATGAACACTTCTCTGACATTTAAAATATTACATTTATTATATCATAAGACTGCAATAAGGAAGGCATTATAAGTATTATACAGTAGCACACATTAACGCTAATATTTACACAACCATAGAAAATTACATTATAAAAGGATCATTATGCCTTATCTAGGCAAAGTCAGCTTTATAAGTATTATACAGTAGCACACATTAACACTTGCATTATAAATTTATAGCTCACTATTTTACAGGAGCACAAAATTATTTACACAACCATAAAAGTGAACATTATAAAAGGAACATCATACCATATCTAGGGAAAATGAAACACATAAAGCACAATATTAAAAAGTTCATTAAGTGTTAAGGTTCATTTAAAGTTCATTTTACTTCCACCTAATGCTGTGACCTACACCATTCAGAAATTCCTCCAAGGTCTTCCTCTCATTCACATAGTCCAGATATAGGTTCTTCAAACGCTGTTGATGCTCTTTTGTGGCACGTTCCTAACCTAACCTAACCTAACCTAACCTAACCATTCAGGTAGACAAAACAGTGATCAACTAGAGTGAATCAACATAGACAAAGATTATAATATTTGTTTAGGATTTCTTCATAGCACACGAACAATAATATAAAAAATGGAGGCTTTTGTCCTACTTTGCACTTTAACTGAGGGGCTTTTGTCCAGTGGCTTTTGTCCTAGGGGGCTTTTGTCGGGACTCCAATTTAAAAGGCATTGAGCTTAACGCATCTTCGAATTCCGTGAGTAAATTAAACAATCGTATTAAGATGGATGAGGATTAGGTACAAAAATTTAACGCAAATGTAGCTAAAATTGCCGATGAACTGCAATCAAATAGAAATAACTCTACTAATGATAATTTTACTTTGGTTAGAAATGGTGGATCTTTTAAACTATTTCCCCCCCCCAACATACTCTTTTTCAACAATCACCACCCCAAATGTTGATCTTTTCAACTATATCCCCCACAAAGTTTAAACTCTGCAAATTAACCAAAATAAGATAAAAAACGATAACAACAAATTTATTATTTATTGCAAACATATAATAAATAGAACCATTATTTACATAGGATAAAATTTGAATGCCCGGTTAGGGTTAGGTCAACTGTACGCTCTTGACGATTGGTTAGGTTAAGTCGTGATATTTTCGTCAAAACGCGGGATATTTTTGCTACTGTAATTTTTGCAAACACTTTTTTTCACCTTGATCTTTATCCAGTGGTACAATTACAGCTTTTGTTCAGTCACTTGGAACGCACGCCCTTCGGGACACTTTGACATCTTTCACAGTCACTAAAACACCGTTCTACCTCCGCATTTTATCATTTCAGTAGATACCTCGTCAATTCCTGCTGATTTTCCTTTGTTTAGCTTGCATTCTGCTCTTTCAACTTCTCTAAGGTAATGTCTTTCACCCCCTGGTATACACTTCAACATGCACACAAAACGAACTGCATCCGCGTTTGCTTCCAATTACTGTACCTCACCCACCAACTCACTAAAATACACTTTAAATCTTTGGTGTATTTGTCATGTTGCACTGTAACATTACCATCTCGATCATTCATATTGTCATTTATTTCACCAGATTGACCTTTAGACTGCCTCATTTCTTTACAAAATAACTCTACTCACGTCAATTTTTTACTCATCTTCCTTCCCAAGTCTTCATCTTCTCTCATTATTCCTCTTTTTACCCTTCGCTTAACACTTCCTTTGCACTCTTTTTACAACTTAGTTTATCCTCATTTTTTATTACTGCTATTCTGTGTTTTGAAAACATTCTTTCTAAGACGCTCTTCTTTTCTTTCTCTGCATTCTTCACCTTATCTTTCCACCTCGCAGTCGTCTTCCTCTTCATTCCATTTCGTACACACTGACGTGCATCCGATGCTGTCGTCACTAAACATTCTTTATACACATTTCACACATGCTGGAAATCCATTTGCTCATCATCATTGTCTCTCCAACGACTTGTTCTGCTCTTCCTCTCTACTCTGTTGCCACCTCATTCCAATTTTGTAATTCAACCTTTCAACTTTTATTCTCTGTGTTTGTACAGTGTCTTTCTTTCTTTCATACTTAACACCAACTAACTTAACACTATACACTACACACTACACTCACATGATCTGACATACTTCCACTCAATCATCGAACATCTTTTACATACACCCTTTCAGGTATATCTTCATTCCCAAACCCACTTCTCTCTCTCTCTCTCTCTCTCTCTCTCTCTCTCTCTCTCTCTCTCATGTATATTTATGGATGCATATCTAAAACCTGAAATACATTTTCAGAAAAGTTAAAAATATAAATGTTTTGTTAATATTTTACTTCTTTTTTACAGTACAAAAGTTTTTCGACTTCATTTGCATTTCCGATTTCATTTTCACTATTGGAATCGATTCCAGTTCCAATTCCAGTTCCGGCCAAAAAGTATTAATTCAAGAACTGGAACACACACACACGTGTGTGTGTGTGTGTGTGTGTGTGTATATACAGTATATATATATATATATATATATATATATTATATATATATATCACCGTAATACGGTTGGCATTCGAGAAATTTTTTAAACAAGGCAGGAAAAAGGTCATAAAACGCAAAGGTCAGAAAACCCTCGCGACCATCGAAAGGAAAGGAAAGACAAAGAAAGGGGGAAAAAATAAATGAATAAATAAATAATTTGTGTGTGTGTATTTCTTTTTACGATAATTAATGAATAGCATGACCAATGACCATGGGTCCAAATTCTCACTTAATCTGCAATTTGTGTAATCTGGAAACAACTGAGAAGGCAGCAATAAGATGCGATTTCTGTCAAAAACTGCACGACTTCATCTGCATGAATTGTGATGATAGGAAAATATCCCTCGTCTCGAACGCTAAACAGATCGCAGGAGTCACATTTCTGTGTGCCGCATGTACGCAGACTGTAAACTCCTTCGCGGTATTTAAAGAAATGGAGAAAGCGGATTCAGGTGTTTACAGAAAAGGAGGTAAAATGGGGAAACAAAAGTCTGGAAATGTCCTACTGACAATTCAGGTGGATGAGAGAGAAGACGAAATAACAAATAACAATATAATAATGAATAACAATATAATATAGACTGAAGACATAGATGAAAGAAAAGAGACAGGTAAAAGTTGCGAGGTAGTGAAACTGCCCAACGAACAAAATAATAAAGAGATAAAAAATAAAAACGTAGGAAATAAAGAGCCAAAGAAAAATAATGATAATATTAAAATTAAGAACGTAGAAGATAATCAGATAACAAGAATTAGAAGCGTAGAAAATACCGTTTGTAAATACTACGCAAAAGGGTACTGCAGATATCTGGACGGGCAATGCATTTATGCACATCCCACATTATGTAACAAACATTATACAAGAGGATATTGCAAATTTGAAAAAAAGTGCAAGTTCCACCACATTACTGTCTGCAACACCTATGCAAGATATGGGAGGTGCAAATACGGACAAAAATGCCGTTACCACCACCCTCAAAGGAACGCAACAGGTGAACAGGAAAAACGAACATCAAAGAGGGCTACCAATTTTTTAGACGTAGCCAACACAATTCAGCTGCTAAATACCATCCAGCAAATACAAAGTCAGCTGACAAATATAGGAATCCGAGAGCCGGACAGAAGGCACGCACAAACCACTTCATGCGTTATCGGGACAACAGGTACCGACAAAGATAAAGAGAGGCAAATTCTCGGAGGACCACAAGACAACGAAACCGGCACCACTATTGGAAAACGAATCGAATGTATGTGGAAATGATAGAGAAAAAATAAAAAATAAGCCTAGCCAACATTCAGGGCCTTAAATCAAATCATTCCCGGGACAAAATTTTATACCTGAAAGGACTCATGCAAGAAACCGGAGCAGACTTTGCATGCCTCATGGAAACTCATCTAAAGGACTGCCAGGCGAACTGTGAAAACTGTGAGTTCTGTATTGATAAAAAAGAAATACAAATTGACAAATATAACATCCTCCGAGCCGACAGAACAGTGAGACGTAAAGGAGGATGTGCTATTTACACACGCGAAAGGCATATGGCAGAAATGACTATAAGTACCTCAAACAGCTACGTAGAATGTGTAGCAGCAAAAGTTGAAAAATTAAATATGGTGCTAATTGTAAACTACAGACCCCCAAACACGCCAACCTCAAAATTTTCTGATTCCATTACAGAGGTAAGAAACTGGGTAAAAGATCTACACTCTCCAACCCCGAATATTTTTCTCTGTGGTGATTTTAATTTTCCATTCATGAAATATAAAAGGATAGGAAAAATATATGTGTACACCACGACAAGGGGGGCACACGGGAAGACCAGGAGCAAGTGAAAATGCTACTAGCTCTGGCTGATGAATTTATGTTAACACAAGAAATAACAGAAAACACAAGAAAAACAACTGCCTAGATTTGGTGTTCACAAACAACAGCAACCTAACTGATAATGTAGAAATATCCTCAACTATAATATCGGATCACAACATTATTGAAATAATAACCAACATAAAAGCAACAGGAAAGGAAAGAACACGAACACAGAAAGACGCAAATTCGATTTTTTTAAATTTTCACTCCAAAGCTATAAACTGGGAAGATGTTGCATCCAGCATGGAAGTAATAGATTGGAAATCCATCTTCGAGCCCAAGACAATGGAAGAGATGCTAACGGCCGTAGAGGTGAAGATGCTGGAAATTGTGGAAAGACATGTCCCAAAAATACAACAAAGGGAAAAGAGAAGCAGGTTCGAGAGACAAAAGAGGGCATTGTTCCGAAAGAAAAAAAAGAGTGACTGCAAAATTAAGTAACTGTAAAGATAACATCAGAAAAATATTAAATGATAAACTGCAGAGTATCGATTGCGTCATACAGGAACTAATTGAGAAGCATACAGAAAAAGAAGAAGACAATGCTATAGAAACGATAAAGGTTAATTCAAAGTACTTCTATAATTTTGCAAAAAGGAAGTCGAAAAACCATGCGACTATCAGACCTTTGAAAAACGAAGACAGTGCTTTATCTGATGATCTAACAGAAGTATCCGAAATATTAAGAACTCAGTACGAATCATCTTTCAGTATCCCAAAAACTGACAAACTGATATGCGATAGAAACCCATTCTTTGAAGAAGAACTACAAGGGGAAAGTATAACGGACTTCGACTTTACGACAAATGATATTACACAAGCTATAGGGAAACTAAAAGCACACTCAGCGGCAGGACCAGACAAATGGAATGCCACACTGATCAAAAACTGCAAGAATGCAATCGCTGAGCCCTTATATTGAATATGGAGACGATCACTAGACACGCGAAAAATACCAGACATCCTGAAGAGCACGAACATAGACCCAGTATATAAAGGAGATCGATCCGAGGCCAAAAACTATAGGCCAGTGTCGCTTACATCTCATCTCACTAAAATATTTGAAAGAATAGTTAGACAGAAAATCTATGGCTTTTTGGAAACTCAGAAAAAATTCAATGATAACCAACATGGGTTTCAGTCAGGCAGATCATGTCTATCACAACTAATGGAACACTACAACAACATTATTGATGCACTGGAAAGTAATGAAAACTATGATGTAATATACACAGACTTTGCCAAAGCGTTCGACAAGTGTGACCATGGAATCATAATACATAAACTGAAGTATATGGGAATAACAGGAAAAGTAGGAAAATGGATATATAATTTCCTTAGTGAGCGGCGGCAAGTCATTACAGTACACGGAACATCTTCATCAGAATCCGAGGTCCACAGCTCAGTACCACAAGGAACAGTATTAGTTCCACTACTCTTCATAATCATGCTAACTGACATAGATGAGGACGTTACCAAAGACAGCACAGTAACATCCTTTGCCGATGATACAAAGATCAGTAGAAAAATAAGAAACCCAGAAGATATAGGATCTCTACAAACAGACATGAACAGAATCTACAAGTAGACGGAAGACAACAATATGAAGTTTAACACTGAGAAATTTCAGCTGTTACGGTACGAAAAAAAGAGACCTAAAATCCATGGAATATTATACCCCAAATGGACAGGAAATTCAGAGAAATTCTAAAGCAAAAGATTTATAGGGTTGTAATGACTGATGATGCGAAATTTGAAACACAAAATAAAATAGCAGTAAACAGAACGAAGAGAGTAACTGAGCAGATACTGAGAACCTTTAAACGAAGGGATAGGAATATAATGATTCCTCTACTGAAAACACTGATCATACCCAAATTGGAATACTGCTCGGTCCTAACATGCCCATATAAAAAAGAAGACATTAAACAACTAGAAGGGATTCAGAGAAGCTTCACAGCCAAGATCAAGGGGTGCAAAGAATTAAATTACTGGGAAAGGTTACGCGAATTAAACCTATATTCATTGGAACGGAGGAGAGAGAGATACACCATTATTTACATTTGGAAAAATGGAGAAACTAGTCCCTAATCTTACTCTGAACCCTGTAACTCCCCAAACAACAGTGGAAAGTAGAAAAGGAAGACTGTGTCATGTTCCCAAATTAGAGGCGAGACAGGGAACATCCTTAACCTGAAAGAAAATAGTTTTGTTGTGAGAGGACCAAAACTGTTTAATCAGTTGCCCAAAGACCTAAAGAACACGAGTGGGGTTACAGTGGACATCTTCAAAAGAAGATTAGACGCCTGGCTCAGAACAATCCCCGGCTCATCGGGGATTGTTCTGAGCCGGGCGTATCTGGCTATGTGAGGTGGAGAGTACAAAAAACCAACTCACTACTTCACCAGGCCAACTCGAGAGGAAGGGCGACAAGCTTGACCTTCGTGAAATGAGGAATCATCGCGCGGAACATATGAAAGGTTGAAAGGTGTGTGTGTGTGTGTGTGTGTGTATATATATATATATATATATATATATATATATATATATATATATATATATATATATATATATATATATATATTACGGTAGCCCTTATTTTTACATTTTGGAAAGTTCTACCTCTGATCTTCTCAGGTGGTTCCATTTTGGTAAAAACTAAGATGAGTCAAATATGAGCCAGATTGAATAATATTTAGGGGTGGCTCAAGGGCTTCAAAGTTTGTCCCTTATTTGTGACCTCGATGATCTGCTTCCTTTACTTTGCTTACAGGTTTTATGCACGATGGCAACGCGCTCCCACGATTTTCTGGTTAGCCCCGCAGACGGGATCGAAGGAAGTAAACTCCCTTCGGGAAAGCAAGTTCTTGGCCACTTCTTGCATCGCCATATTGTTCTCAAAGAAAAAATCCGAACAGCAGCAACTCGGACCATCGAGCGAGTCGAAGAGTTCTGGTCTCGTGTCACAATCCCAACCAAACATAGCCAGGATTCGATCAAAAAGCTTGAGCAACTCTTCTTCGAGTGGAAGGGGCTGAAGAAGAACAAAAGCCGTCGAACCCACACCCAACAAGCTAATGAAGCCACGTTCTTAGCCAAAGTTGAGGAACTTTTTGACGTAGCACACGCTTATGCCATGGAGCTCATCAAGAATCAAGAAGACAAGCTTTTCCTTGAATCTCAGCGGAAGAAGGGACGACCTGGCTCCCTTGGGGGAGTTGACAAGGTGCTGCTCCAACAATAGCAGAAGCAGAAGGAGAAGGAAGAAAAACTGATGAGGAGACGTCATCGATCACAACTTGACAAAGAAGCCTTGGTGTGAAAAACGGAGCTGGAGAGCAGCACTGACTCAGAAGAAGATCTGTATCAAGAACCAGGTCCCAGCACAAGTAGTGCAGGTAGTGCCTCTCCGCCACGAAAACGAGGACGCAAACCTGTCATTTCACCCCAACTGGCCGCTATGCTTGATCGAAATGGTTTAAGTGACAGAGCTACTATGATGATCATCTTCGAGGCCTCCAGAGCCCTTGAACAAGACCCACAAGAGCTTGCTCTGAACAGGTCGACCATCCAACGTCAACGTCAACAACACCCCTTACAGTCCACTGGGATAGCAAGCTCATGCCTAATCTCACAGGGAACATGAAGGTGGATAGGCTGGCTATTCTAGTCTCGACAATGGAGAGAAGAAGCTGCTGGAGATTCCGAAGATACCCAATGGGACCGACCAAGCTATGGCCCAAGCTGTGTACAACGCCATTCGCCAGTGGGGGCTAGAAAACTTTATCCGTGCCATGTGCTTTGACACAACTAACTCCAACACCGGTCGCTCGTCAGGAACCTGCTTAATTCTTGAGCTCCTACTGGGCCGGCGTCTTCTGCATTTTGCCTGTCGACACCATATCCTGGAGTTGGTCTTGGCCGCCGCCTTTCAAGCTTGCTTGGGCCCCAACAGTGCACCGGAAATCCTCTTGTTTAAGTGGTTTCAAGCACAATGGCCATCCATTGACCAAGAAAGGTACGAGGACGCCTTCTCGGACGACTTCGCTGCATTAGAGCTCGCCGATATCCGGAACGAGGTCATTGCGTTCAGTGAGCAGCAGCTGTTGGAACACCAACCTCGAGATAACTATCGCGAGCTACTCAACCTTATGCTGAGCTTCCTCGGAAGCACACCTTCACGTGGGAAGACGTTTCGAGCTCCTGGGCCTATGCATCTTGCTCGCTGGATGGCAAAAGCCATTTACAGCCTCAAAGTTTGGATGTTTCGGTCTCAGTTTCATCTGACAGCGAGGGAAGCTAAGGGACTGAGAGATTTTAACATCTTTCTTGCAAAGGTTTACCTCAAGGCCTGGTTTCTGGCACCTCTTGTTTCCACCGCAGCTAGAAACGATCTCCAACTTCTTCAGCAGCTTCACACATACCCTCAACGAAACATCAGTGCAGCTACATCACGCAAGTTGACCGGCCACCTATGGTACCTGTCGGAGGATTTGATTCTTCTAAGCCTCTTTGATCCAGAGGTGGATTCAACCACAAAGCAGGCCATTCTGAAAATTTCAACAGAGAAGGAAGGAGAGGAGGACCCACCAAAACGGGCGTTCGTGGATCTGGCGACGGTGGAACAGAAAACGCTCGCCAGTTTTGTGTCAAAGGAAAGCAGAAAACTGTTCGCAACGCTAGGCATGCCGGATACATTCCTGAACGAAGACCCTGGTACATGGAATGACAGGGATGACTTCAAGGCTGCCCAGGCAATCGTCGGCTCTTTAGCAACGACCAACGACCATGCAGAGCGAGGCGTTGCCCTGATACAAGACGCGACGCGGTCAGGGCGATTTCGAAATGAAGAGCAGCTGCAATATGCCCTCCAAGTTATCGAGCAGAGCCGGGCAAACTTTCCTAACGCGAAGAAATCAATGCTGCTGATGAAGTCGTGATGTGTGATTCTGTTATAACCAAGTGTCCCTTCTACACTGTTTTGAAATTATGTAATTACATCTTTGTACAATGATCTTTCTTTATAATAATGCAATAAAAGGAGTCATGGAACAAATATACTTAATTTCCTAGACAAATAACTTAAACGGCCAACACACTAGGCATATGTCTGGAGGGGTGCTAGAGTGTACAAATTTTGACGGTTTTGAGCCACCTCTAAATATTAACATCTATTCAAATTTCACATAGGATACTTTTTCATAAAAGGAACCATTTGGCGGGGTCAGACGTAACATTGCTCTGTTCTGAAATTCCACCATATGGATAAGAGCCACCCTAATATATATATTATATTATATATATATATATATATATATATATATATATATACGGGGTTTTCACACCCAGTCTGCCATACTTTAGGGGATGATTTAAGGGGGTGATATCAAGTAAAAATGTTAATACAACATAGGTGCTATTTCCAACCGTTGAGGGGCTACGGACGTTTTAAGGTGCACGGAAAAAATAAACGAGAGTATTAATCTGATGTATTTTTTGCTACATTTTATGAGATACACCTTATAAATGTTCAAAATGTCCGCCTCGGTTTTCAATGCGCAGCCTTGCTCGTTCCAAACAAGAATCAACTGCCCATTGAATCATTTCGAGGTGTTCTCGTATGTAAGCAGCGGCTTCCATAATCCGACGCAAGAGTTCCTCTCTCGTTTGTACTTTGGTCTTGTAGACCATCTCTTTCATAAGGCCCCATAAAGAGAAATCTAACGGGGTTAGGTCCGGAGATCTCGGGGTCCACGATATTGGACCAGCACGATCAATGTATCTCATAAAATGTAGCAATAAATATATCAGATTAATACTCTCGTTTTTTTTCCCATGTATCTTAAAACGTCCGTAGCTCCGCAACGGTTGGAAATAGTACCTATGTTGTATTAACTTTTTTACTCGATATCACCCCCCCCCCTCCAAATCACCCCCAAAGTATGGCAGACCGGTTGTGAAACACCCTATATATAACTGTACTTATATAAAATAATTTCTCAGCAAGGAAATAAAAACATTATATGCAAAGGTGGGCACCCGGGCCTCAAAAAGGACCGACGGTCCCGGTCCCGGTCCTTGCCTCAAACTGGACCGACGGTCCCGGTCCCGGTCCTTGCCTCAAACTGGACCGACGGTCCCGGTCCCGGTCCTTTCTGAAGATAGGACCTAGGAACGACTCGGTCCTCGGTCCTTATATATAATATAAGTGAAAAATTTTATTAAAATGAAAAATGAAATTAAAGACACCGGAAATCTTTAATTTTATTAACGTAAATTATAATTAATACAATACATAAATAATGAAAAAAAGTTATTAAGTTAAATGCTTGAGTTTCCCTTCAAGAAGACTAGCATTTCAAGACTAGCATCTTCTTTAGAACTTCAAATAATCACTAAACACACTAAAATCACTGAAAAACCGACCGTCCGGAATTGCTCAAAAAATGGACCGTCGCTCCTCATTTCGGTCCTCACTGAGAAAATAAATGACCGACTTTCCCGCTCACGGTCCTTAAAAAGGACCGAGTTCCTGGAATTCGGTCCTTTTGGAACTCGGTCCTGCCCACCTTTGATTATATGTGGAAACAGTGGAATACTCGTCAATAATGTTCACCTAATTTTTCTTCCAAATATTCCAAATAGTTACCCTTCAAAATCATAAAAGAAAATAGTAGAAATTTGACAACAAAAAACGAGAATTTTTGTGTTTCTTTCCAATAAAAATAAATGCATTCAATCTAAATAAATTAAAGCTTACAAATTTGGATGCTGGAAACGTTATTAACCCTTCATTCATTTGTTACTTCTATCATTTCACCCAAACGTTTCGATACTTACTCTTTCCATCTTCAGCGGGCCTTGTCACAAGTTGTGTATCAACGACGATACAATATTTTTCAATATCTTTATAGTTCGTTGATTCTATTTGATTTTAATAGGTGAAAAAGCATTGAAGTTAGGAACAGTAAGTACTGAAACGTTCGGTTGAACTGTTGATCACTAAGAAAGATATTACATATATGTTTTCATTCATTCATTTCACTCCCGTAACCTTGATTTTGATCCCGCCCGAATTGTTCATTCTGACGAAGGTCAAGCTCGTTGCTTCACTTTGGACCTGCGGCTTAATGTGGAATCCAGTGATGTAATCGAGACCACCATGGCCGAAACCAAGAGAGAGAGATCGAGACCTAAGCACCCGAGACCAAGACCAGAAAAAGGTCTCGAGACCGGTCTCGGGACCGAGAGCGAGACCGAAACTGAAACTGACCGAAATTCAATATTGTGTAATTCCTATCCCTAAGCTCTGTATTTCACATTGAGGAATAAAGATTCTAAAGAGGTTATCAAGTGACATTTGCAAAATTTACTCATAATTTATTCACAAATTCATAGTTTGTGACATTTTTCAGCAGTTAACTGCCTTTTTAAAACGAGATAAATGTTCGTTGCACATGAGGAACATCAACATACTCAGCTGTGATGTAGTCAAAACCACTATGGCCGAGACCGAAGCCGAGACCTAAGCACCCGAGACCGAGACCGAGACTAGAAAAAAACCAGACCGGTCTCGAGTCATACGTCACTGGTGGAATCCGAACCACGAACCACAACGGGTGGTCAGAAATTACAAAGCCCTTGCCTGGACTCAATCTCACAACCTACAAATCAGCAATCCAGCGTCTTAACCACCAGAGTAGCTAGGATACCCATTTACCTAAGAACCTATTTTTTGGAATCGAGCCCGGGGCCGGTAGATTCGTAGTCAGCGATGCTAACCACTGCACCACCGAGGCGCTCCGCCTGAATTGTTCATTCTGACGAAGGTCAAGCTTTTCATTCCACCTTAAACCTACAGTTTAACGTAGAATCCGAACCACGCCCCACCAGCACCCTAGCGTATTAACGACTAGGCCACCCAGGGTACCCACTTATCTACCAACAACTTTCTTTATTATGTGGAAGGATGAACAGCTGGATTTTGGTGCGCGCCGGCTGCCGTCACCGGGTCTCGAACTCGGGGCCGATGGATTCGTAGTCAGCGACGCTAACCAACACCACCGAGGCGCATATATATATATATATATATATATATATATATATATATAGTGTAAAACATTTGAGGAAGGAATTTTGTCGAGGAAGTAGACAGGAACAAAGAAATGAAGACAATTATTACATAAAAATAAGAACAAGAAAGTATTCAGAATAATTTTTCTTCATAAGTGACAAAAGACAAAAGAAAAGAAATTGTTTCAGTTCCTGGGAAGAGATATTTTCTTTTATTTTCTTTATTTGTTTTTAGTGTCTTTATTCGGTTTTATTTACTCTGTTTTATATCTTTAATAGGCTTCTCTTGTTCCCTTCCATTTATATGGGACCCATTGTTACATGAGAGAGAGAGACAGGGAGAGAGAGAGAGGTTACTATTGAATGTTACACGATTCTGGTTTATTGCACAGTGTCCTCGTAAAGTACTGGGAAGAGTTAATTCGTCCTTTGTACGTTTTATTTCCTCACAAAACGCGTTATTTTGCGGTTCCGCTACTGCAAACACTCTCTCTTTCTCTCTCTCTCTCTCTCTCTCTCTCTCTCTCTCTCACCCACACACACACACACACACACATAGTCACATACACACACACACACACATATATATATATATGGTGTGGAGAATGGTGGAGAATGTGGGTGTAGGAAGGCGTTCTCTGGAGATATATATATATTTAGAATGAGAATGTGTGTTTGGAAGAAGAGATTCTCTGGAGAGAGATGAAGATGAGGAGATCATTTCACAAAAAGTGAAAATGAATAAATTAATTTCTTCGTCGGAAATAAAATAAAAATGATTAAAATTAAAATTTTAAAACCAAAATTTTAATTCACTATTTTTAAGTTTTTATTCTTTTTAATTGATTTAATGAAAGAAAATGGTTGGAAAAAGCATAAAAATAACGGTTTAGAGAGTTTAAGAGAGGAGATATTAATTTTGGCGGTCAGTGAATGTCACGTACTGTAGATGGACCCCATTATCTTCTGAGAGCAGAGTGGAATAACCTACATTTCCCATACTATAAGTGTATGACCTTTTCTCTTTATATGTGGAAGAAATTACTCCTAATGTCGCTTCAATTTTTGTAGTTATTTCAGCAATCATTTCAATGTTTTCCGAGTGTTCTGTTCAAAATGACGTAATCGAAGTAGAGAGGTGTCGTTGGAAGGTTTTTTACCTTTTAGTATTGTGAAAGTGGTCTTTTCTCACAGATTTGTCATCCTAAAATGAAACTGAAATGAGATACAAATCCAATATAATGAAAATGGATGCGCAACATCCAATGCAAATAGCGGTTATGTGTAAAAATAATTAAGCAGTCAAATCTAATCAACGCTGCGCGCGAGAAATTTAGTTTTTTAAGCAAAATAACATTTATAGTTGATTACTTTTGTTTGGAACAAATGAAATTTTGTTTATATTAAAATAATAATAATAATAATGTGGAAAGATCACATATACTCTTTTTCTAAAACACCTCTTTCTAAAACAGCTCTTCTGAACTCTCTAACTGCATGCCTCCTCCTTTAAGGAGAGCACGCAGTACCAGACTTTCTACACTTTCTCATTCCTATTCTGTCCAACTATCTAATGCAAGGGTTAATCGGTATTTTCAGTCTTTCATCTACTCAATCGGTCAACTATGGAACAATCTTCCTCAATCACCTTTCCTCCTGTCTATGACCTCCCATCTTTCAAACGCAGAGTGTCTAGGCATCTCGATAAACCCTCCTGACCTTGATTTTGGCTCTCGTCTTCTTCTATGGGAAGGGCGCTTTTACGGGGGCATTGCCCTTGGCCCCTCCTTCTTACATTAAAAAAAATTACTTTATTTAGAATAAAATAATTACTTTACTTAGAATTACAATATGAATTTTGTTGTGTACATTTTCATGATTATAGAGTGGAACAATGAAATCGTATACACTGATTTAAACAAATTGAAGCTCCGCCCACATTTGTACTGATGTTTCGAAATCTATTTCCGTAACAATTTTATTGAACGTTCAACATTTAAATTCAAATGTTAAAAACAAAAGAAGGAAGCATATAAATATTTGTGTGGTTAATTGAAGTTAGGCGTCAAACAAAATTCGTGATAACATTTGCCATGATTCCTCGGACACTCCGTGAATGTTTTAATAATTAAAATGTCATTAAAAATGACTTTGTCGTAACGAGCCATTATCAACAAAATTAATATTGCAACGTTGAACAAAGGTTCGAGTGTGAGTGAAGTAAACAAAAAATTGTTTGTGACAAACAGTTTTTGGGTGACTTCAATAAATAAAATTTCTTGGTGACAAACAAAAAAAGGAGCTGTAAAAATTACTGGAAACATTATTTATTTATTCTTTAAAAGAAATCAAATATTTCACGCGATGTTTACAAAAAGAGAGATTAATAAAATGTAGAGGTGCAACATTTATAGTAGCCTACGGATCACCAGTTTGTAGTGGCGTAGAAAGTAGGCTTACTATAATTTATGTATTAATTTGAAACGAATAGTTAGGGGTCACCAGTTCGGGGCACGAGGTGAAATTACTTTGATGTTTTGTGTTTAATTAGAAAAGTTAATGAATTATTTGTTCACAGTGTTTAACAATTCTGTAACGGTAATTGTGCTGTATTACAAATAACTGATTATTTATTAACAATAAGGAATGGTTACACAGTATAAGTGTTAAGTAAATACAATAATGACAAGAAACACGAATAGGTAGGCTAATGAGTTATGCCGCAGTGAACATACAATAATATAAGTAATTAAGCCAACAATAACCGAGGTAATGAAAGTACGGTGTGGTACATTAAACGGATTAGGCAAGTAAAAGTGAAATACATAAATGGACACATAAACAAGCGGATACAAATACGGTAAGCAACTGAATACGGTAAAATAATTGAACAGGCCTACTGTAGTCGTAATGGGACAGTTAGTTTGCCGGTTGTTTGGGACACTTTGAAGGTAGCCTATTCGCTAGGCTGAGGTTACACTATGTAGGCTACGCGAGAGTTGCTTAATATGAAAACAGAAGAGAGGCTTGTGACCTCCAAGAAGGTTTATGGACCTGGGCTTCGATGTTCATAGATCTGAAGGCGGACTGGCCTTACCGGCAAGAGGATGAATGTTGAAGGCCGGTTGAGACTAGTTGAAAAAGGGGCCAGCGGGAAATCTTGCAGCAGTGACGTTGCTTCTTGCTGGATGAAATTGTAGAGGGCCTTACTTGATGCTAGACTTCGTGTATGTTCGACCGGAGCCTTGAGGGAACAGCGGGCCGCTCTCCGGCGAAGGCCGGAGAGCGGGTGGTGTGACGAGTGGTGTTACTGACGAAGACGCTGAGAGCGAGCTATAAGGACAAAAACGAGAAAATGGCAAGTGAGAGTGATTTGAGAAAGGACTCGCATTTTATAGGCCTTGGTGACGTCCTCTGGTGGTTATTTCGGAAATACCACAAAATCTATGTTTGCGCCGTGGGCTTGTTTCATGCCCACGTGTTTGAGTTTTATAGCCTTTGTTTCGATTCCATGATGTTTGAGAACGGCGAGGAAAGGAATTTCCGGTCGGTCTCTACACAAACCTTCGACGAAAAGAAAACCACCAAAACAAGACAGGCAAAGAACCTGAAGAAAACGGAGGTTCTGTACTTTCTGCAGGAAGAAGGGCTACCTTCGGAAAAATTGCTGGTTCAAAGGACGAAAGAAAAACGGCAAAGGCCATATAGATAAAAGCCGAACAAAACCTCCCGAAACCCCAGCAATGGCAGCCAAAGCTAGCAAAACCGTCAACAAAAAGGACGTGATGGGCGAATGAAGAGTCACCCCAAGATGGGACTCGACGAGATGATTGGGTCATTACCCAATCGAGCGAAAGTTCAAAGGACAACTCAGGACCTCCAGAGAAGGTAACAGACTGTGTTGTCAATCGGTTAAAAATTGAACCAATGAGAAGCGAAAGCTCTGAAAAAGGGTCACCCGAAGTGGGACTCGGGAGAAATGCTCAAATGGCAATTCAAGACCTCAAGAGAAGGTAACCAGTTGTGTTGTCAATCAGTCCAAAATTGGACCAATGAGAAGCGAAAGCTCTCAATCAGAGTCAACCGAAATGAGACTCGGAAAAAATAATTGGGTCATTACCCAATCGAACAAAAGCTCAAATGACAACTCAGAACCTCCAGAGAAGGTAACCAATTGTGTTGTCAATCAGTCCAAAATGGGACCAATGAGAGGCAAAAGCCCTCAACAAGAGTCATCTGAAATGGGACTCGACAAATTGTTTGAGTAATTACCCAAGTGAGCGAAAGCTCAAATGAGGGCAACCAGTCCTCAAAGAAAGGAAACTGAGTTGTCTCTCGATCCAAATTTGTGCCGCCGAGAAGCGAAAGTTCTCGAACCGAGTCATCCGTAATGGGACTCAACCAAATTGTTTGGGTAATTACCCAACGAAGCGAAAGCTCAAGTGAGGACAACCCAAAGACCTCAAAGAAAGGTGAATAGGTTGTCACTCGAGTCCAAAATTGGACCACTGAGAAGCAAAAGCTCTCAGAAAAGCGTCATCCGTAATGGGACTCGATAAAAAGGATTGGGTCGTCCCCCAATCGAGCAAAAAGCTCACAGGAGGAACAAAGAAACCTCTAAAATGGGTAACTATGTGTTACCAAGTCCAAAATTGGACCACTGAAAAGCAAAAGCTCTCAGAAAGGAGTCATCTATAATGGGACTCGATAAAAAGGATTGGGTCGTCACCAAATCGAACAAAAACTCGAAGGAGGATAACCAAAAGGACCTCTGGAGAAGGTAACTTTGTTCTTACTGGGTCCAAAAGTGGACCACTGAGAAGCGAAAGCTCTCAGAAAGAGTCATCTGAGAAGGGACTCTTCAAGATGATGTAGGAGAGAGTGACGAATTGGATGGGAAAATTTAAATAAATAACTCTTTCAAGGTACACCAAAAACTCCACATCACAACAGGGGATCTTACAGGAAAACCTGAGAACTCTCATAAACCTAAAAAAATTTAGGGAACAAACGACAGGGGGGAACACTTCGCCTCTGGAGTGTTATACACAGTGGCGGCTCGTCGGTAGGCACTGCGGAACTGCAGCACCCCTAAATTTTTTATTTACAATTGAAATAATCAAGAACAATATAAGGATGAGCTCACTGAATAACTTTTTCAATAACTTTTGAAACTTTTATTCATTGCTCAATGCTCATCCTTTTATTTCAGTAATTATTTCAACCCATTCTTAGAGACAGCACCCCTAGAATTTTTAGTCACGAGCCACCACTGAATAACATATAACATACACTAGGTATAACCCATAAAAATTTCTATACAAAATCATCCACGATCAAAAGGGGTATTAAAGGGGTTTCATCAGACACAAAGAACCTGTGAGGGTATACTGTTTTTCGATTTTTTTTAAAAATAACAAAGATAGAACAATGGGATTTCATATTTGTGTTCTTCACGAAAGAGAGCAACAAGAAAGCCTCGGCTCAGTCCATTTGAGTTAACTTATGGTCATGAAGTCAAGGAACCAATTAAGGTCTTGTGTAAAGCCTGGCTGGAACAACAGTGGCGGACCCAGGATTTTTTTTTGGGTGTTGCCCAAATTTCCACTGTCGACATTTTTCCGAATCGCGACGTGTTCCATGCTCAAAATTTTTGTTTCGTAACATATGTCAAAAACAAATTAATATTTAAATGGGGTATACAACTTGTTATCTGCCTTTTTTTTCTATTTCAGCACTTAAGAAAGCTTTTCCAAATCCAAGTCATCTTTTTTTACATATGAGTCATAAGAGACTGATTTGACATAACCTTCCTAATGAAGAATTATAACAACAAAGGAGCTTTAAATCGCATTCATCATTTATTACTCTTACTTCTTCCATAGTCAAATATTGATATTCTCATCTTTACAATGTTGTAATTTTGTCTTTACAATGTTTACAATCTTTAAGTATATGTATTTTTTTATAATATCATTTCAATTTTTATTCAAATGAATCAATACTCAAATTGCTTTCATAATAAAATATTGATGTTCTAACAGAATTATACCATGGTATTCCTTTGTAATACATGTATATTAAATCAAAGCTACATTTACATCAAGAGTTGAAATTATTGAAAATTACCCAACAGGAAAGAATAAATAAAACAGTTAACTCTAGGACATAAATCACAGCTACCATTTCAGGAAATGCATAACATTTGGCACTATACAAGAAAAACAGAGTATTCAGTAAACCGCTATGGTAAGGCAGGTAATTTCCCTATCGCAACTTCTCAGCAAATATGCAAGATGTACATTGTATAATGTATGAAATAAAGCTCTAGAAAAAATCATGACATCTGCCACATGTTCAGTGAATACTTATCCTTTCACATAGACAAAAAAAACATACATGTATATTAATAGAGTACATACATGTATTATTTCTGAGAAAAAGGCGGTAACAGACTAGTTAGTCTAGTCAATACAAAAACATGTACTTGGAGCTCATAATCGCATACCATTATTCAACACAGTTCTTGGTTATTGTCCTTACTCCTTGTCCGATAGAATGTCCACAAATTGCATACGTCTACTGTGCTTCCTGGCAAACACATCAATCACTTTTGAAATGTCAATATGTATCTTGTAGTGGACATTCATCAAGGCAAGTCCATTGAGGCGTTCATTCGTCATGGTGCTCCTGAGCCAGGTCTTCAGGCGACGCAAAGCACTGAAACTTCGCTCATTCTCACAGCTGGTCACTGGAATGGTACATACAAGCCGCAGGATGGTTCTGATATTTGGAAAAAATTCCTCATCTGCGAATGGCAATGCATCTCGAGGACTAGAAGGTACCTCTTTCTCCCAAGTTTTCCACTTCCTCTCCCACATCTTGAGTTCAAGTTCCAGTGACCGCTGCTCTGGAAGGTCATGGCTGTAGGATGTTACCAGCTGCTGCGTCAAGACCTTGATGTCAGTGTCAGACCCCAGAAGAACTGCAGGCACAATGTGCATTCCCTGAATGGCAATTTGCTGGCTTGAAGAGAATCTCTCGTTCAGCTGCTGGTCTAGATGGTCAAGCAGTGGGATGGTAACATTGCGTTTGTAATACTCCGTTACAGATTTGGCAGGGGCGTTGTTTCGGAGAGTCTGTGTACCACACCTCCTGGGGGCTTTGACATCCAAGTTGAGTGTTTGAACAATGTCTGTGGCTTCCTCAAAGCACTCACCATGGAACGAGTCAACATCTTGCCTCATCGAACAAACCATGTGTCTAACGTCACTGACATGTTCATAAGCACTGATAATGTCCATAGCTCTGGCTTGTAGTTTCTTACACGGTCCTTTTGTAGCAGACAACACTTTGCTGGTCGTGATCAGCGAGAACACGAAGTCAAAATGTGTAATGGACGAAATGGACGCGAAATTTCAAATAAAAAATTTTGGAGTCGGCAAAAAGGGTGTTGCCCGGGCAACTAGGGCAACACCCCTGGGTCCGCTACTGAACAAAAACAAAACTTGTCCGTACTTAAATACGTCAAGAATTTAAAAAATAAACTTTATTGGACAAATCAAATTGTCAAATACCACTTAAGGGCAACTCAGGGGAAAATAAAAGAAACCTTTGATAAAAATGCTCATTGTAGAGAGTTACAAAGTGGAGATAAAGTTTTGACGTTCCTACCAGTGCCTAAACCTAAAGACTTATTGGACACTAGATTTTTTGGTCCGTATGAGGACACACAAAAATCAGTGATCAAAATTTCTTAAATTAGAACTCCTAACTGAAGGATGAAAAATTAGGTTGTTGTCACCTTAATCTCTTAAAAGATACTGAGCGCATGGACAATATTTCTACGTTTATGGTCGAAAATGGCGATACTAAAATAAAAGTAGTCGCGAATTTAAATGTCGCAAGTGAAGGGAATACTCGTAAAGAGGAAATTATTGAACTGTGAATTAAGTGTTAAGCCAAAAAGGTTAAATAACACAGCCACGCAAAAAGTGAAAATCAAATTGGGACATTTAAACCTAAGCCACAAACTCACAGCTCACCAAAATTGTTATATCAATTGCTCCCTATTCAGTGACTTACCGACTACGTTTTCTCTCATAGCATATGATGTATAGCTTGAAGAAGAAGCCGACCCATCAAACAACTTCCAAATCGCACGAGTCCATGGCAGCAGCAGCTCATGTCGAATCTGGAATACGTCATAGGTCGAAGTCTAGACGCTCCAACTTCGGCAATGACTTTGCTCAAACTTCGGGACGATGAAATTTCCTTTGACCGATCTTCTGAGCAACAAACTGAAGTTCTAGTGGGACGAAAGGTGCCAACCGGCATTGAGGGGACTAAGAGACTCCTGGGGAGGACTCCGATCTTCCGAACATTCGACTTCCAGGCCGTTCCAGATCCAAGTGGACGCGAGCGAAACGGAAGTGGGATCACACTCTTGCAGATGAGTTAGGAGGAGGACCTCCATCCTATCTGCCATGCTTCCTCTAAGCTGGAGAAACATCAAGAAGACTACGCGACGATTGAGAAAGAGCTATGAGCGATTTTATTCTTGTTGGACAAATTCAGAAAATGGAATTGTCAAAAACTCACCGTTAATTAAATAAAATTATAACGATCATAACCCAATAACATTTTATCAAAATTGAAGATAAAAACGGAGACTAAAGGTGGTCTCTAGCGCTCTAACCTTATAAAATCTCTACAGTACATGTACCCTGTAAACTGAATGTAATCGCCAATGCACTGTCTAGGATTAAGGATTGAAGGGACAAAGTTTATCCGACTTGCTAGTTTTAAGACATTTAATTCTATATACTTATAGCGTGACTGTTTCTAACCGCCGTTTGGTAAGTGAGTTTACGTTAACCTTATAAAATATCTACATTACATGTACCTTGTAAACTGAATGTAATCGCGAATGCATTTTCTAGGATTAAGGATTGAAGGGATAAAGTTTATCTGACTTGCTAGTTTTAAGACATTTAATTCTAGATACTTATCGCGTGACGGTTCCTAACCACCGCTTGGTAAGGGAGTTTGCATGAACAATCTTCTCTCGCCTTATCCTACGTACATGGGCTCTCTCAGGGGGGAGGTGTTAAGTATGGAAAAAATATAATAAGGTTAATTAATTGCTGGTTATAAATTAACCTACAAACAAAATTTATCATGCAAACAAAAGGAAATGTATGTATAAATGAATGGTTCATGAAAACAAAGGGAACGAACCAAAAACGAGTTCTTAATGGAAGTTTGCTCAAGTATATAAAAACATATATTGTGCCGTAATGATAAAATTCAAATCGTGTGTGGCACTTAGAAGCGAAATCGTTCTTCCAATTTTGAGTAAATTACTCGCCAAGCTAAAATGGTCTCCCTACAAAAGTATAGAAAACAGACCTAACGCGTAAATCACTCATAAAGCGAATGTGCTGGTTAAAAAAATTGAAACGCAAATTAGTCTTCCCTATAAAGAAGCGGAGACACTCCGTATATTCTGTTCGTGTCGGTAAACGCTCGAAAATAGTGTGTCCTTGATTCACCGTTATAAAACGGAGTCCGCGCATTCGGTAGAAATATAAAATGCACAGGATTATAATGTACAATTTCTCAAGAGAATAATTACCACTGTCAAAAGGAAGTAGGTAAACAATGTAACTAAGGCATGTATTAAACATTATAATTGGAATGGTGAAATAGCCAGATAGGATTCAAATAATTCTATAAAATTGTATTATGTACAAAATACGGTCAAAAGGCCTCGTAGAGAATTAATTGTTGTTCTAAAGATAATTCCATCAAAAATTGTAATATGTATGCGTTTATTCATTTTAATAATATATATATATATTATATATATATATATATATATATATATATATATATATTATATATATATATATATTATATATATATAATATATATATATATATATATATATATATATATATGCACTAGAATCACAAAATAACACGTGACCTTATTAATAAGCAAACAACCACAAGGAAAAGGAAACACAAAGTCCGAGCGCTTTCGTGATATATTCACATTATCTTCCTTGATAATGTGAATATATCACGAAAGCGCTCGGACTTTGTGTTTCCTTTTCCTTGTGGTTGTTTGCTTATATATATATATATATATATATATATATATATATATATAAGCAATAATTTTCGGATGAGTGGACAATATATATGTAAATATGAAATGTTAGTTGGCATAGTAACTGCAGTCCTTATTTCAAAAGTAAGTTTACTTGAACGGAATCATCTGTGAAGTTTGACTCTTGTGGAAAATCTTTCCTAAATGTAAAATAAAGAAAGTTGTGAAGTGAAAAGGAAAACGGAGAGAAAGATGTGTCGTTTGGATGTTTAACTGTGAAATGTGAAGGTGTGACAATGACGATTATAATAATAATAATAATAATAATGATAATATTAATAATGTTTGGGTTTGTTTAACTTCGTTTGTATGGCAAAAAAGGTTATGTAAAGAAGGGCGCTTACAGCTTTACTTGAAATTAGAACTACAGGTCAGTACATCATCTGAAAACAAAAGACGATTACCAAAGGTGTGAGAAGATAGCTACAGTATGTGAATATATGAGTAAAAATCGATTTTATATGACTGTATCCGAAAAGTTATTATAAAATACGAGTAATATCGGAAAGAAGAGTGGAAGAATTAGTGAGGTTTTACTACAGAGCTACTACCTCATTATTTGTATGAACATTAGGACCTTTGAAAAAGGGAACTTTCTTTGTTATCATTGATGATCCTTTATTTATAGATGTTTGTAACTAGACCGCGTTTCCATAATAAAAATTCGTTAAATGTCTAAAATGACGTGAACAGACTTGGATTTTGCAGTGATGACTTTGTGGTGAAGTATAACTTTTCCATGAATCACTTCACACAAGTTCACTGTTGTTCGTAAATGTTTACTTTTTGGTAGCCACAATCAGTCTTCGTAAGTCTCAGGATATTTCAGTCCATAAAAATTGGGGTTTAGGCGTCAAATTTACTGATTCATAAAAGGCGGATCTTGATAAGTATAAACACGAAAATGAAAAATTTGGAATCCCGTTAAAAAACGACAGGTTTGTTTTGAAACTGGAATGAAGATAAGTTTATATAAAGAGTTCGTAGTCCTTGAAAATGCTTGTGATATAACTGGAAGAGAGAGAGAGAGAGAGATAGATTGGTTATTCCTAGAAATAAAAGAATAAAATGTAGTCGCATTAAAGTAAATAAAACGAAGCAGAAAAATATAAAATGAAACGCACAAATTTAATTATATATATACTGTATATATATATGTTGCGTGTGTCTGTGCGTGTGTGTGCGTGTGTTGTACTTGTGCAGAAAGTGATAATAATCTTTTAATGAATTGTATTTTTTATTTCATTAATGGAGTACATTTACTTTGAGTTCAACTTAATAAAGTACTTGTTCCTTTTTCCCAAAAGGTCCTTCGAAGCATTCAAAGATGGAGAGGTGAATTTTATAAAGTTAAAAAGATTAATTTAAATGTTATTTTAACTTTATTTAACGCACATTATCATCGTCCGAAAATGAGATTTAAAACAAAAGATTTTAACTCATTAAAATCCTTTATGTTAAAACAGTGAAAATGCTTTGAAATAATTTCTGCAGCTATTAAAACTTTACATTCGTAAATTAAGGAATTGTACCAAAATTCGAGACTTTTTCTAAAGGAAATTAACAAGAAACAAAGACAGAATTTAATCATAATTAAAGCAAAATGTGAAAATAAAGAAGTAAATGATAAACAAAGAAAAACCTAAAACAATTAAAAATTACAAAACGAACTATCGTTTAACGATTAAAAAAATTAATAAATAATTGAGTCTCTCATGAAATTTTCTCAAAGAAAATGACATTTGGAAATATGTATAAAAATTCACTTTTACCCTTTTACTAACGGTTATAGTTGGTCATAAAACTTTGTAGAGTTGATTTTTGTTTTTTACTTTGGTTAAATTGGTATTTAAAAGACAAGATTTTTATGGTTATGATATTTAAAAATATTTAAATTGTAAAAATCATGATTTTTTTCATATTTCCTCAGGAAAGTTCGATTTTTATTCGTGATTTCCTTAAATCATATTAAGTATTTGGGTCATTCCGTGTGAGCAAGATTTGGGCCGAAACGTAACAGAATATAACTCCATCTCTTATCTGTGTATTTTTTTACCACACTTAACCCGCTCGCTCATTTGGAGTCTACCTGATCGATAAATAGAATATATGTCGAAACTGTTTTTAGTAATAAAAATCTCGTCATTATTAAATGATCCTTTCATAAAAAATATAATGTGGATTCTATCATTAAATGAAAAAAATCATAACAAATAATTTTCCCTTTTTGTAAAAGAAAACGTGTATCTTATAAAACTTGGTATTTACTCTCCGATAGGTTGGTAACCATGAATTTGAACAACGTTCCAAGTTTTTAAATCACGGCGTGAGAGACCGTTAAAAATAATGATATTTTATGGCGATATCTCGAAATTTAAATTTTCCTTTACTTTGACTGTGAAAATAACATCTCAAATGTGAAGTTGGTCACAAATATAATAGTTACCCATCGTATATTTATTCTATATCTGTATTTATTTTAAATTAAAATGTATCTATCTAATATGTTTCTCCATGATTGTTCCGATCGCAAAGTCTTCATAAAAACATTATTTTCAGTGTATTCACAGAACATCGATACTGTCACAATATGATACTCTGACCAGTGTCCGTAGCAACACCGTTTCCGTATAATCGAAGCGAAGACTGGCGTCGGGGGCTCGAATCCCGATGATGTTGATAATAATAATACAATAGTTACAGCAATGGTGCACATTAGTTGGCATGAGCGCTGTGCCAGTTTTTGGTCCTCCTCAGTAATTATTATTGTACGATGCATTGTATTAATCTTCAAACACAAGAAGTAGGTCTTTAAATAAACGTTTATGTTAATTACAGGGGAGAATTGAGACGGGAGAAAAGAGACTTCTTTTCATTTGCATGATTCCAATATGGCGGCGAACCTGTATTCCAAGTTTCAAAATGTAATTTACATCCTGCAACTACAAATATCTCGGGTGCTCCTTAAGCCAAACCTCCATTGTCTTCAATACGCACCAAGGGGTATTTTGTACAATTCCCCTATCTGCTTAGCAAACACTGTAACTGCAACACTTTAGCCAATAGATGGCCAAGCAGTGGCCCGCGAAGGTATTTTATCCGGCCCCCGTTTTTTTTTATCAGATTTTATTTTGGCAAAACTGGCAAATTTTAACAGAAAATGAAACAATGACCAAACAAACCAAACACAAAATGTAAACAAAAAACGCCAAGTAATGAGTCTATCGTATAGAATGCAGACAATAGGAATAAAAATTATTTTAAGCAAATATTCTGAATGTACTTTACCCGGTCGTATAGTTTTGGCCCCCAAAGACTAGGTAAGAAACTGGCCAGCGAGCATAAAGAAGTTGGCCATCCCTGTTTTAGCCATTTAGGTACTCCGTAAAAACCAAGAGCTATCATTAATTTCAATACTTAAAGGAAACATTATAAATTACAATTTTACATATAGTGACGCCATCCATTCACTGGTATGGCGTCATAGCTTAGAGCAGGGGTCCCCAACCTTTTTGTGCCGAAGAGCACATTCAGGACTACCGGTAGTGTGGCGGGCACCATTTACTTTTTCAAGGCAAATTTATAGTTGGACTTAATAATGAACATAATACACAAAAAAAACATTTAATTCCTATGTAAAATAATGAACATAATACACAAAAAAACATTTAATTCCTATGTAAAATAATGAACATAATACACAAAAAACATTTAATTCCTATATAAAATAATGAACATAATACACAAAAAAACTTTTAATTCCTATGTAAAATAATGAACATAATACACAAAAAAAAACATTTAATTCCTATGTAAAATAATGAACATAATACACAAAAAAAAAATTTAATTCCTATATAAAATAATGAACATAATACACAAAAAAAAACAAGGATGGGCTAACTAAGAATCTTAGAAAAATTATCAAAACGATAACTTAATTTATTTATAAAGAAATAATTATTTTCAAATAAATGAGCATCTGTTTCTGTAATTAACTACTAAAATTTAATAAAATGTTAAGTATGTTACATTTTAAATATTTAGTAACTAAATATTTAAAATATGTAACATACTTAACATTTTATTAAAAATTTAAATAAAAACTTATCAATCGTAGTCAGTCAGTGGTGGGCACACGCAAAGGGGTGGGCACCATGGTGCTCGCGGGCACAGGGTTGGGGACCCCTGGCTTAGAGATTAACCAGTTTCTTTTCAATATATTTGTTCCATACTCATATTCTTAGTCTACATTGACAAGCTTTTTGCTGTACATAAAACGGCTTACGTCCCCGCCATTTTCGGAAAAAGTATCTCAGTCCATAAAGAGTTTAAATTTTCTACCCTAATATATTATTGTAAGCAAGCCTAATACTTCACACAGTTTTCGTTGTAGACTTTTTATTATGAAGCATAAAATGATTTATAAGTTTCCATTCTCTCGTAAATACTTGTGCCAAAATGCATTCCTCCACATTCGTCTGATTTCTTTCTTTATGGTGGCCAGCGTCCAGTTTTGAAAGAGAAGCGAAGCCATCAAAACTCTTTTTGATTTTCGCTCTGATTTTATCAGACGGATCTGCCACTTAACATTTCTTCAAAAAAGACCTAAAAAATAAAATAATAATAATATATATATATATATATATATATATATATAGGGTGGGCCGTAAGTTTCCATACATAGGAAAAATAAACATTTTTTTATGGACAACCATTTTTATTTATATAATATGCTCTACATGGTTGCCATTGTTTTGAAAACACATTTCAATACGTGTTCCCCACTGTTGATGACACGCATTAGCACAGTTGACGTTATGCTTGTAATGGCGTTGGTGATACGTTCCTTTAGATGATTTATGTCGTATCTTTTCCTGATACACCATGGCCTTCAAGTGCCCCCAAAGATAGAAATCAAGGGGGGTGAGATCTGGGGATCTGGGAGGCCACTCCACAGGACCACGCCGACCAATCCAAGCATCCGGAAACTGCTGATCCAAATACCGACGCACGTGAAGACCATAATGAGGTGGAGCTCCATCTTGCTGGAAGTAAACTGGGAAGTTACCTTCCTCGTTTAGCAGGGATGGGAAAATCTCTTCTTGCAACATGTTAAGATACCTTTCGGCATTAAGATTTCCACTGACAAAAATTGGTCCAATAATTCTGTCACCCCATATCCCGGCCCACACCATCACTTTACCGGCACCTTGCATCTTCGTCGGACTCAGCCAGTTAGGGTTAGCATTACTCCAATAACGTATGTTTTGCCGATTAACCTCTCCATTGACGTAAAAATTTGCTTCATCAGTAAACAAGATCTTACGTCAAACGCATATTCTTAGGGTATCTGAAACATATAAAGAAACGTTTAATTTTTCCTATGTATGGAAACTTACGGCCCACCCTGTATATATATATATATAAAAGCGCCTCGGTGGTGTAGTGGTTAGCGTCGGATCGAGACCCGGTGACGGCAGCCGGCGCGCAGCAAAACCCAGCTGTTCATCCTTCCACACAATAAAAATAAATGGGTACCCTGGGTGGCCTAGTGGTGAAGACGCTGGACTGCTGGTGGGGCGTGGTTCGGATTCCACGTTAAAATGTGGGTCTAAGATGGAGTGTAAAGCTTGACCTTCGTCAGAATTAACAATTCGGGCGGAAGCTAACCAAAGGTGTGTGTATATATATATATATATATATATATATATATCTTAAGGTCCATGTCACCCTCGAGGAAAAATGTGAAACCATTTTTAAAAAATAAACGTAGCATTTTTTTTTAATCAGGGAACGTGAACTTCCTCCGAAAATTCTCTTTTTCTAAAGTATATATATATATATATATATATATATATATATATATATATATATATATATATATATATATATATATATTGAATAACCTCATTAATATTAATAATAATAAAATAAATACAGTGGTCTTACAATTCATAATAACAAATAATTGTGAAGCTTGACTATTTAATTTATTTAATGTGGCCCTTAAGTTTTAGGCTTTACTAGGCTATATGTAAAAGGTGGCTGTGCTATACACAAACGTGAGATCTATATGGCAAAGACAAAAATAAGTAAACCAAACAGTGCGTAGAGCTTACGTGGGTCATCTATAGACCTCCGAACACTCCAACTGAAAAATTCCGACATCAGAAACCTAATAAAGTCCTTAATCAACCCATCCCCCAGTAGAATACTCTGCGGTGATTTTAATTTCTCATTTTTAAAATACAAAAGACTGAGAAGAAGTGTATATATACATCAAGACAAAGGGAGGCACATCAGAAGACCTGGAGCAAGCAAAACTGTTGCTAGTTCTAACAAATGAATTTATGTTAACGCAGGAGATAACAGGTAACACCAGAAAAATAAATGCTTCCACGAATAATACGAATAACACCAATTTAATCAATGATATAAAAATAACACCAACAAATATCTCAGACTACAACATTATCGAGATATCAACTAATATGGCGAGAACGCTAAAAGAAAATACTTTAGTGAAGAAAGAAGCAAATTTGAGATGTTTAATCTAAACTCTAAGACTATAAATTGAGAAGAAATCAGGTCCTATATGGCACAAATAGAGTAGAAAACAGTCTTAGAGGATAAAACAACCGAAGAAATGCTAATAACCTTGGGAAAAAAAAGACGGTGGAAATCTTAGAAAATGTGTTCCGAAAGTACAGCCAAAGGGAAAGAGGAACTATTTCGAAGGACTCTGGGGAGTACAGACAGGGAAATACAAGCCCTAATTAAGGGTCATTCAGAGACGGAAGAGGAAGATGAGGTGAACACAATAAAATATAACCCAAAATACTTCTATAGCTTCGCGAAAAGAAAAACAAATACGCGGGCCCTATCACACCCTTAAGGAAAGAAAATGAGCTAACTGATGACCTAAAACAAATATCTGAGATATTGAAAGCTCAATATGAATCAGCTTTCAGTACCACAAATTGAGACAAAGCAGTAGAGGAACGGCAAAATGTGTAGTGTTCCCAAATTAAAGGCCCGACAAGGGACACCCTCAGCACTGAAGGAAATTAGCTTGGTTGTCAGGGGTCCAAGACTTTTTAATTAGCTTCCAAAGGACTTCAGGAACGTCACAGGGAACAAAGTTGAAATCTTCAAAAGATAGATGCCTGGCTTAGGACGGTACCAGATGAATCGGGTGTGCAAGAAAACTCGCTCCTCCATCAGGCCAGGCCTAGTAGTGCCACCAGCTTGAACGAAACTTTCGGTGATACACTTCACTTTTTATATTATTGACTTTCATTATATAGGCTTCAGTCATACATTCATCTAACTTTTTATAAACACCCTTAATGCTGACAGATAAAGAAGCAGCTCCTCTTGTTTGCAGCAATTGCAGCGCACGTTTTTCCCGTAAAATTTGCCTCGTTTTAATAATTTTGAGATACATATAAGGGTAATTAGAAAATCCTCCACAAAAGTATTTATTTTATCGCTAATTTGTTTTTAGGCAAGACATATGAATCACCCTGTATAAGGAGAACAGTCAGTGAAAAAGGTTCTTGCATTTCTTTGCAACAAAAATTTACTTCTCATTTCTTTCATAGAAAAGAAATGAATATAAAACGCATTATGGGGGTTGGGGGTTGGGGTGGTTGAAAGAGTAGGACACATAATTTGCGAATACAAATGCTATATATATATATATATTCTGTATAAAGTATATACACACGTCGTGTAATGCTGTTACTATATGTAATTTCCTTAAAAATACTGCATGTAGAAAACATTTATTTGCAGTATTTCTGCTTTATCTATTGTTTATTTATATTTAGGGGAATAAAAGCAACAAAATTTTGCATGGGGGGGGATGGGGGAGGGGGAGAGGAGTGGGGTTGGTCAAAATTTGGCAGAAAATTTTGAGGTTCGGAAATTTTTTATTTTTTTTGTTTTTGTTTTGCTATTTTTTAAAAAACAAAATAAGGGTCAGGGTGTGTGTGTGTGTTTATATATATATATAGGTGCGGCATGCGGGAGGTGCCCCCCTCGGGGCATTGGTTTCTGCGCGTATGTAGGAGAATTACGACTTCTGATCGAGTGAGGACCATGGTGTAGTGGTTATCATATCTGACCGGCAATCGGAAGATCCCGGGTTCGATTCCCGGGTGGTTACCTCATTTTTTCATTTGTTCGTTCTCCCTCCTCATCTTGCGAGGAATGTTCTCCTATACAAGCGTCGTTCTTTACGTTAATTATACTGCGTGTTCTTTGCAGTTGAAATGTGTATATATATATATATATATATATATATATATATATATATATATTGCATTCTAATCTGATGAAGGGCAAGGAGTTTGTCTAAAATAAATATGCCAATACGCTAAAAAAAAACTTAGTAATTCAAACATAACATTTGTTAGGATTGTAGCTAAACAAAGTATTCAAAGTTATTATGAGTCTAATTTTTGTTAAATATTAACAACACATTTCTTATTACTTAAAAATAAATTTGATTTAGAGTAAAACACGTTCACATCATATTTATGTGTAATTAATTACTCTGTCTAATTTCTGACATAAAATCAAGTCCAATTCCAAGTAAAGAAAATCTTATATTTGTTTAACCCTTTAAGGCCGGAATTTTTTGTACGATTAAGTTTCGAATGCATATAATTGGAACGTTACTAATTCGTCACATTCGGCGGTAAATCGTTAAACTAAACCAAATTTATTTTGAAGCAACATTATTTATTTGATTCAGTTTTAGCAAAAATGAGATTCAGAATTTTGAACATAATCTTTGGTTCGTTTAAAATATAACGATAAAGAGTAGTTTGGTGTAATTAATAAGTAAATGCAATTAACGTTTCCATGATTCATTGTTTGAACAGAGAACAAAACGATTTGTTTACATTTCGCCAAATTTGTGAATTCAACAAAACTGCAGTCAGAATTTGAGATTAAAATGCAGTCTTTTACACTATAATCATCATCACATGTCATTTCGATTGAATCTACACATCTCCATACCTTATTTCTGCTCCACTTCTCTCTTTTTGCATCTCTTTTGCGCTTATCCCATTCCACGACTCTTATTACGATTCTCACAAAGAGATACAGGACAAATTTCAATTTCAATTTTTATGTTATATACGATTCCCATATATATATATATATATATATATATATGAAAATTATTTCACGAAAGTAACACGTGAAAAATATTTATTTATGATGAATAAAACCACGAAGGAAAGGAAACACAAAAAGGTGCTCAAGCGCTTTCGTCTAATGACATCCTCAGGAACACTGAAATACATAAAAGGTTACGGCCTATATATAGGTTACAGAAAGAAAAAAATAAATAAATAAATAAATAACATACATACACACAAACATATATATATATATATATATACATACATATCTACACACACACACACATATATATATATATATATATATATATATATATATATATATTATATATATATATATATATATATATATGCAATAAACGGAGAAGTAAAAATAAAAATTAAAAATTAAAGGATTAACAAAGAGGCATACAGATTTGTAAGGAAAAATATCGATTTTAGCACAAGATCAAATGAATTATAAAAAATACAAATTTATACTGGAAATCTGCCCGGGTTTTAACACTTTGCCTTTTATAGTCAAGTTTCGATATATATAAAAATAAAATGAAGATTAAAAGTTAATAAAGTAGCATACAAGTTTACCAAAGATTTAGCGTCCTACCTTTTTATCTAAATCTGTTTTGAAGGAATTCAAAACAACAGGATCGAGTTGAAAAAGACCTTTGCTTATGTTGAAGTTATTTGAAAGTTGGATAATGGCAGACTCAAGAATATTTCTATTAACAATGTTGCTAGAGTGAAATAAAACTGAAGCATTATTCCAATCAATACAGTGGGATAACTCTGACAAATGGACAAAAAGAGCACTGGACAACTGTCCTGTTCTAACGGAATATTGATGCTGTTTTATACGTGTGTGCAAATCCTTTCCCGTCTGACCTATGTAAAAGGAACCTTTTTGTGTTTCCTTTCCTTCGTGGTTTTATTCATCATATATATATATATATATATATAAGGAATTTCACAATTAAAAGCGTGAAATAAACTCCCTGACGACGTGTACTGTTGAATATAGAAAAGTACTTAGAAACGCTTTCATTTTTCCTTGTGCGTTTGCGGCTTGCATCATATAGTTTTATACAGTATATATAATTTATATATGAGTATATATAATATAATTATTATGAATAATATAATAGGTACATATAATTATTATATATAATATATATGTATAATGAGCATATGCGTAAAGAATAACGAAAACAAGAACACAAAATGAAAAAAAGATAGACGGAGCGGGAGAACACCCATCAGCACCCCACCAAAAAGTGGAACAACACCAGAGAGCAAAATTAGCGTTGTCAAATCTAATTAAAAACGCTTGTTACTAAAAAGGGTTTGATAAGGTAACTGCCGTGCTTCCCCCAACCTCCCCAGCCCCTACAAACTAGGGTTGGAACGCCCCCTCTATTATCTTTAACTTATTGTACTTACTTATTTGTTAAATACTGTTTCCTTCATACATTCTGTTTACATTCTGTTTACATTCTGTTACTAATGAATTTAGTTGCACAATTTACACCGTTTTAAATTTAAATATTAATTACATATACTCTACCTATCAAGTAATATGTTTTACCCTTTAATTAAGTTGAGAGCCCAGTAAAGCCAAAGGCTTAAAGGACACATTAAATAAATATCAATAGTTCAATTAAGGTTATATTGTTTTTACTGATATATATATATATATATATATATATATATATATATATATATATTGTTTGCTTGTTAAGAAGTTTGTTTATCCAGCAGTGAAGTAACGTTTTTTTCCTTACTCTAACGTTAAGTCTCGTTTCGGAACAAACTTCCGGCAATAAGCGAAAATTGGGAAGTAAATACTGTAACGAAAGTGATTCTGTATTAGATATTTTCGCCTTTGATCGTAACTTCTTCAAAGCGAAAATCTGTTCTCAAATTTCATTTCGACAAAATCAGAATGAAAACCAAATCGTTAAACAGCGAATCCATTTTAAGGTTTTACAGACGTTATTAACTGTTTTTTTTTTTTTTTTTTAAAGTTATTTTACTGTGAATTAAAATCGTTATTTTCAGTTCAACGCGAACCGATGATGGAAGCATTTTCATTCTGAAACGCTAAGCAGCTTTAAGATGACATGGCTAAAGCTTTTCGTTTCTTCATCATCCTATCTATCTATCTCTTTATATATATATATATATATAAATAAAGGTGTTAAGGTCTGCTGTCGTGTTGCGAAAGGTTTGTCAAATTTCTTGCCTTTTTGAACTTTATCTAAAAAGGAAAAAGAAAAATTTAAAGTTACAAAAGACTTTTTTTTTTCGAAAAAGGGATTTTTCCCCGACAAAACTTTCTCTTCTTTCCCTCTTATCACTCTCTCTCTCTTCCTTTTTCTTTTCCTTTCTCTTCTTCCTCTTCTAAGTAAGTAAACAGAATCTTCACCTTCGCTGGTTTCCAATTTCTGAAGTTTTGGGGGGGTTTCCAATGTCGTTTTCAAGGTTTTTCCTACTTCTGCTTTGGCGTTTTTTTATTTTTTTTATTGTTACTCTTATTGTATAAAAATTATTTCTTTGAAAGACAAGATTGAAGCCTGGAGTGTGTGTATATATATATATATATAGGGTGATTGCAAAGTCCTTGTGCAACTTTAAAATTTAATAACTTTAGATGTACAGATGCCGGAAACAAACTGTAAATGGCATATGAAAGTATAAATATTGAAGATTTTAACCATTTGCTGTTGAGTGATTTCATGAATAGTATTTCTGATCCTGAACATACGTTCATCAGAAGAATGTGGTTTTGATGAGTAAACAACACTTTTGATATGGCCCCACAGAAAGTAGTCCAATGGGGACGGTCAATTAACGAGGTGGCCAAGCAATTGGTCCACAACTACCGATCCACTTTATTGAAGGCTTTATTCAAGAACTATCGCACATTCAAAGCATAATGGCAGGGAGAATTGTCTTCCTGAAAGAAGGTGCTATCTGACAGATTTAATTGTCTTCGTTCAGGGATAAAGAAATTCTACAACATTGCAAGGTAACGTTCACTAATGACTGTTGTTCTTCAAAAATGAAAAGACCAATAATACAGGGGACTTTCTGACAGCGCACCAGATATTGATATTTGGTGGATCTCCTTTGTGTTGCCAGACTTCATGAGGTTTCTTTGCCCACCCACCCCCGAAATGTGGGAATTGTGGTGGATGAACTTATGACCAGGGTCACAAATGCAATTCATGAAATCACTCAGCAGCAACTGGAGAATGTTTTCAGATCTTTGGAAAATCGGATTGAACGATTTATCGCGAAACATGGCGGTTATGTTGAGGACTAAAAATTTGTAATGTAGTGTGTTAAAACTTCAATAATTATACTTTTAAGTGCCAGTTACAGTTTAAACTTTGATAACTTTTGATGTACACAAGATAGAAGCAAAGTTGTAAAGTTGTATAGGGACTTTGTAATAACCATATATATATATATATATATATATATATATATATATATATATATATAACGTAAAGAACGACGCTTGTATAGGAGAATATTCCGCGCAAGCAAGCTGAGAGAGAGAGAACGAAACAAATGAAAAAATGAGGTAACCACCCGGGAATCGAACCCGGGATCTTCCGATTGCCGGTCAGATATGATAACCATTACACCACGGGCCTCACCAGATCAAATGCCGTAATTCTTCTACATACGCGCAGAAACCAATGCCCCAAGGGGGCACCTCCCGCATGCCGTACATTATATACATTCTAACTGCAAACACGCAGTATAATTAACGTAAAGAACGACGCTTGTATAGGAGAATATTCCGCGCAAGATGAGAGAGAGAGAACGAAACAAATGAAAAAATGATCTGGTGAGGCCCGTGGTGTAATGGTTATCATATCTGACCGGCAATCGGAAGATCCCGGGTTCGATTCCCGGGTGGTTACCTCATTTTTTCATTTGTTTCGTTCTCTCTCTCTCATCTTGCGCGGAATATTTTCCTATACAAGCGTCGTTCTTTACGTTAATTATACTGCGTGTTTGCAGTTAGAATGTATATACAGGGTGGGCCGAAAGTCTGGATCCATAGGAAAATATTTATTTTAATACATAAATTACAACAAATGGTAAATACTTAAAATGAATATCAACTTTAACTCGTAAATGCGTATCCGTGATACTGTACAGTAGTTCGTACTCCAGTATAAATACTCAAATACTTTTTTATTTCAGCCCAGAAATGGCTTCGAATCTAACAACAGAAGACCGGGTAGAACTTGTGCTCATGTACGCAAGACAGGGCGCTACACACACAGAAGTTGCTACCGAATTCAATAGAAATCATCCTGATAAGCATCCAGTAACACATGCGACTGTTGGCAAGTTGTTTAAACGTTTCAAAGAAACAGGAAGTGTACATGATCGACGGCGTTCTGGTTGTCCAAAAACTGCAACTGATGAAAATACCTCTGCAATGGTATGTGAAACTTTAACGAATAGTCCAGTAAAGTCAACAAGAAGATTATCAAATGAAACACGCATCTCGAGAACGTCAATTCGAAGAATTATTAAAAATCATAAATTCCATCCCTAAGTGTCTCGATGTCAGAGGCCGCCAATTTGAGCATTTGTTATAATTTGTTGTTTATACTGGAGTACGAACCACTGTACAGTATCACGGATACGCATTTACGAGTTAAAGTTGATATTCATTTTAAGTATTTACCATTTGTTGTAATTTATGTATTAAAATAAATATTTTCCTATGGATCCAGACTTTCGGCCCACCCTGTATATATATGTATATATGATGTATGTGTGTGTGTGTGTGTGTGTGTGTGTGTGTGTGTAAGTTCTCTTTATTCCATATATTCTGAAAAAGTTGTTTGTTATTCACGCAAAGCAATAAATCTTTAATAACTACATCCTCAATAACCTGACTACATCCTTCAGAACGAGAAGTTGTATAGTGATCACACCGAAACGCCGAACCAAATTTGACCAAACATTTTCATATCGTTTCGAAACTGCGACAAATTTTGATTTGATCCGAGAATGAATCTCGGAAAACATAAATAAATAATTTATTGGCATTTGTTTTAATTTTTAATCTTTGTTTGAACTTCCTTTTATCTCAAATGTTAAAAAAAAAATAAAAATAATAATGACGAAGAGATTTGTAAACATTAAAAAAAAACACTCAATTAATTATAAACGAATTCTAATTGCTTTATAAATATAAAATACATCAATAAAAATAAAAGTTTTAATTCATTAATAGATTATATTTTTGGGCATTTAAACAATTAAACGTTTTAATTAATATTTATTTTTCAACCTTCTCGTTTTAAGCTGAAGGCAAAATTTACTTAAAAAATGTAGGGGTTCCCGAAACAGTAAAATATTTAGGCCAGATTTGGAGTGTTAATTTTGATATGTGCGTGTTTCTCTCTCTCTCTCTCTCTCTCTCTCTCTCTCTCTTTCTCTCTCTCTCTGCATATACTGTATATACTGTATATCTGTATATATTCTGGTTGAAATGGTGATGTGTGAATTGGTGAGGTATTCTTTAGTCGTAATTAGATTGGTGGAAAGCGGTCTCAGATGAGAGCGTGAATGAAATCCAATTACCGACCCAATTTTCATGTATTAAACCACGAATTAAATTCTTAACAAGAAAGAGAGACAACGAAGAATTCGTTAAATTTAATATCTGAAAACGTCTGTAAAGGAGTTTCGAAACGTAAGACCAAAATTACGATTTCTCTCGTCAGGAACTGCTGTTTCTTATTCACAAAAAAGGAAAAAAACAACAACACGTCGGGGGCTTGAAAAGACACTCTTTGTGGGGGGGGCTAATCAACTGTGTTGCTTTTTAAAGGGTCACACACCATTGCTAATATTCATCACCACGTAGATGAAAGAACATTCTCACCTTTTAGGTCTCTGTCTCGTAAGTCTATGGAGAGATAGAAAGAAAATACATCGATAGATAGATATTTATAGACATATAGATAATTTTTTACTTTATTTAGTCAATAGGAAGCGTAACCACAAATGTGTGAGTCGCAAACAATCTTGAAGAAAAGTTCATTTTCCAATTGTGATAAATGTTGCAAGTTTTCTTTTGTATAACTTCAACTTGAAGGGTAACTTCAACTTTTGGACAAAAAAGAAAAAATTCTGTTCTGAAGTGAATTAGTTTATTTCTTTTCAGTTCCAGAAGAAAATCAGTCGGTGAATGGGTGGGAAAAAAGAAAAAAAGAACAGAAAATAATTCACAAAGTTTTTCATTTTTATCACAAATTTAAACCAAGTGAAAGTTTATTGCAACAATTAAAGTCAAATTATTTTAGAGATAGAAAATGGGAGGACGTCTTCGCAATGTGCAATGTTCTAAAACGAAATTTATGAGACTGATAATATTCTTAATTGGTTTATGCACTCTCAGGTCGCCTTCATCCCCAGAGCAGAATTTTTTTTTAATAATTTTGGACGAAAAGGGTTGTGGGGTGTGTGAGGGGGGGAGGGGGTGCGAAGCCTTAAAAAGGAGAAGAAAAAGCGAAATTGAATCGCCAAAAATGAGCGGACAAAAATGTGAAATTATGGAAATAAGAAGTGATTACTGGAATTCTTTCACACTTTGACCTTTAAGTCAAAAAGGATTATTTTTACGATAAGGTCAAAAAAGGTGAATATTAGGGAAGGGGGATTTGACCTCCAAGAGAAAAAATTGCTTGATGGTTTCTCACACGAGCGTCGTATTTTTAGAATGAATCGTGATAAAAACTTCCGCCAATTGTTTACTCGGAACAGGAGCACATTCTCTCTCTCTCTCTCTCTCTCTCTCTCTCTCTCTCGAGAGAGAGAGAGAGAGAGAGAGAGAGAGAGAGAGAGCCAACAAAACCCCAATTTCAAGTATAACTAAATGAAACAGAAATCATATTAAACCTTTTATATTGTCCTTAAAATGGGAGGTAGTTTATTTAAATCATATAAATAGTCTTTTTTACAAATTCAGCTTGAACAACAGTTGTTACAAAATGAAGTTGACAAATACGAAAGTAGAAAAAATTGCTAAATTTATGGTCAACTTTGGGATCATTCGTCGATTCAGGGTAGGTGTAAGTTTGGCTAGTTGGTGCATTGTTATGGGTTGTAGAGGTCTAGACTAGGCAGGCTAATAAATGAAATACGCCTAGGCCTAGACGATATTGCCGTCACGGCAATCAGTTTGGATTTGGCAGCGAGCGAAGGACTCCGGCAAACAGTAACTCTGTTAAGTGAACTTATTTGCAGTCAAGAAGACAACTCCCGTTCAAGTCTGAGTGTACGGAGAAATGCTCATCGCATCGGTATTAAAAAAAGGTTCAATACATCGAAATGAAAAAAGAGACCTTGGTCTAAAAACATTTAAGTGATTTCAAGTATATCGTATATCTGAACAGTCCAAAGTAAAAGGTGTACAATGTTGCTGACGGCTTCGCTGTTTTACATGAAATAACGACGTGTTTATCACTTGATTTACGGATAAAAAGATTTCTCTCTTGAATGGCCTCGATATACACAAAACAATAGAGTGTACGATAGCGTAAGGAAAAACAAGAAAAACGAGACATTTCATAAAGCAACCTCCTTCGAGAGAAACATCACTTCAGTCAGTCTGTGATGGTTTCTGTTGGTGTATCTCGTTTATGAAAAACATCTATTGTTTTCGTCGATAGAAGTGTGAAAATTTATTAAAAACATCACTGTGACGATATTTTGAGTAAGATGTTGCCTGAAATTGAAAGTTACGGTGAGAATTATGTGTTTTGGCAAGACTGCGCTCCATGTCATCGGTCCCGGTACATCACTGCATACTCGCAAAGACAATGCCCCGATTTCATCCCGCCAGAAAACTGGCCACCAAATAGTCCAGATTTAAATCCACTTGCCTACTTCATATGGGAACATTTAGTTGACAAAGTTTACAGGCGAAATATTCAAGATATCAATCAACTTCGAAAATACGCTTTGACATCATGGAATGAACTCGATCAGGACACTATTTCTACAGCAATTCGCCAGTGGCGCACGAGGCTACAATTGGTCATTGATAATAATGGAGGACACATTGAACACTTGCTGAGTTAATGTTTTATTGAAGTTGATTTTATTAATTATAAACTTCTTTAATATTCAGTTAAGTCTCTAATTACACTCCTTGTCAACTTTTTTTCAACAACTATTGTTCAAGTTTAATTTGTAAAAAGACAACTCATCCGATTTAAATAAACTACCTCTCATTTTAAGAACAATATAAAAGGTTTAATACGATTTCTGTTTCATTTAGTTACCCTTGGAATCGTGATTTTGTCGGCCAGGTTAGAAAAGTGGTCACTGTTTTGGAACAGTATGTGGACTAGAGTCTAAACCAGTGGTGCACAAACTTTTTTGATGTGAGGGCCAAACCAACCATCTGTTTTATATGTAGGGGCCAGATATATAGATATTCTATTTTTTATAAATATGCATTTTTATAACCAGGGGTAATATTTCAGATTTTTCACTTTTTCATTGAATTGAAAAGACCCGTGGGGCCACTGAAAAGACCCGTGGGGGGCCACATTTGGCCCGCGGGCCAGGGTTTGTGCATCACTGGTCTAAACTAACACAGAGCAATCTCGCTTTCAGTGGTGATAAACCACGTACGAAGACCTCGTCAGTACTTTGACCCTCTAACTCAGTGGTCGGCGAACTTTTTTGGGTATTACCCCAAAATATATTTGTGTACAACAATATTACCCCCTAGACTTGAAATTATTTGTTCGAAAAAAATATAACTTTGATAATTAGCCTCGCTTATTAAATAATAAATTTTTGTGCAATTTTATTTATATGTTTATTGAGCCTTCATTACCCCCGAGATTTTCATTTTTACCCCATTTGGGATAATTTACCCCGGTTCCCAGACCCCTGCTCTAACTGCTTGGCAATGCTACTGCGAGCTGTTCGTACCCTGAAATGGGCGGATGGATGGAATGGTGCTCCGTGTAAAATGATGTTTAATTCTTTATACTTCCACTTAAACTATGAATGCATCGATGATTAGTTATTATTATTATTATGTGTGTGTATGTGTGTGTGTGTGTTTAATAAGCAAAATGTGATAAATGGTTATCCATTAGTTTGTTTGATCAATAGTTCATTCTAGTGAATTCGTCATTTTTCGATTCCACTAAACAAAATGGTCGAGATTTACGAGATTTACGAGATTTAAACGAACATTGTCGTTCTTTTGAATTCGGTCGATTAAAATCGACGTTTGAGAGACTTCCGTGAAATGATTTTGATGTTTGTTCAAACTGTTTCATTAGCGAGAGATAATCTGTATATGCCTATCAATCAATCAATCAATCAATCAAATGATTCGCTCACTTATTAAAGAGGGTAAATTTAGTTCATTATTGAATTGAATTGAATTGAATAACCTTTATTAATAATAAAATAAATACATTCGTTTCAATTTACAACGACATGAATAATTGTGAAGCTCGACTATTTATTTTATTCGAGCTTCACAATTAGATCACTCTTATCTTTTAGGAACGAGGAAATTTAGAAATAATTATTAATAACAGTCTAAAAGTTAATATAAGATAAATTTTGATAAATTACAGAGAATTTCATTAAATTTTTACATTACGTAACGTCATTTTGAATATCTTTTCAAGGCCGTAGCCAGAACTTAAAAACAGACGAGGCGAAAATAGCCCTACTAGGGGGTCCGGGGCCTTCAGGAGATTTCTTTAATCCTAACACAAAATCATGCACTTTGAACGTATGGTAACTGAAAGTGAATTGGACAATAATAACTTCACTTAAATGTTGCTACTCTATGTTTTTATTCATGTTATTTGTGGTTTGAGTGCATTACATTGATATGACCAGAAACCAGTTCTTATCATTTGCTACTTGACTGATGACTGAAGGCCAGTGCCAGACGAGGCGCTGCCTCGTCTGCTGCAACGTAGCTACGGGTATGCTAATTCAACCCGATAGATAAAAAGAACGCGTTTCTTTAACAACACGACAGATAATTTCACGAGTCTGTTGCATAACGTTACGTAAGAATTGCACCATCATTCCACGCGCAGAGGTTTGCGCAGATCAGAGTACCATCGGGTGACCCTGTGACCCTTTCCAGACAATTTTGTAACGCACGTTTGATGATGTCACATTTAATCACGCTTTGCGCCACTGTCTAATTGTCACGCCCTGGTTTCGTCTGGTGGTGATTCTGGTAGAACTCTGGACTTTGTAGAAGTTTGTCTCCAAATTTATCTGAAGGAGATCTGATCTTTTCGGTTTGGCAGACTGCTACAGATTTTTACGAAACTTAGCAAATAAATTATTTGCAAATTTTATCCTAAGGAAATGTCTAATTCCTAACGTAACTAAACCTAACATAACCTAACCTACCTAACCTAACCTAACCTAACTTACATTTCGTTAATATAAAATTTGTAAATAATTGATTTTGATAAGTTTCGTAAAAATCTGTAGCAGTCCGCCAAACCGAAAAGACCCGGGAACTGAGAAAAAAAACAAGAAAAGTTAGTTTTCACTCTTCAGACTTTAATAATAGAAGTAAATACAAAGGGCAGAAGGGAGAAGTTTTCTTTCTTGTCGGAGACTCAGACGAGAAAATGTAAGAGGCTAGACCAAAACCCGAAGTGTTGCTGGTGGCCAAGTAAAGAATGATTTTAAACTTTGTACAAAGAAATATATAGATTATAATGATTTACAAGGGTTAGATTCGGGGGTTTGACTCCCTAATAAAGCATTTTCAACATTTAAAACTTTAAGAAAAATTAATTTAATATGTTCATTTTGCATTTCTTACTTGGTGCAACAATGTTGAGGAATCCTGACTACGTTGAGTACACCCTAAATATATTGTACATTGTACACCTATTAGTACTAATACATTACAATACTATGAATAAAGTTAAGTACAATTAGTCAATATTTATCAATATGTCTTGCATTTATCTATAGAGTTTATAAGATTTATACAGGGTGTTTCAAAAGTCCCTGTGCACCCATATATTATATATATATATTTGTGTGTGTGTGTGTGTGTGTGTGTACAGGGACTTTTGAAACACCCTGTATATTTATTCGTCGTTATATAACTTAGAATTTAAATGAACAATTTTATACGACACTTAATTATTTATAATTACAATTCTTATAACAATTTATGACCTACTTAATGACCTACTTATGACGTAGACTGAAGAATGAATGATAAAATGTTGATGACTGTACATGAATGGACAGAGATTTACATGAATGTAGAGGTAAATGTTATATGTAGACATGTGTAGTAACGCAACAAGTAATAAGAAACGAATAACAAGTAACAGTAGATTACAGTGGTGTAACAGTTAGGTAACAGGACTGTGACAGTAACATACAGTAGCAGTTTCAGCGTAACGTAACATGGAACATTTATAAAACAGAGCGAAGGGAGACTTTTGAAACATATTTCATGAGAAATGATTACTCGGATGCTGATGGCCATAGTTTTGGACATGGAGACAACTGGCAGAGCTGACGATACAAATCATTGCCAACTAGGAATATTCGAGTACGTATTAGGGTAATTCCAGGACAGATCATGCAGTGTTTAACACCACACCCCTTCCAATTTTCCTGTAATTTGTTGTATAGCATTGTGTAATGTCTATACCAAAAACCCCGAAATTTCAAGTTTCAGACTGATCGGACTTACGGTTGAAAAGTTATGGCCCTTCCAACTTTGGGGGGTTGTCAGGGACCCCTAAATTTCAAATTACCATATTTTAGCCCCTAATTGAGATAGAAGAATGATTCAAATTGTATTTGAAAGGTAATATTTCATGTATTAAATGAGTATAGATATGGATAACAGCTTAGTCGAGGAGTAAAAAAGTTGTAACAATTTGTATTATTAAAGGGGGGTTTTACCGCCAACCTCAATGGATTTTTTTTTTAAATTTCATATCAGATTAAGCCCAAACTCTATCTGTATAAGTGGCACTTAAGAAATTGCAGTGTATTTAGGTGTAAACTATGTGTTTTGAGATTTGAATAGTGATAACTTCATTGAAAAAATCAATTTTTTTGCAAATTGTCAAATATAAAATAATTTTACCTTTTCTTATTCATCTATGCAGCAATGTATTTTATACATATGTCTATGTAAGTATATAAAGGATACAAAATATGTAAATAAGTAGAGATAGTCTATTCAAAAGCTATTTAAAATTACTTACATTAATTAATAAAGATAGCCTGAATCAAAAGCTAACACAACTGGTGTTAAATACATTGAGGAATCAAAGGAAGTGTGCTTAGGAAGCAAAGTGTTCTGTTCTCTTGTTTATTGTGTACATGTGTGAAATAATTAGCTTATATAGAGGCATATATTGAGGAAATATTTTTCTTTGCAGAAATTCACAGTACGTAGGTACGTACGATACTTAATAGAAAATGGCAACTAAATGTAAAGACGATACCTATCGTTGCTGTAACCCATTCAAAACACACAAAAAAGTTATTGCGAGTGCTTTGAGATCACTCCCAACCAGTGGTGGGCACGCGCAACGATTTTTGTAGCGCCGCAGCCGCAACCGCAACTCTGCTGAAATAGTTGCGCCGCACGCGCAAGCGCAACCCTTTTCAAAAAGTTGCGCCGCAAGCGCAAGCGCAACCAAAAATGTTGCGCCGCAAGTTGCGCCGCAACTTTTTGCGGCGCAACTGCCCACCTTTGCATTTAACGTATATCTGCAGTGGTGGGCACGCGCAACGACTTTTGTAGCGCCGCAGCCGCAACCGCAACTCTGCTGAAATAGTTGCGCCGCACGCGCAAGCGCAACCCTTTTCAAAAAGTTGCGCCGCAAGCGCAAGCGCAACCAAAAATGTTGCGCCGCTAGTTGCGCCGCAACTTTTTGCGGCGCAACTGCCCACCTTTGCTCCCAACACAACAGTTATTCAGCAAGAAGGAAAGTTCAGGAAGTGATACATGTACACCTGAACCTTCACCACAAAAATCTTCAGCTAAGTGCATGAATGTTCAAGAAGCATACTTTGAAAGAGAGCAGCTAGGCAAGATTCTTGAACAGCCTGATGTCACCCCAGTAAAATTACATAAGTATACATTCTATAGTTTTATAATTCTTTAGTTCTATACTATATATATACAGTCTATTGTACTATATTCTACTTCTATAGTTTTATAATTTTCAATATATACCTAATGGTAGACTTTAAAATATCATAAATTTTCAGATGGCCTAAGCAGTATCAATAAATCAAAGATGGCATCTAAAAAATACCAAAGAGCTTCAACATCTCTAAAAGGAAATTGGAAGACTCACTGTCTGTAACAGTTGAAGATGATGCTGGACCATCCATTAAACAAGATCTTAAAAAATGGAGAAAGATATTGCAAGGGATGTAAGAAACTGTATGTAAATTAGATTACGTTAATACTCGGTCTCTTACCTGTAAGAGACAGAGTCAAACCACAAATACAGCTAAATATGATATAAGGCAATTAAATTAACAGTACTTACTTATAATACTATAAGAATGATCTTTCAAACATTTGAATTTTATTCAATTCATAATATTTAGTAAAAAAAATTGCAATGATTTATATTATTTATTTTTCTTCTTTTAAACAGGTATGAGATGCTGATGAATGATCTCAAAGAAGAATTCAACTCTACATCTTCCTATCAATGAAGACTTCAGATATTTACACTGTCTCCTTTTACAATTACTAGAACCCAACAGTTTTTTGGTGCCACTAGGTACATTGTTGACAAAGCCAAACATTTGAGAACTCAATTTGGTATTCTTCCAGAAGTTCCCAAGTACAGTAAAGGGAAAAAATTGACTGAAGAAACAATATCCAGAGTAAAGGCTTTCTATGAAGATGATGAAGTAAGTCGGATATGTGCAAGGAAATCTGAGTGTGTCAGTATAAGAAATAAAGATGGTGAAAAGGAGTACAAACAAAAACGTCTCTTAGGTAATTTGAAAGAACTGTATGCAAAATATAAGGAAACTGATGATAGTGTTGGCTTTTCATCATTTGCAAATTTAAGACCTAAGTGGTGTGTTATTGCTGGGAAAAAAGGAACACACTCAGTTTGTGTCTGTACTTATCACCAAAATCCTAAACTCATAGTGTCAGTAATTGGCCAGAAAAGCCTTACATACCAAACCCTTATGGAAAAAAGTGTTTGTGATATCAATAATTCTAACGGTAGGCTACATAGATGTCTAAAATGTCCTGGTAGTATTGATGTAGCAAACTTTTTGAATACCCTGTCTATATTGATAGAGATACAGTACAATATGTTCAATGGACTACCACAGACCGGTCACTTTTGCAAAGCAAAACAGCTACAGTAGAGGAATTTATTGAAATTCGTTCAGAAGACATTTTCTCCCTCACTCGTCATCACTACATTGCAAAATGTCGGAGTCAACACATGAATAATAAAAAACAGAATCTTCAAAGTAATGTACTTGTACTAGGGGATTTTACTGAAAACTATTCATTTATTACTCAGGATGCCCCTCAGAGTTTTCACTGGACAAATGATCCGGCAACACTCCACCCATTTGTAGTCTATCATAAGAAGGCTGGGGAATTAAGCCACACTAGTTATTGCATTGTCAGTGACTGTCTTGAGCACGCAACTTCAACAGTTCACACTTTTCAGCAATATTTGATAAAAAATATAAAAGCTAGAGTCCCCAATGTACAAAAAGTTATTTACTTTTCTGATGGATGCTGTGGATAATACAAGAATAGATTCAATTTCATCAATCTCTGCTATCATGAACAGAATTTCGGTGTCAAAGCCGAGTGGAATTTCTTTGCTACAAGTCATGGTAAAAATGTGTGTGATGGTATTGGAGGAACAGTAAAAAGAGGTGTAGTCTACAACGAACTGATGCTGGTCACATTCTGACACCAAGAGATTTATATGATTTTAGTACTAAGCACTTCAAATCACTAACTTTTTTCTTTGTTACTAAGCAGGAGGTTGAATCAAATAAATTACATCTGTCTAATAGGTTTAATGAAGCTATATCAATCAAGGGCACAAGAGGCTTCCACAGAAATGTATTGTAAAGGAACCAGATACAGGCTTATCAAACATCTGATTCAGGAAATCCTATTTTTTTTAGAATAAGTCAAATTGAACAGAGTGAGAGCAGTCTGCTAGTAAATAAAGATACTGAGTATCATATTGGCCAATATGTTGCTTGTAAGTATGATAGTAAAATCTGGCTTGGAATAATCAAAGACAGTTCAGAAGAATTTGCTGATTACGAAATTAGCTTTTCAACATCTTCAGGAGGCTCTAATAAATACCATTTTCCAGAGAAGGAAGATATTTGCTGGGTAAGACAAAGCGAAATGATTCAACCTACATCCAATCCAAATATCCTGCGTGGTATTAAAATTGCCTACTCTTTCCATCCAAAGGAGATCAAATTAGTGGAGCCATAAAAGTTTTTAGTACGGTATATTATACCCAGTTGATGCTTGTACTTCTAAGTTACTGTCATACAAGTTTAAGTGTGTATATATTCTTTCTAGTACTTAGTCATAGTTCGCAGGCTTCAGTTGAGAAATTTATTAATTATTATGTTATGTTATATTATGTTTACTGAGTTTGTTGAACTCGTGTGCTGTACTCTGTATACATTTTAGAACAAAAATAAAATGCAGTTGCTAATAATTCAATTGTTTCATTCTTGAAACAAATTTACAATTAAATAAGTACTGATAGTTACATATAAGACAGCATACTTTTCAGGAAAAAAATTAAATTAAATGCAGGTGACAAATCATTATGAAAATGAAAATATCATTTTTTCAGTGAAGTTATCACTATTCAAATCTCAAAACACATAGTTTACACCTAAATACACAGCAATTTCTTAAATGCCACTTATACAGATAGAGTCTGGGCTTAATCTGATATGAAAATTTTTAAAAAATCCATTGAAGTGGGGGGTAAAACCCCCCTTTAATAATACAAATTGTCACAACCTTTTTTACTCCTCAACTAAGCTGCTATCCATGTCTACACTCATTTGATATGTGACAAATTATCTTCCAAATGCAATTTGAATCATTCTTCTATCTCAATTAGGGGCTAAGATATGGTAATTTGTAATTTGGGGGTACCTGACAACCCCTCAAACTTGGAAGGGCCACAACTTTTGAACCGTAAGTCCAATCAATCTGAAACTTGAAATTTCGAGGTTTTTTGGTATAGCCAGGGGTGGCGAACCTTTTTACAGTCGCGTGCCAAAAAAATCGTGTTAACCATAAAAAAAAATTCGCGTGCCCACCAAAGTTTATATATATATATATATATATATATATATATATATATATATATATATATATATATATATATATATATTACACCAAATTATAAACATTAAGTCTATTATTTTATACTCATGTTTTGGATAACAATTTCTGTGCTTAGGCGTGCCAGGCAAATTTGATCGCGTACCTAAATGGGTACGTGTACCATAGGTTCGCCACCAGTGGACTATAGGCAATGCTATACAACAAATTATAGGAAAACTGGAATGGGTGTGGTGTAAAATTTCATTTTTTTTGCATGATCTGTCCTAGAATTATCCATTAGCAAAGAGAGGAGGAATTTTGAATTATACATGTGTACGTAACGACAATTTACGTCAATAGATCAATGGATAATAGACATAGGTAGACATAGGTAGATGATAGATTGATGAATGAGATGAGTATGTTCGACAGCTAGGATTTACAGGTAATTACTATATAGTTTACGAGGAATCTACAGTTGATTAATACTTAATTAATGGTCTAGATAATATAAGGGGTTCCAAAAAACCTTAGCCCCCCCCATTTGCAGCTTACATGTTTACTTATATCGAAATAGTTTTTAGTGATTATAAAAATATATAAAATTCTTTATTTATTGCAGGTATTAAAATTACTCTAGCTGATAAAGTGATAATATAATGGCTTCTCAATTAATTGGTGATTCGGAGAGGCAACGTGCGATAGATCGCATACGAGCAATAACATTTCGGGAAGCTCGTGATGCTGGAGCCACCTTTTATAACACGTTCATGGGTTGACAAAAAGTTGCGAGGAAGTGAGGACTTCGTCAAAAGAAATTGGAATAAAACTTTGGATGAATGTGAAATGGATACAACCAAATCTGGGCGCCCAAATTTGCCACTCTCTCAGGAAACAAAGGACATCATTGAAAGCGGTACGCGTAAGCGGAAAAACGGCTGTGCTAAACTTTCTAGAGAGATCGAAGTGTCGAGAGGAAAGATCGTTAGTGGTGAGATCATTCGACTGTACCGTCATAGGCAAGGTTTAAAGCCTTGGCATGAACTTCCAAAGCCAAGAAAAACTCGACTTAACATCGATGACAGAATGTGGTTTGCCCATTATCTTGAAGATTTGGATGTGGATGATTTCATGCATTTAGCTGTCTCCGATGAATTTTTTGTTTACGTAACACGTCGGCCTAACTACCAAAATGATCGAGTGTGGGCCACAACACCAGATGAAATCGATGACAATGAACATTATCGCGAATTATTAAAAGTCCGACAGTATTTTCATGATATTATTCTATCCCAGCATGTCATTCCTTTTCTAAGAAACCCAAACAATGTTATGGATGTCGATCAGGTCACACTTCTGCACTATAAGGCCCCCTGCTTTAAGGCATTAGCCACTCAACAGTTGTTGCGGAACTATGAGATCGATTTCTTTGGAAATGAAGAATGGCTAGGAAATTCTCCTGACCTGAACGTCCGTGAACACATTGAATCAGTTATAAAGGACAATGTTGAATGTCTCTTGTTTCAAGAACCTGCAGCAAATCAATTTTCGAAGGATACAATGACGCAACACATTGAAACTGCTTTAGCAAATTTGCGTAACGATCAAGATCTATTCACGTCACTTTTGGCAAGCTACCCAAAGCGAATTCAGGAGGTCTTGGAAGCCAATGGCGGGAACACCAAGTTTTAATTGTTTCTCATTAAATGCAGGATTAAATTCTCTTTTGTAAGGTATGTTTAGTTTTACTGTACCTCTAATGGTTTAGGCCATGGGGGGGTGCTAAGGTTTATTGGAGCCCCGTATTTGGGATACATTTATTTATTTATGAATAACGTCAATAAATGGAATGATACGTTCCAAGACTATTTATGAATGAACGGAATGAGACGTTCCAAGACTATGTATTTATGAATAAACGGAATGATACGTTCCAAGACTAATACTGAAGTACGAAGTATTTAGTTAAAGGGGATTAGGTTTAAGATTTGAGTGGAAATTAATTTTAATTGCGATTAATTTGGAGATTACTCGAGAGTAATTTAAAAGTGATTTACTAAATTTACGTTAATAATTACGGTGAAGAGCAGTAAAGATATTTAGAATGGAATAATTTAAGTTGAAGTGTGTTTAGAACTTCAACGATGTTTTCAACCATTTATAGATTTTTATTAATGGCTTCTTTAAAACATTATTTTATTATAATACTCCAAAAACCCAAGTGATTAACGAATGGACGAATGAATAGAAGAACTTAACAGTCTTAACTACATTCGTGCAGTTGACAATCTATAAGAAATAAATGAACGTAAGTAATTAAGGTTAGAAATGAACATATATATATAAGGACGAAAGTCAGTACAAAAGTAATGCCTCTTATTTTTCAGTTTATATTTAACCTCGTTGCTGTTCCGTGCGTTGGTCTCTCTTCACACGAAGGTCAAGCTGGTGGCCCCGCCTCTAGGTCTGGCTTGGTGGAGGAGCGAGTTACTTTCTTGCGCTCTCCACCGTACATAGCCAGGTACACCCAGCTCATCTGGTACCGTCCTGAGCCAGGCATCTAGTCTTCTCTTGAAGACTTCAACTTCAACCCCTGTAACGTTTCTGAGGTTCTTTGGAAGCTGGTTAAAAAGTCTTGGCCCCCTGACAACCCAGCTATTTTCCTTTAGTGTTGAGGAGGTCCCTTGTCGGGCCTTTAATTTCGAAACACTACACATCCTGCCTTTCCTATTTTCCAGTATTGTTTGAATGGTACTTGGGTTTAGTTTTAGGTTTGGTACCAGTTTTTTCGATCATTTTCCATATGTAGATTATGGTGTACCGCTCTTTTCTTTCTTCCAGGGAGTACAGATTTAGTTTACGTAGTCTTTCCCAGTAGTTGAGCTCTTTGCAGCCATAATGTTTGCTGTCAAATGTCTTTGAGTTTCTTCTAGTTTATTATTCTAGTCCCGCGACTCTTTTTGCTTTATTTATCGCTATCTGATTTTGTGTTTCGAATTTCGCATCATCGGTCATTATTACTCCCAGATCGATCGCTTTCGTGCTTCTCTGAATTTCCTGTCTATCTGGAGCATAATATGCAGTCTAAGTTCTTCTCTTCTACCATATCTCAAGAGTTGAAATTTCTCGGTGTTAAATGTCATGTCTTCTGACCATTTGTATATTTTGTTCGTGTCCCTCTGCAAGGCCTCCACTTCATTTACATCGCTGATTTTTCTGCTGATCTTTGTATCGTCTGCACTGCAAAGGATGTTACTATACTGTTGCTGTTTACTCCGCTGTCTATGTCTGTTAGCATGATAATGAACAGGAGTGGGGCCAATACTGTACCTTGTGGTACTGAGCTGCGTACGTCCGATTCTGATAATGACATACCTTGAATTCTAACGACTTGTAGACGTTCTCTGAGGAAGTTGTAGATCCATTTTCTCACTTTGCCTGTTATTCCCATATATTTCATTTTATGTGCTATTATACCATGATCACATTTGTCGAAAGCTTTAGAAAAACCCGTGTATTTGACAACGTAGTTGTCATTGCTTTCAAGTGCATCTAGGATATTGTTGTAGTGTTCTATTAGTTGTGATAGGCATGATTTATCTGATCGAAATCCGTGCTGATTTTCGTTGAATCTTTCCAGTGTCTCCAAGAAATTATAAATTTTCTCTCTAACTATTTTTTCAAATACTTTGGTGAAGTGGGACGTCAATGACACTGGTCTATAGTTCTTTGCTTGAGATCTGTCCCCTTCTTTACATATAGGGACAATGTTTGCTCTTTTCAATACGCTTGGTATTTCTCCAGTGTCCGGACTGCAGCTGAATGTGGTTTCATTTGTCCTATAGCTCTCGCTACATCTTCTGGGGTAAAATCAAAGTCTGTTATACACTCTCCTTGCAATTTCTCTTCAAAGAATGCATCTATGTCAGGTATCGCTTTCTCTCTTTTTGGGGTACTGAAAACTGATTCATACTGGGCTCTCAATGTTTCAGATATTTCTTTTGGATCGTCGGTTAGTTCATTATTTCTCTTCCTTTAGGGCCCAATAGCGGCGCGTGTTTTTGTTTTCCTTTTCGCATAGCTATAGAAGTATTTTGGATTTTCCTTTATTGCTTCTACCGCCTTTTCTTCTTCCCTCTCTGTATGGTCCTTAATCAGGGTTTGTATTTCCCTATCGATACCCTCCAGTTTTTCTTGTATTACTTCCCTGGCATTATCTCCGCAGTTGGCTAACTTCGCTTCCACTCTCTTTCTTTTGCGGAATGTTCTTCTCTTTTGCCTCTCTAGCCAGCTCCTCTTTCCTTTTGGCTGTGATTTTGGAGCATATTTTTCTAAAATTCTCAGCGGTTTTTCTTTCACGGTTGTTAGCATTTCTTCAGTTATTTTATTCTCTAAAACTGTTCTCCACTCGATTTGGGCCATGTGCGTTCTGATTGCTTCCCAATTTATAGTCTTAGAGTTTAAGTTAAAGGCCCCAAATTTGCTTCTGTCCTCAATATGTGTATTGTCTTTTAATGTTGTCATCATATTTGTTGATATCTCGATTAAGTTGTGGTCTGAGATAATGGTTGGGGTTATTTTTATACCAGCAATCAAGTTCGTGTTATTCGTGAATACCAGATCTACGCAGTTATTTTTTCTGATATTTCCTGTTATCTCCTGTGTCAGCATAAATTCATTTGTGAAAGCCATCAACATTTTTGCTTGCTCCTGGTCTTTTCTTGTGCCCCCCTTGTTCTGGTGTGTATATATATATATATATATATATTCTTATCTACCTTTTTGTATTTTATAAATGGGAAGTTAAAGTCTCCGCAGATTATTATATTGGGGGATGGAAGGTTTATGGTCTTTATTAGCTTTCTGATATCATCAATGGCCTCCGAAAATTTTTCGGTTGGGGGTGTTTGAAGGTCTATAGATGACTATCAGTATCACGTTTAGTTTTTCTATTTTCACTGCTAGGAGTTCCACAAAGCTGTTTGATTTACTTATTATCGTCTCTGTCATATGACCTTCATATACATATATAGCACAGACACCTTTACGTCTCGTTGTTCTATCCGCTCTAAATAAGTTGAAGCCCTCTATATTATCTCTTTCTTATCAATACAATGTTCACAGTTTTCACAATTTCTTGGCAATCCTTAAGATGAGTTTCTGTGAGGCATGGGATGTCCACCCTTGTTTCGTCCATAAATCCTTTCAGGTACAAAACTTTGTGTTGAGCGATTGGTTTGGTCTTATTCCTTGAATATTAGCCAGGACAATATTTATATGCTTTGTTTTACGTTGCCCCTTGTGCATTTCAAGTTCGTTTTCCTTCGGTATCGTTTTTGTTGCCATATGTTCTTACTTTATTTATATGTATATTTATTTACTATGATGAATAAAACCACGAAGGAAAGGAAACACAGAATGGTGCTCAAGCGCTTTCGTCTAATGACATCCTCAGGAACACTGAAGTACATAAAGAATTACAGCCTATATATAGGTTACAGAAAAAAAAATATATATATATATATATATATATATATATATATATATATATATACAATAAACGGAGAAACAAACTTAAAGGATTGTGGGAGGGGCACACAGATTTATAAGGAAAAACTATCGATTTTTAGCACAAGATTAAATGAATTGTTTCCAACCAATGTTATAGATAAAAAAATATACAAATTTATACTGGAAATCTGCCCGGGTTTTAGCACTCTGCTCTTTTTGTATAAAAATTGAAAATTATCGATTTTTAGCACAAGATTAAATGAATTGTTTCCAACCAATGTTATAGATAAAAAAAAAAAAAAAAAATATACAAATTTATACTGGAAATCTGCGGGTTTTAGCACTCTACCCTTTTTTTGTATATAAAAATTGAAAAATAAAAGTAATTAGGGTGGCATACAAGTTTACCAAAGATTTAGCGTTCTACCTTTCTTATCTAAATCTGTTCTGAAGGAATTCAAAACAACAGGATCGAGTTGAAAAAGACCTTTGCTTATGTTGAAGTTATTTGTAAGTTGGATAATGGCAGACTCAAGAATATTTCTATTAACAATGTTGCTAGAGTGAAATAAAACTGAAGCATTATTCCAATCAATACAGTGGGATAACTCTGACAAATGGACAAAAAGGGCACTGGACAACTGTCCTGTTCTAACGGAATATTGATGCTGTTTTATACGTGTGTGCAAATCCTTTCCCGTCTGACCTATGTAAAAGGAATCACATTGTTTACAACCAAATTTTATAGATAATGCCTGAATTATTGGTAGGGCTATTTTTTACTATGATATTTTTCACAATATTGTTATATGAAAATACTACATTAATATCCAAAAGTTTAAGTACATTAGCAATGCCTAAAAAGCCCGGAAAAATGGAAGTACTAAAATATTTTTTGACAAAGTACGAGTGTTATTATTGACACGATAGAAAGTTCGTTTTGCCTTGTTGAGACAAGATTCCATAAACGCAGATGGATAACACAGATCACTTCCAATACCGTTGATTTTTTTCTAATTCGGCATCGATGTATTCCGGACTGGCGATCCTAAGGGCGCGGAGAAACATTGCACACACGTATAAAACAGCATCAATATTCCGTTAGAACAGGACAGTTGTCCAGTGCCCTTTTTGTCCATTTGTCAGAGTTATCCCACTGTATTGATTGGAATAATGCTTCAGTTTTATTTCACTCTAGCAACATTGTTAATAGAAATATTCTTGAGTCTGCCATTATCCAACTTACAAATAACTTCAACATAAGCAAAGGTCTTTTTCAACTCGATCCTGTTGTTTTGAATTCCTTCAGAACAGATTTAGATAAGAAAGGTAGAACGCTAAATCTTTGGTAAACTTGTATGCCACCCTAATAACTTTTATTTTTCAATTTTTATATACAAAAAAAGGGTAGAGTGCTAAAACCCGGGCAGATTTCCAGTATAAATTTGTATATTTTTTTTTTTATCTATAACATTGGTTGGAAACAATTCATTTAATCTTGTGCTAAAAATCGATAGTTTTTCCTTATAAATCTGTGTGCCCCTCCCACAATCCTTTAAGTTTGTTTCTCCGTTTATTGTATATATATATATATATATATATATATATATATATATTATTATATTTTTCTGTAACCTATATATAGGCTGTAATTCTTTATGTACTTCAGTGTTCCTGAGGATGTCATTAGACGAAAGCGCTTGAGCACCATTCTGTGTTTCCTTTCCTTCGTTGTTTTATTCATCATAATTATTTTTCACGTGTTACTTTCGTGAAATAATTTTCTTATTTACTATACTTATTTACTATATTTACTTTATATTTGTCACGTATGTATGTATGCATACTCCTTGTAATTTTAATTGTAATTGCAATTATATTTAGTGAGAAATAAAGTAAGAGACATTGCTTTCGTACCGCCCCTCGTAATAATGAATTGTAAACAAATGGGATAAAAATGTGATAAATGATATGTAAGAAGTACAAACTAGGAATATTAATCGTGCTATGAGTAGAATTACAGCATGAAGATGTATTACAAAGAGTATAGTAAAGATTTTAATAGTTTTAATAGATAAATGTGTTGTCATTAAATGAGGATGTGAATTAATATTAAACTAGAACGATAATGGAAATTATTACAATACATTCTTTAGGGGAAATAAAGGGGACTCAGTACTTCGGGGGTGAGAGGGCGTTTTTGTGGGCATATTAAAAAAAACCTTCGTCCGAGAATGAGAAAAAAGAGGAAATTGCTTATAGGACTAACTTCTTGGGCACGAGCGTGGAAATAAGACATGAAGACAAGAGTCTATAGGGCCCTAATTACCAACCTAACCTAACCAAATTAACCTAGCTTAACCTAACATAATCTAGCCTAATCAACCTAGCTTAACCTAACCTAATCTAGCCTAATTAACCTAACCTAGCCTACTCTAACGTAATTTAACATATTACCAAGCTGCTAAGTGTCTCTGAACACTATCTGGATTAGTAAAATTTTGCTAAATTGGGAATGAATTAAAAGTTAGTTCCACATTTGAGGCATTCATGAAGTGTCAAACTAAAATGAAAATACTGTAACCTAAAATTACTCTTAAAAAATGCGCAAATTACGATTACCATATTTTACACAACTTTTTATCTCTTCGCCAATCTACTCTCTCTCTCGTTTCGAAGCCATTTATTCCCCTCCACGAGTTGCTTAAAATGAAACCAAAAACCACGCAATAAATTCCGTTTCGTTTTTCGTTCTCCGCAATCGTTGGAGAGATTCTCACGATTAAAAAGAGACATTTCAGGAGCTGCTTGAATCTCTTTAGTTTTAAGACTCATTAAAATTTATGGTAAGGAGCTTTTGAAGTCTCATATTGTAAATTAACCATAAACTTCATATCGAAAGTTGACTTCACATATTCTACATTCTTGGTTCAAGATTTGTGTGTGTGTGTGTGTACAGAAGGAGAGTTACGAAGGAGTGTTGTGTTATCAATGTCTTCAGAGTTGTTTTGAACGTTGATGTACCTTGATTCTTGGTATTTATAAGATAAAAAGAGACCACCTGATTGATATAAAGAAAGCTTTCATCATTAAATAAATAAAGTGATTCAAAAGTCCATTTTTGTTTTTCTTTTTTAGAACGAAGCGGAAACTCTATAACGAGAATTACTTTGTTGAAAGAACAGTCATGGAGAATTTTTTTGTATCACAAAACTTTTGAGTGATTTGCAAAGAATTTTTTTTTAATTTTACAGCGGTGCAAGATGGCCAAATGGATGGATACTCTATAGGCTCAGTGAAACTCGTGCAACGCGAATTCCTCAAGTTATTTCAATGTCCGACATGTTTCTTACGCCAGAACAACTACAACTAACGCATATAAAATTATCTTAGAAATCATTTCGGACATAGACAAACCTCGCAGTGGACATCCGAGGTCAGCTCGAATAGAAGAGAACCAACAAGTGGTTTTCTGCTAGTCAGACCATATCCATCAGACTCGCTGCTTTGAAATCGAACAAAAGTTATTTGCTACGCAATGAATGATCAAGAAGGGCATTAAAATTAAACCATACAAAATCCAGATGAAATACCTGATGCGGATCAAGACCAAAGAGTGGAAATGCGCGAGAGCTTGCTTTATCATTCTGAATGCAATTCATCTCTTTTTGGACAGCTTCTGGTTTAGCAATGAGACAGTTTATGCGTTTGGGAATGTTGACAGACATAATAGTTGCATCTGGAATTTGTGAACTCAAGAACATATTGGAAACATGAGCGAGATGCACATAATTTAATGTTTCGTGTGCTCTGTCGACCAAAGGAATCGTTGGCACCCTCCTTTTCCAAAATGTTGACGGACAAACGACGAACGTTAGTTGGGAGAGTTATCCTGAATTGCTGCAGCAGTTTGTCTTGCTTCAAATAGAACTTTATGACCTTGATAAGATTGTCTTTCAACAGGATTGAGTGCTGCCTCATTTCACACCTGAGGTCCGATAGATCTTACGTTAGCATTTTCATGACTGGTGGATTGGTAAACCAATTCTTTGGGCTCCACGATCATCTGACCTCACCCTACTGAATTTCTTTCACTGTGGAAATGTGAAACTCAGATTTTATACAACACAGTCACAAAATCTGGCCAATTTAGAAGAACGCATAACTGTTGTTATTCGGAGTGGTGGGATATGTAGGACATTGGACAGAAACATTGTCCAATGTTGCTAATAAAGTTGTGCTCAGGTGATTTAATTGTACTGAAATTGGAGGACACACACGGGAGTGGTCTGAAAGTTATAGGGAAGATTTAGGTTGGAGTTAACCTCCTTCACAAATGTAATTTTCTTTATCGGTCTCAATAATATATTTGTTTTATGCGTGAGTTTTCTTTGTTTTTCAAAATATAATTTTTTAAATTAATCATGAATTTTTTAATCACCCTGTATTTTATTCAATACTTCTTAAATACAATATACCACATTCAATTTTCTAATACAACTATTAATTTTAAACAGAGAACACAAACATTTGTTTCTACCAGGGATAGGAAACTAATAAATTTTTAAGTCCAGTTTTCGATTTCAATTTAAGTTTGCAAAAATATCGATTTCAGTTTCGATTTAAGTTTTTATTTTTTTTTCGATTTGAGTTTATTTTTCGATTCAAGTTTTATATTTTTCGATTCATTTCAATTTAAATTTCGATTCCAGTTTTTTTCCAGATTTCTTTAAGAATTTCTTTGTACTATTTATTTATTTTTTGTGGGGTACCCTATTGAGAAATTCAGATTTAATTTTATATTTGTATTTGCATTCGATTTGTGTTTTTCAAAGAGAGAATTTGCTTTAGTAACTACCTTTACTTTTGTATGATTAAACACGTAAGCATCCATAGCCAATTGAATCAGCAAGAAACACTCATCTTTTTTTTTTTTTTTACTTATTCGCTTCATTTCATTCACATAAAGTTTTATTTAACAAAAAACTTTCAATTCGAAATGGTTTGTTAATTGGTACACTTTTTAAATTTTAAAGCGCGTGACACGTATAAAATATATAAATAATAGTATTAGAAATGGGACTGAAACAATTAAATGCACCTCTGTTTATTATATACAAAATACAAATACCTCGTAAACTCGCGCGTTAAAATTAGAGCGAACAATTAAAATACAGGGTGTACATAAAGTCAGGATCTATTTTTGTGAAATAATTATTTTTTTCTATTTTTCTTTTCAGAAGCCCTTAGAATGAATACAGAAGAGCGTGTGGCAATAGTAATTTGGCGAATCGAGGAAAGAAATACAATGACATCAGAGAGAAGTTTAGAAGGAGATTTCATAAGCCGGGGCCAATAGACAAGACAATACGAAAATTGGTGAACAAATTTAAACGAACGGGATCTGTAAATGATGAAGCAAGATCAGGACGACCGTGTATGTCAGATCTTACCGTGAATGCAGTACGCGGAATTATCACTGAGGAGCCACGTACGTCCGTTCGTGCTGCATCACACAGACTCGGCCTCCCGACGTCATCTGTGCACAAAATTCTGAAAGTTAATTTGCGGAAGAAAAGCTATCATTTGCAGGTTTTACATGATTTACATGAGGAAGATTTCCCTCGACGAAGTGCTGTGTGTGCTGATCTCGTAGAACAAATCTGGAGTGATAATTTAATGGACAACATTCTCTTTAGTGATGAAGCCACTTTCCATACGTGTGGAAAAGTAAATCGCCATAACTGTCGAATTTGGGCAGATGAAAGACCGAATGATTTGGTCCAAAATTGGGAAAGAGACTCACCTAAAGTTAATGTCTGGATGGGTTTAATAAAATCTAAGGTTTATGGTCCTTTTTTCTTTGCTGAAGCTACAGTTACGGGGCTTATTTATCTGGACATGTTGCAGCAATTCCTTGAACCTCAGCTGATTGGGGATAGGATTGTTAGTACCGTCGTCTATCAACATGATGGTGCTCCTTGTCACTATGCCAAAATTGTTCAGGATTATCTAAATGGACGTTTTCCAAATCGCTGGATCGGACGCGGAAGCAACAGACCTTGGCCAGCGAGATGACCAGATTTAACCCCTTTAGATTTCTTTGCATGGGGCTTTATCGAGTCGCACGTCTATCAGACGAAGATTACGAGTCTTGAAAACTTACGTACTCTACACACATGAATACTTGACTCTGCTTTCAAAGGTTTAATGTCCAACTAAGCTACGCACCCGTAATCAATACAGTTTTGCCGACATGCTAACTCTGCGAGGCTGCCAAAAGATTAATGGCTACATGGTAAAGAACCCTGGCTAGATGGCAAAGAACCCTGGCTACATGGTCTAAATATAGAAATCAAATTCTTTGAACAATGACGACACTCATAAACAGGATGTAGACCGGATGTAGATAAGGCAAGAAATGTATGACGTTTTGATGACGTCAGTTTCTATTCCTGTAAAAACCTACACCACCACTTGGTTCTAGGGTAATACTACGAACCAAGTGTAGGTACAGGGTAATCCAAAAAAATACAGGGTAATCCAAAAAAAAAAAATTCTTTTTTTTTTTTATTGTTTCATACCATACAGCTTAACATAAAATACAATTCGATTAACATATGTAAATGCATACTCATTTTTTTGAGATCCGTCAGGTGTATATTTACCAACATAAATATGACCTAATGGTTTAGCTAAATCATTGGTTGATATCTTAATTAAAGTATTAGGGAATTGGGCAGTTACTTGTTTACCTAAATCACACACCTGCTTCAGTCTACGATACATTCTAAACTCCTTAAAAGGTGAGAACCACTTTGTTCTGGGATGATTCATTACTTGCTCTGCACTATGTGAGGAATCAATATTAGGTTCAAACAAAACACAATGGGGAACAATTACATATGGAGATGGAGATATCCCTACATTAGGTCCCTCTAACCTTTCCCTAACATCTTTCTTACGACTTAATGAATCTTCATAATTAATAATATATCCAGACATATTCATTCCGGGAATACTATGAAAAGATACACCCGTTACTTTGATAATAATTAAATTTTAAAATAGTTGATTTAGCATCCTTAGTTAAAAGATCCAAACTCAATGTATAATATCCATCTGCATTAACATCAAAAGTATTTTTAGACAAATAAACAAATTTCATTGAAGCTGTAAATATCTTCTCCTTTGACCGCCATCTAATTTTCCTTCGAGGAACATACTTCCTTTTTCGAGGAACAAACTTCCTTCTTCTATACATCTTGACAAGTAAATAATACACGTCACTCCGATGCAATTCCAATGAAGAGAATGAAGTTTAAACAATTTATGGATCTATTTATAGATTTTCACTACGTCATGTTATGACAAGAATCCTATCCCCTTAGAATAAACATGATGGTGCTCCTTGTCACTATGCCAAAATTGTTCAGGATTATCTAAATGGACGTTTTCCAAATCGCTGGATCGGACGCGGAAGCAACAGACCTTGGCCAGCGAGATCACCAGATTTAACCCCTTTAGATTTCTTTGCATGGGGCTTTATCAAATCGCACGTCTATCAGACGAAGATTACGAGTCTTGAAAACTTACGTACACGTATACCAACTGCTGCAGATAACATAACCCCGCAAATGCTCCAGAATGTGTTTAGAAATGCTGCGGAACGATTTGAGCTGTGCAGGGATACTGATGGGCGTCACGTCGAATCCTACTCTTAATTATTTAATAAATGTTACCACTTTATCATTTTATGATTGAATTCCATATAATTTCCAAGTGCTTCACAAAAATAGATCCTGACTTTATGTACACCCTGTATTGTCAATGTTTTCGGGCAACAAATTGTTTCTTTGAGGACTTAAAATCAATCTGAAAAGAGAAAAAAGTCGTTCCACACTAACTTGCGTCATTGGGACAGCACGCCCAACTAAAGACAATTTGTACAGCTCCTCATGCTTTATCTTCATTGCGTCCACCACGCAATTAGGCTACTGTCTGCTGAAATTCTTTCACCATTCTTAAAATCTCGAAGAGACGAAATGATGCTTCTCTTCGTAGCACTGGTTGAGTTTTTCTTTATTTTTGCAGCAGTTCTAAGCATGTTTTCCAACTCATCCTCCGATGTACTGGATGCCAAACTTGCCGAAGATGTCGATTCCATTTTCGTGTGAAGTTGGGTCAAATGAGTAATCGCACGCTCCTGTTCTACTTCGGATGGCATAACATTGAACCTAGGATCCAGGTATAACGATGATATTATTACTTCTTTTCGTAGGAGCTCCTTCTCTCTAGCATTCATTGCTTCTAAAAGGTTGTGAGCCAGCACGCATTTAATTTTTGAGATATCACTTTTACACAGAAACCACAATTTGTAGAAGTCTCCTGGAGTCAAATTTTCTTCTTGCACTCGTACTGTAGCTTTTTTAGCAAGTTGCAAAATTTCTTGCAGTTTTTCCCAAGCTTGAGGAGAAAGTTTTAAATCGGTTCCTATGAGCTCAATAAAATACATCAATTTAAGGTCGGAGTTCCACTAAACGGAAGATCATGTCATATGTTGAGCACCACCTCGCACGACGTCTACGATAGGCATATACTTCTTTGTTTTTAAAATATTCATAATAACTGGAGTTCGCAGCTTTTTAGCAAGTTTCCGCGAATGAGCTATAGTATTTATGAGCAATCCTGCATTTAAAGTCTTTTATTGCAAGTTGCAAAGTATGTACAGCACATTTAACAGAAAGAACATTTCCTAATTCCAACTCATCTAGTCCATTGATATCACTTTCATCGTTTACAATGTCATTTCCTTCACTCGAGATCAGTTCTACAGCTTTCACCATATTTCTAGCATTATCAGTAGTAACAGAATACACTTGACGAACACTTAAGTTATGTTTCAATAGCACACTTAAAACCAGTTCCTTGATGTTTTCACCCGAATGAGCATGAGAGAAGTCTGTAACAGATAATGTTCGTATCTGAAGAGACTCTCCATTAATGAACTGGGCATTAATGGCTAGAACAGATCTATCCAGACGAGATGCGATATCTATTTTCAGTGAAAACATTCTGTTTTGCAGTTCTTCACTTATTTGCTTCACAATGTCTGCAGCTTTCTTATCAACTAAATTCGAGATTTTCTTCCTCTCCATTAATGTGTTGAGTGCGTTCTTAATTGGATCTATGATCTTACATAAACCACTGTCTTCTACTGCAGAAAATGGTCTTCCATTTAAAGTTACCAGTTCAACTATAGCATTATTAAACGTTTTTATATCCATTGAAATACTTACTGTTGGACGAAGCATCTTTTGAATAGTTTTTCATACGCTTCGTGTTGATGTGATCTAGTGTCTGCTCATCTTGTGGCAAATATATTTTCATCTTTGAATTAGAAGCTTCCTTTCTTCTTTCTAAAGCATTAAACTCTGCCTGATGGTGTCTTTCCAGATGCTTCTTTAGATTAGTAGCACAAGGATGTTTCAAAATCATGCTAAATCCAGTCACTTTGCAAGCTGCTGTTGCAGTGTTGCACTGTTGCATGCTCACGAGAACCATGGAGCGTGAAGTAAGAATATACCCCGTTCGTTTTATAACATCTCATTGTTGGAAAAGGAATAAAATTTTCTAATGAATGAAAGACAAGAAACAAACGCTTCATTTATATACACTAGCAGGTAAAGCAAGTGTCTTTCAGGAGAGGAAACACAAGGAGATTAGAGGAACATTCCAAAGGATAAACATTTTTGTTGAAGTCTGGTCATTCCGACGGATTTCAGGAGAGGAGCGGAAACACAAGGCGACTAGAGGAACATTCCAAAGGATAAACATTTGGAGAAATACCAACGAGAAACGAGTAACATTCCATAGTAAATGCAAAACTTCACTTTTTTACGTGGAGGTCGAAATGTGAAATTCCATAGGATTAACATTTGAATTGAAGTTTGGTCATTCCCACGGATTATCTCATTCACTTATGTAGATATAGATAGTATAGCTATTATCGAACTGAAAAATTTAATGGTCAGAAAAAACTGAAGGCGCCCTTACCAAGTGATTAAACTTAGGTCAACGAAAGGAGCACAGTCATTATTGAAAGGTATTTTGATATGGAATAAAAATTTTCCTCCCTAATTCTTTTTCTTTCATTTTTAAAACCATCGTCTCTAGTACTTTCAGCCGCGTTATTTTCTACATCGAATTAAAGGATAAATGGATATTTTAAATCCATGCAAATGTTAAGTCGCAAAAAAAGGAAAACAATTCACGTTATTTATATTTTTGTGCAGTCCAAATGCTCCACAAAATTGAAACGCAAAACTGTTATTTTTAATCTATTCGAATTCAGATTTCAGTTTTTTATTGTTTTTCAATTTCAGTTCGAATTTCGATTTTAGTCGTCAGAATTGTTTTTTAGTTCGAGTTTTTTTCGATTTCAGTTCATAAAATAATATCGATTTTATCAGTTTATCGATTCTAGTTCGATTCAGTTTCCCATCCCTGGTTTCTACTTCATCAAAAGTAAACAAATAAGTGAAAAATGTCTTCATTTCCAATTTCAGTAATTTTCTTCGACCAGTTCACCACCAACCTTCTATTCCTTAAAAAAGAGTTAGGAACAAGGTTCGATTCACTTCTGACTTATGAATTGGTTCCCTTTCAATCGCCTAAATTTCGGTCTGAAGCCAAAGAACGTGACAATAAATAAGAGTTTGAACAATTTCAATTTCAGTGTCGGAGAAACAAATGAAGATCATTTAATTTGGATTTCAAATTAACTGTGAAGAGAATTGGTTCTTTCTCTCTCTCTCTCTCTCTCTCTCTCTCGCTCTCTCTCTTTTTAATTAATTAAAATGGAACGTTGTAAAGGAATGTTTCATTCAGATTACCATTTACACACTGACTTAAAGTGATTTAATAACAATGTTAATAATGATGAAATCCAAGTTTTAACAGTTACAACTTCATTAACATAAAAAGGAAAATCTGAATTGCAAAAAATGCAAATTTATATTGTAAACTTTTTCTTATGTTCTTTTTATAGTTACACTTGTAGAAAATGTAAACCCTGATTCAAAGACAAGGCCTCCGCCTTTTTCTCAGGAGTGTAACTCACTTTCATATTTGCCATTGCGTGTTATTCTACCTGCAACAAAAAAAAATTCCAAAATAAGACATCAGTTTGAACATTTATTTTAGTTCTAATGTATTACGCTTTGTAAATTCAATTTAAAATTTTTTTTCCCCATGAGACTGGACTTATGGGACACCCTGTATATATATATCATACATATCAGAGATTCATTTATAACCCAAGCACCAAACATTTTAACTTTTCTTAACGCTAAACGTTTCCGAAACAATCTTACTCACCTTCAGTGAGTAAAAACAATTAATATTTAAGACGTTAACATAAAAGGCTAAAAGCTATGAAACGCTTCAAAACTACAGAACATTTATAAATATAAATATGACGATCTCATTAGGCAGGTAGAACCGAAGGTGCAAACATACTTGGAAGGAAGTTTGTATTCAAACAACGATAACTGAAACGAGTATCGAAGACAGTCGTGATGAGGAATTAATTAGTTGGTTGGTAAAAACTATTACAGTGTATAGAGTTTAACGGAGGCGAGTAATTGAGACGCTATCATTCGTCATTGGATGAAAGAACTGATCAGCGCATTTGCGAATAGCTGAATAGTTCGGTTTCCATAAGAGGCGGTTGATTCTGTGGGAAATACCTTTATGTTTTTCTTCCCTTTGCTTCAGTTGTAGAGCTGTTTGACCAATATAGTTGGCATTGCAGTCAACACAAGCATATTTGTAAACAAGGGAAGACTTAATTGTTTGCGGAAACTGTTGTTTTGTAAAAAAATTAAAAAAAAGACTGCGTTATGGAGGAGTTAATGGATAAACATTTAAAATTACATTGTGGGTAGGCCCCTCCTTCCTGCATAAAAAAATCAACAAATTGAATAAGTCTTATTAGTCAAAACGTTCAAAACTGAAACAAGAAATTTTGCTAAGTTATAATTTAGGGTTTTTTATGGCAAACAATATAGGGTATAAATGTATAATTGAACATATGGTTTGTGTTTTTTAGAGCGCCCATAAAGGACACCGAGGTAGAACATGATGTATACAATGTATTATAGTTATTATCTATTAGATTATTATAGGTTAGATTTCGAAGGAAATTGTTAATTCTATCCTCTTATTTTAAAGAATTTAAATCTTTGGAGTTTTTGCTTTGGTCATACTCTTTATATATATATATATATGGGATAGAACTCAGAATGGTCCCCTGAGGTTTTTCATGATACACACAGACCGTGCATGAAACAAGGAACTCTACTGGGAAAATAAGTCCACTATAGTGCGAATAGTGGTAAATGACAAACACTATAGCTTTTTCTTTTTCATGATGTTAGCCCGACGTGAGCAACGGGTCACTCGCAAAGAGGTACCAAAAATATAGCTTCCCTCACCACCTATCTGCAAAGCAGATAGGATCCAGCTTTGGGACATGATCTAGGGTTTAAAGAAGCCTAGCCCCACTATATTTAGAACCTCAGTATAAGGAAAAGACTCGTTGCATTCACGTCAGATTGAATACATCAGTGAAAAAAGGGTAACTATTGTATTTGTAGCCAAAACCAAAACTTAAACCTCAACTGGCAGAAATGAGCGTCCACTTTTCAAGGCACATAATATGTCCATTTCATGATGGGATTGGTTTTTGGCTAAAAATACAATAGTTACCCTTTTTCTTTGATGTATTCAATCCGACGTGAATGCAACGAGTCTTTTGCTTATATTGAGGTTCTAAATATAGTAGGGCTAAGCTGCTTTAAACCCTTGGTCCCAAAGCTGGATCCTATCTGCTTTGCAAATAGCTGGTGAGGGAAGTTATATTTTTGGGGCCTCTTTACGAGTGACCGTTTCCCACGTCGGGCTTGCATCATGAAAAAGAAAAACTATGGTATTTGTCATTTACCATTACTTATTCGGACTATAGTGGATTTAATTTTCCCAGAAGAGTTCCTTGTTCCATGCACGGTCTGTATGTATATATATATATATATATAGTCAATACTGAGGAAACGCACAGAATCAATAAACAGTATTAAGCCAACGATAATGTATAAAAGTAAGAATTATTAATTCTGGTTTGCTGAAAGCCGTTGCATGTATTCATGTGATTAAGAAGAAAGAATGTCGGTTTCAATGTGATATTAGACAAGAATAAATTTCAAAGAATTGTACAGTATTTGGTCTGAGTTTCAGTAAACGATTCTGTTTTATGTTTAATTCAGTCTTTTATGTTCATTTCAGTTTTTTTTATGTTCATTTCACTCTTCTGCTTTCAATTGATCAGTCGATATTGTTTTATGTTTTAGTTATTAATCGCAATATCGTACAACGAAAAGGTTATTTTCTGACATTTCACATCAAAACAAATTCACTTAAAAGAAAGAATTAAAGAATGAGGTACATTTTTATAAATTATAAACACACACACACACACACACACACTATATACATATATATATATATATATATATACGAGGGGCGGTCAGAAAATAAGTTTACACGGCGTATAATTTCGTAACTAAAGGACCTACATTGATTATGTTTGTATCAGGTGAATTCGTTAATCGTTGTTGGCAACACTGCACGTCGATTCGGCTGCCATCTGCCGTACATTGGTTATGTGAGTCAGTTGAACATGGTGGCTCGACTGGAACGGTGCCCTGCCCTACGGAGCAGTCCAGGACTTTTACGTTTAATGGCCGCTCGTAAACGTTCTATTGTTGAACAATATGCAGATGCATTGACTGTTGTGCCTTTTTGCATGAAGTCTGCGAGCAAAACGCCTTTGTGGTCCCAAAGCACGATAACCATCACTTTGCCAGCGGACCTCACAATCTTGAATTTCTATGGTCGCGGGGACCCAGGGTGTTTCCATTCCATGCTGGCGCGTTTTGTTTCCGGAGTACGGTGATGAACCCATGTCTCGTCTCCTGTGACAATGCGCTCGAGAAATTCTTGACCACTGACAGACTCGGAATATCGTTGCAGAAATGACAAGGCACTGTTCCAGTCGAGCAGCCATGTTCAACTGACTCATATAACCAATGTACGGTAGATGGCAGCCGAATCGACGTGCAGCATTGCCAACAATGATTAACGAATTCACCTGATACAAACATAATCAATAGTGATACACCGGAGGCAGATTTTGGCCTGAGGCCGTAGGGCCGGAACCTCCGGCTTAATGTTTTTTCCTCCGGCGGTTCCGGCCAATTGATTTATTTCAGTATTTATATATGTATGTGTGTGTGTGTGTGGTCCATCGTCTCATCTATTTAGGGTTTATATATTATAGTCCCGCTATTTTAAATTATTAAGTCTTTAATAATTTAAACTTTATAAAAGTCGACTTTCTATGCTTTGTGTGTGCTAATTTCTCTAAAAATTACCATTGAACAGAATATCCTCAGGTTATGAAACTTATGATGTCTTGCTGAATGCTGAGTAAAGTGGCCTATATCAAATCAATTATATACAATCACTGATAACTCATAAAATAAATTATTATTACAGTCATCTGAGAACTGAAATATTCTGATAGGTGCAGAAATGAGGTTTTATAGTTTTATAGAATTAAAACTAAAAGTTGTCAGAATTGAGTTTGGTGTACTTGGCACCTCCGGCCAGGTTTAATGAGACCTCCGGCCGGAGCAGGAGGTTTTCTAAAATGGCCGGAACTCCTGCTCGGCCGGAGCCGGAGCTCCGGTGCATCACTAATAATATATAATCAATGTGTTTCCTTCAGTTACGAAATTATACGCCGTGCAAACTTATTTTTGACTGCCCCTCGTATATATATATATATATATATATATATATATATATATATATATATATATATTAGCGTGTAGCGTCATGAGCGATCTGGAGGCACATTTCAGGTTTTGTACAATCAACCTTGCTGATTTCAGAAAAGAAATAAAAAAAATTCTGCAACAAGCAGAACACTTCCTTTTCGCATGTAAAAAATACAAAATTCTTGTTAATTACAGTTGGCAACACTGACTGACACGGTACTTCTGGCAGCTTTCTAATTATTCTTAGTGAGTCATCCCCTGGAATTTCTTAGTTCTACGCTAGCTCGCTTGAGAGAAACAAGTGTTTTTTCTGTGGATGGGGTGTTCAAAAACTCCAAGGTACTAACGAAAGTTGCGTTTTGTGATATACAGGCAGAGCCGCTGCTTCCATTAGGCGAGGTTAGTAAATGCTAAGGGCGCCAAAGATCTGGGGGGGCGCCAGCGCCTCCCGCCCTGTGCACGTCTGATAGTATTATGTAAGAACAACATGAAAAAAATAATGAAGGAATGAGAAGCATAGACAAATGATGAAAGGTTGTACGACGTATGTACACCAGTTTAGCTTGACTGATATTTACATAATTAACTTATTCATCTTATTGGGTCATTATAGAACTTTCACTATCACGACCTTTAACCCTTTAGGGACGGGAGTCGTAAATAAGCGATTTAAAAATGTTGCGCGCACAGACGGGAGTCGTCAATAAGCGACTCGGCTTATTTACGGCTTAATATGAGTTCCGGGAGTCGTCAATAAGCGAATAACTGTTTTTATGTGACATATGCCCTTCTTGCTTGGAAAAAACAGTAGATATGTCCTTTTTGCACGCATATTTTAGCACTTTTGAGCGTTCTGATTTGTTACTACATATGCCTCGCTTTACTCGCTGTTTTGATTGGTCATGACACTTTCTTGAACTGTGAAATGATTTTATAATTTTATAATAAATGTATGTATTAGCAAATTAAAATAGATCAGTGTAAGGCAAATAGTTTCTTCAATATGGTACCTTGATTACTTTGTGGGCAAACCCAATCGTGAAGTGGGAGGCGGGTGGGGGCGCCAGCTGCAGTCCTGCTAAGGGCGCCAATAGGCTGGCGCCGGACCTGTATACAGGGTGTACATAAAGTCAGGATATATTTTTGTGAAGCACTTGGAAATTATATGGAATTCAATCATAAAATGATAAAGTGGTAACATTTATTAAATAATTAAGAGTAGGATTCGACGTGACGCCCATCAGTATCCCTGCACAGCTCAAATCGTTCCGCAGCATTTCTAAACACATTCTGGAGCATTTGCGGGGTTATGTTATCTGCAGCAGTTCGTATACGTGTACGTAAGTTTTCAAGACTCGTAATCTTCGTCTGATAGACGTGCGATTTGATAAAGCCCCATGCAAAGAAATCTAAAGGGGTTAAATCTGGTGATCTCGCTGGCCAAGGTCTGTTGCTTCCGCGTCCGATCCAGCGATTTGGAAAACGTCCATTTAGATAATCCTGAACAATTTTGGCATAGTGACAAGGAGCACCATCATGTTGATAGACGACGGTACTAACAATCCTATCCCCGTCGTCTATCAACATGATGGTGCTCTTTGTCACTATGCCAAAATTGTTCAGGATTATCTAAATGGACGTTTTCCAAATCGCTGGATCGGACGCGGAAGCAACAGACCTTGGCCAGCGAGATCACCAGATTTAACCCCTTTAGATTTCTTTGCATGGGGCTTTATCAAATCGCACGTCTATCAGACGAAGATTACGAGTCTTGAAAACTTACGTACACGTATACGAACTGCTGCAGATAACATAACCCCGCAAATGCTCCAGAATGTGTTTAGAAATGCTGCGGAACGATTTGAGCTGTGCAGGGATACTGATGGGCGTCACGTCGAATCCTACTCTTAATTATTTAATAAATGTTACCACTTTATCATTTTATGATTGAATTCCATATAATTTCCAAGTGCTTCACAAAAATATATCCTGACTTTATGTACACCCTGTATACATTATACACATTTCTTTGTTTTGTTGTGTTTTACATTGTTTATACTGTAAGTTTGTTATATGTCTTAGGGTATATATATACCTATGGATATTTATATACATAATACATGTGTGTGTGTGTGCAGTATATTTTTATATATATATTGGTAAACTTATTTTTTACCAATAAAGCAAGCCTTATATATATATATACATAATATACTCATAATCATATATATTTTTTATTTATACGTTTGTGTTTTTGTTTCAGTGTTCCTGTGTAATACTTGTTAAGTTTTGCTAGTACAATGAGCACGCAAAGAACACGGAGATCTGCCAGCCACATTGTCTTTGGTTCTCCACTATCAGAGCTTCCTCTGTCTGAACTTCCAACCCGTATACAAGTTGCAAGGCATTTCCTCTTCTTGAAGGAGAACAAGTACACCAGCAACAGGGAGATTCTTCCGGAGGTATGCCAAACACTCATTGACCTTTGGAATCGTGCTAACATTCCATCACAGCCAATCAAGAATGTGAAGCCCAAGCTGCTCCGATTGATGGAAAAAGGCTCACAAGCATCGAAGCAAGGCAAGCAGGCCACAAAAACCAAGAAGTTCGAGGAAAGCCTGAATCAATTGTTTGACATAGCTGTCTGCCAATGCGATGATCTGTCTGCATGCCACTGTGAAAAAGAAATGAAAGTTCCACGACGAGAGCATGCCTTTCTGATCGACCAGAGAACCACGCGGATCATGCAGATCAGTCGGGTGGATACGAATGTGACTCAGATGATGGAGAGAAGAAAGTCAAGAGAGGATCGGATGCAAGAAAGACAAGAAAAAGAGAATAGAAGAAAAACGGAACGGCAAGAGGTAGCATCCTCTGCAGATGTGGTCGAATCAGCTCAAGCAGAAGCAGACTCCAGTGGTGAAAGTGTTGGTGATGAGTGGATGGGTGATAGTGCCCAGGAGGACAGGAACATCACACCGATTCCCACTGTTGCTTTGGAAGCTGACCGGTATGGTGTATCGAACAGGGCTGCTGCAGCTATCAGCACTGCAACATTGGTTGACTATGGCATCATTAGTTCTGATGATCAGATAAACGTAATTGACCACCACAAAGTATGGAGAGCACGGCAGAAGGTACGGAGGGATCTGAAGGAAGCAGTAACTTACCACGATGTGGAAGTCACTGCTTTATTTTTTGATGAGCGGAAAGACAGGACACTTGTCAAAGAGAAAAAGGGGAACAAATGGTACAGCACAAAGAAAGTTGAGGACCACTATGTGCTGGTCGGAGAGCCTGGAACCTTCTATCTAAGCCATCTGACACTGCAACGAGGAACTGGCATTGTCATTGCGGATGGACTTCAAAATGTGAGTGAAGAAATGGGTATTGCAGACAAGATAATTGCAGTGGGAGCCGACAGCACAGCCACAAACACAGGGCGGCACAGAAGTGGAGCAATACACCTGCTAGAGTGCCGCCTGGGTCGCCCTTTGCACTGGTTCATCTGTAGTCTGCATTTAAATGAACTCCCACTGCGCCACTTGTGCAAGGAACTCATCGGCCCAACAGAATCTGCAACTCAATGGAAAGGACCAATTGGCAAAGCTTTGGCCACATGTGAAAGTTTGCCACTTTCCTCCAGAGGAATTCAATGTATTGCTGATGGCCACACTCTCCCGGATGTTGACCTTACTGAATTGAGTCGTGACCAAGCCTACCTCTACAGAATGATGAAAGCGATAAGGACTGGTGTCATTAATGAAGATCTTCTACGAGAGAAGGCTGGACCAATCTCCCATGCAAGATGGGTTACAACTGCCAGCAGAATTTGTCGGCTATATGTAGCGATGGCGCAGCCAAGTGATGAACTGTATTCACTCACACAGTTTGTCGTGTGCCACTATGGACCCATGTGGTTTAGCATCAAGTGCGATCCAAGGTGCACAGATGGCCCAAAACATTTCCTGGAGCAAATCAAGCTGCTACGATTACTGCCACCAGCTAGCAAGACTGTCACATGGCCTGTGATCCAAAGAAATGCATATTGGGCTCACCCTGAAAATGTTCTACTGGCAATGCTTGCAGATGCAGATCAAGCAAATCGGAAATTGGCCATCGATGTAATCAAGACTATTCGACGAGCTCCCAAACCTGCTCAACAGCAAGTCAGAGAATTTCGGCCACCAAAGATCAAACAAAGTGCTCAGAATTTGAAAGATTTACTTCCACCACTGGAGGAGTGCACAATGGAACCACCACTCACGAAGCAGTTCTCTGTCGAACAACCAACTCGATAAGATCACTGAAGAGCCCCTTGTTGTCCGGATACCATGTCACTCCCAAGGTGTAGAACGCTGTGTTAGGATGGTAACTGAAGCGTCTGGGGCAGTGTATGGAAAGGATTCAAGAGATGGTTACATTAGAGCAGTACTTAAATCCCGTGACTTTATGCTGTCATTCAAAACTAAACAAGATTTTAATGTATCACTTACTAAATAAAACTATCTAGTCTACCTACCTACCTACCTACAGTGTATATGTTTATTTCAAAAATAAATTTTTCTATTTTTCCTGAAAAACAGTACATTGTAAGGGGTCAAATGATAGCTCAAACCCTAGGAAAGCAAGTGTCCAAAAGTTATGGGTAACTAGCAATTTTCACGATTTTCACATGCGAAAAAGGAGGCGTTTGAATTTAGGGAGGTCAATTGTGCAGAACCTGAAATGTGCCTCTTGATCCGTTACACTTTGCCCAATGACACTACACGCTAATATATATATATATATATATATATATATATATATATATATATATATATGTATATATATATGTGTATATATATATGTGTATATATATATATATATATATATATATATATATATATATATATATATATATATATATATATATTAACGTAAAGAACGACGCTTGTATAGAAGAACATTCCGCGCAAGATGAGGAGGGAGAACGAACAAATGAAAAAATGAGGTAACCACCCGGGAATCGAACCCGGAATCTTCCGATTGCCGGTCAGATATGTAGTGGTTATCATATCTGACCGGCAATCGGAAGATCCCGGGTTCGATTCCCTGGTGGTTACCTCATTTTTTCATTTGTTCGTTCTCCCTCCTCATCTTGCGCGGAATGTTCTTCTATACAATCGTCGTTCTTTACGTTAATTATACTGCGTGTTCTTTGCAATTGAAATGTATGTATATATATATATATATATATATATATATATATATATATATATATATATATATATATATATATATATATGTGTGTGTGTGTGTATATATATATATATATATATATATATATATATATTAGTGATGTAGGTCACATCTGCATCCGCATCCGCGGAACATCCGCATATTTTCTCGCATCCGCATCCGCGTCCGCATCCGCACTTTGGACTGCGGATGTCGTGCGGATGTGGACCGTTGAGATAAAACGTCATTAATAAGCGGAAATTATCAAATTCTAATATATTAATAGAACTAGTTCATTGTGCGCAAAAGTGATGCAAGCGACAAGACGAGAGGCTGTTCTTGTATGAAGTTACTCTCTTGCAACCTACTTAGATCCACGTTACAAAGCTAAGTTATTTTCACCTAGTACATTAGAACGAGTTAAATCATCACCTGGCAAAGCAGTTGAAGAGCATCAATCTCTTGAATCTGTCGCTTCGCCACCCACCAAAAGAATAAAAGTTTCAGTGACAGAACCAACACCTTCAGCAAGCAAATCTATCACAGAATCTGTCTCTCAGTTTCTTGAGTCAAGCAGCAATGACGAGACCTACGCGATGTCAAAAGATGTAGTAAAAATGATCGAGAGCTATCACCAAGAAAAACGCATGACTGCATGTGACAATCCTATTAGTTGGTGGAAAAATACGCAGAATATCTATCCATACTTGAGTAAACTTGCAAGGAAACATTTAGCCTGTCCTCCAACAAACGTACCAAGCGAGAGATTATTTAGCAGTGCTGGATTAATATATGATGAAAAGAGAAACAGACTGGCAGCAGAAAAGGCAGAAAAATTAATATTCCTTAAGCATACCTTCCTATAATTAAGTTTGAACATTAAACGATGAACATCTTAGTTTACTTTATTTTAATTACTCATTTATAAATATGCCTAATAAAACTTTAAACTTAATATAAATAGTTATCAAGCTAATTAAAGATCTCTTTCTATAAGGGTGGAGGTTGGGGAAAGAGGTCGGTGGGGTGCATTTGAGTTGGGTTCACGTCCCGCATCTTGGTAACACAATTATGGTTTCTAATTGTGGCTGAAACTCAACAAAATATAACGAATTTATTTGCAGATGTATTCACTAATTGATTTCTATATTAGTTAGATGCTTGATATTATTTTATATGTTCAGAGAAAAGTACAGCAATTATTGTACAATTAATCAATTATACTACATTATAGCTACAGCTCTCTCTATATAATAACTTATTATATACGTTAAACACAACAAATCTCGAATATATCCTAAAAAATAACGAAAATGTAGACATCCGCATCCGCATCCGCATCCGCATCCGCATCCGCGGATGTTGAAATCAAACATCCTCATCCGCATCCGCGGATGTGAAAAAAATGACATCCGCTACATCACTAATATATATATATATATATATATATATAATTTAGTGATGGATCGAGTGGTCGGTTTTTCACAACCGCGGTTGCGGTTGTGTTTGCGGTTGTCGAATTTTTTCCAACCGCGGTTGCGGTTGCGGTTATCATATACTAGGAAAAATGCGTAATTATTAACTGGATTTACCCACTATAGTGCGATTTAGCCACACTTGGTACATAATATATACTAAATAGTATTTATTTAGTAAATACCTTATGTTGAACACAAGTTTTGCAATACACACCGCTACCGCTATTTGTGTGTTGCAAAACTTGTGTTCAACATAAGGTATTTACTAAATAAATACTATTTAAATGAAGTATATTCTAAACTTATATAGCTATTATGAAAGAATAGGTCAAATTAATTAAAACCATATTTTGCACTAAGTGTGTTACCAGGATGAGGGACGAGGACCCATCGCACTGTTCATCCCACCTACCACTTTCCCCAGCTTCCACCCATTGGAAAGTTATGGATTATTATTCATTTGAAAAACTGATGTCAAACTTAATGACAGGCAGTGTGAATTTCAAGAATAATATTTTTGCTGCATTTTCACCTTACAACCGCAACCGCACTTATGGAACGGCGGTTGCGGTTACGGTTGCGGTTGTGAATTTTTGTGCGGTTGTAGTGCGGTTGCGGTTGCGGTTATTCGATCCATCACTAATATATATACACTCTTTCTCTGTCGGAACGTTATAGAACGGTGTTCCAGTACATTTTATATTCAACATGCAAAAAAAATTTCATGTTATTGCTTTCATTCAAATATTTTTGTTTTACAAGACAAAATTTTATGAATAAGAAGGGGGGGCTTTGGGGATTGGGATGGTCAATGGGTGGGATCGATCGGGTAACAAATGGCAAAGGTTGTAGGAAATTTACAGCAAAGTTTTGGAGTCTTTATTTCCGAAAAAAAAAAAAATATATATATATATATATATATATATATATATATATATATATATATATATATATATGATGCAAACCCACAAGGAAAAAGAAAAATGATTCCAAGGCCTTTCGTGTATTCAGAAGTACACCTGACGAGGTGTACTTCTTACTTCTGAATACACGAAAGGCCTTTACTTGGAATCATTTTTCTTTTTCCTTGTGCGTTTGCATCATTCATTCATTTCACGTGTTTAATTGTGAAATTCATATATATATATATATATACACTGTGTATATATATATATATATATACAGGGTGGTGCAAAAGTCTGGACCCATAGGCGGTTTATATGGAAAAAAAGTGTGGCCTGCAGGAAGTTTATTATGAAATGAAATTTAATTAACCATACACCAGTGACTAAATTATGTTAAATTTAACGTTCTATTTCAGAATTTACAATAAGTGTTCGAATTGATGTCCATCTTCTTCCAAACACTTTTCTACTCGGTTGACACAAGACCTTTGCACATTTGTAAGCATAGTATTATTCGTTCTTATGGCTTCAATTTCTGTTGTGATGTTATCCTTTAGCGCCTGTATTGTTCTTGGTTTGTTAACGTAAACCACTGATTATAAAAATCGAAAGATATTTTTTATATAGTAAATTGCCTATGGGTCCAGACTTTTGCACCACCCTGTGTGTATATATATATATATTAGTGATGTAGGTCACATCCGCATCCGCATCCGCGGAACATCCGCACATTTTCTCGCATCCGCATCCGCACCCGCATCCGCACTTTGGACTGCGGATGTCGTGCGGATGTGGACCGTTGAGATAAAATGTCATTAATAAGCGGAAATTATCAAATTCTACTATATTAATAGAACTAGTTCATTGTGCGCAAAAGTGATGCAAGCGACAAGACGAGAGGCTGTTCTTGTATGAAGTTACTCTCTTGCAACCTACTTAGATCCACGTTACAAAGCTAAGTTATTTTCATCTAGTACATTAGAACGAGTTAAATCATCACTTGGCAAAGCAGTTGAAGAGCTTCAATCTCTTGAATCTGTCGCTTCGCCACCCACCAAAAGAATAAAAGTTTCAGTGACAGAACCAACACCTTCAACAAGCAAATCTATCACAGAATCTGTCTCTCAGTTTCTTGAGTCAAGCAGCAATGACGAGACCTACGCGATGTCAAAAGATGTAGTAAAAATGATCGAGAGCTATCACCAAGAAAAACGCCTGGCTGCATGTGACAATCCTATTAGTTGGTGGAAAAATACGCAGAATATCTATCCATACTTGAGTAAACTTGCAAGGAAACATTTAGCCTGTCCTCCAACAAACGTACCAAGCGAGAGATTATTTAGCAGTGCTGGATTAATATATGATGAAAAGAGAAACAGACTGGCAGCAGAAAAGGCAGAAAAATTAATGTTCCTTAAGCATAACCTTCCTATAATTAAGTTTGAACATTAAACGATGAACATCTTAGTTTACTTTATTTTAATTACTCATTTATAAATATGCCTAATAAAACTTTAAACTTAATATAAATAGTTATCAAGCTAATTAAAGATCTCTTTCTATAAGGGTGGAGGTTGGGGAAAGAGGTCGGTGGGGCATTTGAGTTGGGTTCACGTCCCGCATCCTGGTAACACAATTATGGTTTCTAATTGTGGCTGAAACTCAACAAAATATAACGAATTTATTTGCAGACGAATTCACTAATTGATTTCTATATTAGTTAGATGCTTGATATTATTTTATATGTTCAGAGAAAAGTACAGCAATTATTGTACAATTAATCAATTATACTACATTATAGCTACAGCTCTCTCTATATAATAACTTATTATATACGTTAAACACAACAAATCTCGAATATATCCTAAAAATAACGAAAATGTAGACATCCGCATCCGCGGGTGTTGAAATCAAACATCCGCATCCGCATCCGCGGATGTGAAAAAAATGACATCCGCTACATCACTAATATATTATATATATATATATATATATATATATATATATATTCACAGAACACTTAATTATTTACTAATAACAATATGAATCAAAGCTGAAATTAAATGAGTTAATATTTGATTGATCTGTTAAGCTTCTTTTAACGCAGAAATGGTGTCAAGCACCGATTTAATGAGATTTGAAATGTTCTCTCGCGGAATTGTCCCACTTTAACTTTGACTCGTCTAGAAGTGGGTTTATTCAACGTTTTTCTCAATGCCCAGCCTAAGAGTGTCCACACGTGTTCAATTGGGTTCATATCCGGCGACTGACCCGGCTATTGTAGCATCTAATGCCTTGATCATCGTGCCAAAGTTGAGTTCATTATGGGTATGGGTATACACTATACATGTATGTATTAACCGTTTGTGTATTATATACAGATCGTGTATATATACTGTATATAGACTGTATATATACAGACCGTGCCTGGATCAAGGAACTCTTCTGAGAAAATTAAATCCACTATAGTCCGAATAAGTAATGGTAAATAACAAACACTATAGTGTTTTCTCTTTAATGATGTTAATGATGCACTTAGGTGCATCCACAATGCGTTGTGGCTGTTTTTTTCGCTCACTGAGCGATTTCGATGTTTGGGCGTAATATATATATATATATATATATATATATATACCCCATAAAAGGGTATATATGGTTAAAATGTGTCTAAATAGAGTAATCTTTAGTCTTTTACAACTTTGTGTAACTTCTTTTATCATTTTCATTGTAATAAAGTTGAGATAAAAGATAATTTAAAGTTAAAACATAAAAGTGAAGAAAACTTTTAAAAGTATTTTTAAAAGATAAGAAATTTTTGTAAGTGACGTCATTAAAAGATCCGTAATGGAGTTGCTGGTTGGTCGCTGATGAAAAAGTTTGATTGGTTAATTCTAATAAAATATTCAAATTAGCTCGTCCTCTTCTTTATATTGGTAAGGAAAATGGTTGTAGCGAATCAATGTTCCCGTTCGGAACCCGTTTTTCGCCATCGATAACGCTTTTCTTTCGTTTTGATCTCCTTTAACATATTAAGTCAATCTTTCCCTCGCTTATCTATGGAATGGCGTTACATCTATCGCGGAAGATACCGACACTCCGGCAGTACATCAACATCTCTAAAGATACGTCCAAATCTAAGATCTTAACATTTTACTAAATCCTTTTTGGGGGCAAATGTTTTCAACGAATTTGGCCCAAAATTTGACTTTTTTTTTAAATCAATTAAATGTTAACTTTAGTGAACAGAACGCGTAACATCTGTTCCATTTTTAGAATTTCTCATACAAACTGAAATGGAAATTTCAATAAAAGTTTCTAAAAGGAAAAGTTTTTAACTAAAAATTATTTTTAAAATATTATTATAAATGGTAATTTTTTTTAATAAAAATACATAAGTAGAAATGCGGTTGTTTCATTTATTACAAAATAATAAATTGTTGTATTGTAAACGCAAAGAATCGTATTTCGAGTTAAATTAAGGATTTCGTTCAAAATGTTTTATTAAATATAATATTATATTAATTGAATTGTTTATTACCTTGATAAATATTGTATTTTTTTATGGGATTTGTTTTTTACCAATAAAGTTTATTATTATCATTATCTTTATACCTTGGTTAACCTTGTTTTGCTTCCCCCGAATTGTTCATTCTGACGAAGGGCAAGCTTGTTGCTCCACTTTGAACCTACAGCTGAACGTGGAATCCTAACCACGACCCACTACGGGTGGTCAGAAATTACGAAGTCCTTGCCCGGACTCGATCTCACGACCTTCCGATCAGCAGCCCAGTCTCTGAACCACTAGGTAACCCAGGTTACCCAATTATCTACCAACCCATTTTTTCTGGAACGATGAACAACTGGGTAAGATGCGCGCCGTCTGCTTTCGCCTGGAATCGAACTCGGGTCGGTGGATTCGTAGTCAGCGATGATAACCACTACACTACCGAAGCGCATCTTTAATATACTTTTGCGGAAATTGACAGAAATATAATTAATGTAAATGCACCAACAAATGTAAAGCTGACACACGCGTTCTGGCATTCCATTGATGAGCTTTGCCGCTGATTCTTGAGGATAATCAACGTGGTGTCTATTTAGTTTGGCAACCTTCTGTGTATTGATTTGAAATATTGTACGCAACTATTTATCCCGAACGTTCATTTAAGAGTTTTCTTTGAATTTTTATTCGTGTTCAAATGATCTTCAATTAATGAACCAAAAGTGATAAAAGAAATTACTGAAAATTGTGCAAAAAAGAAGAACAGTTTTCCTCCTATGTATGACCGCCAATCTTTCAAACGTAGTGTCCAGACATCTCGAAAACCTTGACCCTTGATTTTGGCTCTCTTCTTCACACACATATACAGTATATATATCTAAGAGAGAGAGAGAGAGAGAGAGAGATAAGGTAAGATAAAAGTACAAACGAGATCATAAATTGTTGATTCATTGTGATTTATAAGATGTAGCGATGTTGTTAAAAGTTTTACCGAAATTTGCAGAAACTGCGAGACTTTTCTCCAACTTTATCTCGGTTCTTTGCAAAACTTGTTGAAAGGCTGCTTCCCTCTTCATCAAAACGGATTTAAACGCGTTTAACGCGAAGAAGACAAAAAACCGCTGCGGTGAAGAGGGACGATGAAAAATTGCGGATTTGGGATGGATTTTTGGAAGCTTCCGAGGCAAGAGGAATGCGCTCTCGCATTAAGTTTACATCATTAATTATCGTTCCCATCTTCAAACTTTGCTTTTTCCTTCAACAAAAGACACTTGAAGGAACTTACTCGTCCATATCGAAATGAAAATGAAAATTAAAATAAAAATGAAAAAGTTTATTAGCAGAACAAAAACAAATCAAAAACCAAAATACTAAAAAATACATGTAATGAAATAATATATATATATATATACATATATATATATATGTTAAACACAGACCGTGCATGGCACAAGGAACTCTTCTGGGAAAATTAAATCCACTATAGTCCGAATAAGTAATGATAAATGACAAATACCATAGTTTTTTTCCTTTTTCATGATTTTAGCCCGACGTGGGCAACGGGTCTCTCGCAAAGAGATCCCATAAATATAGCTTCCCTCACCAGCTATCTGCAAAGCAGACAGGATCCAGCTTTGGGACGTGGATCTAGGGTTTAAAGCAAACCTAGATCCCTACACTCAGAACCTCTATATAAGTAAAAGACTCGTTGCATTCACGTCGTGTTGAATAAATCAAGAAAAAGGGGGTAACTATTGTATTTTTAGCCAAAAAAACAAAACTTAAACCTCAACCGGGACATTGAGCGTCCACTTTTCAAGGCACGAAACACGTCCCAAAGCTGGATCCTGTCTGCTTTGCAGATAGCTGGTGAGGGAAGCTATATTTATGGGATCTCTTTGCGAGAGACCCGTTGCCCACGTCGGGCTAAAATCATGAAAAAGGAAAAAAACTATGGTATTTGTCATTTATCATTACTTATTCGGACTATAGTGGATTTAATTTTCCCAGAAGAGTTCCTTGTGCCATGCACGGTCTGTGTTTAACATATATTGTTCTCAGGGAACCATTCTGAGTTTGTGTATATATATATATACACACACGATATATTTATTTGGTGTCTTATAAGAAACTGTACTTTTGCCTGTGAAGTGAGCTGTTTCTCATCTGATATTCGGGTTGGTTTTTGGATAGGTAACATTCGTGGCGTTCAGAAGAAATTTACGAGAGAGATAACGAGTAAAAGGATGTATTCCATGAATTACATAGAAAAAGACATATTAAATATCCAACGGAAAACTGCTTAAAATGTTGACGATGTCAAGAAAAGAAAAATTGGCGAAAACAAGACAAAAATGGTTTGAAATTAAAAGAGAAAGAAAGAGATATAAATTAAAAGAGAAACATAAATATACTTGTGACAGACATGGATGAGAGAGAGAGAGAGAGAGAAAGAGAAAGAGAGAAAGAGAGAAATGTACTATATGTGGAAGTTAAGAAAAGTAAATAAGGAATACTCGGGCCAAAATTACGCTAAAAGGTCTATTACATTATGTTAAAGACAAAATCCTTTCCACTTCAAGGAATAAATACATTTTCTCCATATTTAGAATTATATTTAAGACGTAAATAAATAAATAAACGAATAAGTAAATAAATGGGAAGAGAACAATATAAAGAAAAGAAGACCAAGAAGTAAAGATTACATCAAAGAAAACCTGTTTTTGCAATCAATTTAGATGATTCAAAGAGAGAGAGAGAGAGAGAGAGAGAGAGAGAGAGAGAGAAGTCGCCTTCCTCTATTACCCTCGTAATGGACTCGCTATTTACGACCGTCTTTTGATTCTTGCATAAAAGCATAAAATTACTTTTACACTTCGAAAACAATTTCAAACTTGATAAAATTCTTCAACGGAAAAGAAGCCATAAAAGGCATTTGCTTTAATGTTTATACATATCTATACGTATTTTTTTAAAGCTCGTAAAAGCATCAGCTTCCCTTTGATTTATACTACATATATACATACGAGCATATGCGAGTATTCCTTTATGAAGAGGAGATTGTAGACACCAATCGACCAGGGAAGTACTCCCGGGTGGATGTTAGGCAGGAGTCAGGGAATGCTAGAACTCCCCTTTCTCCTGTCACTGTCCTCCTTAGCTGACCTTTTTCTGTCTCATCTACCCTGTGAGCAGTCCAGCATGCTCTTAAACATACACTTCTCTCCCTATATATATATATATATATATATATAATATTATTATATATATATAATATATATATATATATATATATATGCATTTTACACACTACATAATTTTTTCAAAATTAAAAAAAAAATGGTAACAACTTCAAGAGCCTCGGAGTCTCCTGGGGAGGGGACCATAAATGCCCCCACTTCTGACTCCCCCGCTGCCGATACCGGGAATGCGGACCCGAGCAGTGAGGCTGGATCTGCTACCGCCGACTTGAGATGTTCTGGGCCTCTGCCTGATTCATTTTCATAAACTTCTACAACATTCGTGACTTTTCCTCAAACTTTCAGTCTCTTGAACGCCACCTCTCCTCCTCTAAACCTCACCTTCTCTTCCTCACTGAAGCTCAGGTGTCTGGGGCGACTGACAGCAGCCCCTTTTCTGTACCCTCTTACTTTCTCTATATTCAATTTCACTCCAAAGAGTGCGTATATGTACGCAGCAATGACCTAACTTGTTCTCGTATTCCCGAACTCGAATCCTCCAAATTCTATACCCTCTGGCTACGCCTTACATGCCAATCTCAAACTAAATACATCTGCGCTGTCTACCTTTCTCCTAATTCTACTGACTATCCAAAATTCTTTAACTACATCACTTCCAAACTGGAATACATTCTATCCACTTTCTTTTTGCTGAAATCTCCATTTTAGGTGATTTCAATGTTCACCACCACCACTTTTCCTCATTTCACTAATATCCCTGATGAACTACCTTACAACTTTTATATCCTAAATGACATAGAGCAGATCTTCTTGCACATCTCTCTGACTCTTGGTTATCCTCCTTTCGGGATTTCGGTGAAACCTTTACTATTGTGCTAGACATATCCAGGCACGTGCACAGGGGGGGGGGGCTTGGGGTGCTTGAGCCCCTGTCCTTTTTCTTCTTCATATCAAAAGTGCCCTTTTAGTCAAAATTCATAAATATATTGATTCGACATAAATTTGAATTAATTAGTTATATTTTTATTTAGTTACTGCTACTTCAACAGATTTTCAAAACTGGAATTACTTTGATCTATGATTTTTTTATTAGAATAATAAACTTAACATATCGTTACTATTATTTTGTCAATCAGGGAGGGTCCCTAGTGGTAACACTGACTGCAGCTGTTCACTGTTGATTGCGTCTCTCGGGTATGTGGGTGTATTGTTTACTGTTTGTTTATTTTACGTTAACCTAAGCTAACTATTGATTTCTCACTGATAATTATGGTAAGTTGGAATCCAAAGCAGTGTGACATTACTCCAAAAAATATTGTATGACATTACTCGTAAAGTTGGTAAAAACGTCCACATCCCCTACTTAGTCTTAGGCCTACTAGGCTAGGCCCATCAGTACACCAGTGTGTCAAACGATGGATTTTGGGTTTTAGTACTGGCATGAATTTCATTAAATTAATAAATGATTTATTAAACAACATATCATAACCTCTTCATTTTTAATATGAAATTGATTTTTGAAAACAATACAATTTTCATTAAAAGTGAATAAAAATACCAAGATTATTTTTATAAACGAGACAGGAGACAACAGGAGACTGCTATTATGATTTATTAAACATGTTGGCTTCCTTATTCTTCAGTATGCATTTCATTGTAGATGAAGAGAATATAATTTTTGCTTTTGTATTTTTCTGATAAGAATCAATATTTTTCTATTGCTACTTAAGAGCTGTGGCCATCATATTAAATAGCCCACAGTATATTTCTATAAATCTTTAATTTATAGTTTCATATTATTCCATATTTAAATGTATATACAGCAGAATACTGTAATTTATATGATGAGCAAGCTAAAAGTCAATATAAGTAAAATTGAATAATAATTGTAAATACACTCCAATATTTCAATATCTTCATATCTTTTGAAAATCTTGCAATAAAAACATGCCTTTTTACAACAAATTTTCATTTATTTTCTTTAATCAGCTTTATATACAAAAATAATGCATTGAATTTAATGGAATTTAAGAATATTTACCACATACAATTTTTAAATTTTTCTTTGTGGGTGTATACATATATAGCCTATATGGCATTGCGGATTTAATTTTTAAAAATGTTAGGGAGTGCCCTTTTTTCAACTGAGCCCCTGCCCTTCTGAAAGTCTGTGCACGTCACTGGACATATCAAAAGCTTTTCATAGAGTCTGGCAGGAATCTTTAATTTCCAAGCTGCCCTCGTTCGGTTTCCATCCCTCTCTCTGTACCTTCATTTCTAATTTCCTTTCTGACCGATCTATTGCTGCAGTTGTAGATGGCCACTGTTCTCCTCCTAAAGCTATTAATAGTGGTGTTCCTCAGGGTTCTGTCCTGTCACCCACTCTTTTCTTTTTATTTATTTATCAATGATCTATTAAGTCGCACTTCCTGTCCTATCTACTCCTATGCCGATGATTCCACTCTTCACTTCTCCACCCGCTTCGCAAAGCATCCCTCTCAACAATCACTCCATGATTCGCGTAGGACGGCTATGGTACACCTGCCTTCTGATCTTTCTGCCATCTTTGATTGGGGCAGAGAAACCTTGTGGCTTTCAATGCCTCAAAAATTCAATGCCTTTATCTGTCTACTCGCTACAATCTTCCACACGACTATCCCCTTACCTTCAACAATACACAACTCAATCCTTCCTCTTCTTTCAACATTCTTGGCGTTTCTTTTTCTCGTGTTCTTTCCTGGAAAGATCACATATACTCCTTCCAAAACAGCTTCGAAGAGGTTAGGTGTGCTGTACCGCCTCCGCAGTTTCTTCACCCCCACTTAGTTGCTGTCTCTGTACAGGGGTCTTGTCCGCCACTGTATGGAGTATGCTTCTCATGTATAGGGTGGCTCAACTCACACAGCCCTACTTGGCCGGATGAAATCAAAGGCTTTTCGTCTCATTATTCCCCTCCTCTTACTGATTGTCTTCAATCCTTCTCTCTTTGCCACAATGTTGCCTCACTCTCTCTTTACTATCGCTATAACTTGTATAATGGACACTGCTCTTTTGAACTCTCTAATTGTATGCCTCCTCCTTTAAGGAGAGCAGGCAGCCCCAGACTTTCGACACATCCTCATTCCTTCTCTTTCCATCTATTTAATGCAAGGGTTAATCAGTATTTTCGCTCTTTCATCTACTCAACCGTTGAATTCTGGAACACTCTTCCGCAATCCATTTTTCCCCCGTGTCTATGACCTCCAATCTTTCAAACGCACAGTGTCCAGGCATCTCGGAAACCTTAGACCTTGATTTCGGCTCTCCTCTTCTTCTATGGGGGGAGGGGAGCGTTTTTGCGGTCATTCGCTCTTGGCCCCTCCTACCTGCATAAAAAAACATACATGTAAACGAGTAGTCTTGCCTTCAATAATTGTAAACAAAAGAAGGTCGATTCTGGTTCGATAGTCATTTGTCTCAATAAAAAAAAGTTGTAAAAACCGGCAAACAACTTTTCATCGAAGAATTTGCTCAAATTCTTGTAAATACTCGAAGCGACATTATAAATGTCAGTTCCGCTTCTTTTCAACCGATCTGTTTCTGTCTTTTTCTAATCGTTTTCAACACTTCTGTTGATTTAGACTTTTTAAACTGCAAATATAATGACTGTAGTTTGGAGTAAAACCACTTCCGTCAATTAGAAGTTCGGTAGTTTTAACCATTAAAGTTTTGAAACAAAATTTTTAACTTGAAATGGATTCGCTTCCAACTTCTGTTTCACTTTAATTTTTTAATCTTTTTTAACTTTTTTATTCACCTTTGATACAAAAATTGGAAACTGAATCTTAGTCTTTTTTTTATTCTTATGAAGACAAGCAGTATTAGTGAAAATGAAGAACTAAAGGTATGAGCTCCAGAAGCGAAGTTGCACATTATGATAATGTGGTGGAGCGTAATTGGGTAAAGTCAAATAAGCTTTTTATTTCAGACACCGAATTTCAAACACATTTCAGTAATGTTCTTCAAATAATATAAGTGTGATTATAATACAAAGCAATAATAGTGGCACTACCGTATAGATACATGATAGTGGCACCACCGTATAGATACATGATAGTGGCACTATCGCATAGATACATGATAGTGGCACTATCGTACAGATACTTTCGCGTTTCCGTGTGCGAGAAATAACAAGGTACTGTAAAGCTATAACAATTAAAAACTAACCTTGTACTATTTTCTTATTTTTATTTTATTTAATTTGGCTCTTAAGCTTTAGGCTTTACTGGGCTCTTAATTAAAAATAACATATATTTATTATTAGTAATCTATAAATCATGAATAAGAATTATTAATTAGGGTATGTAGCAGGGTAGCGTAGTATCGCGATACATTTTCTGAATCTTGTATCGTATCGCGATACATTTTTTATTATTTATATCGTATTGAAAGATACGATACAAATAATTGTCAGTAACGCGATACTTTATCATAGACTCAGTCAGTGATCTTTCCCCAAAAGTCACGGTTTGTAAAATTCAATAAAACTAGAAAGTAATTCAGTTGTTTCATAATATGTCATATATGATGTGTGTGTGTGTGTGTGTGTGTGTGTGTGTGTGTATATATATATACAGTATATACACTATATATATATATATATATATATATATATATATATATCGTATCGTATCGTAACGCGATACATTTTGGTCAATGTATCGAGTATCGTATCGTGTTACTTTTTTGGGCCCCGATACACCACCCTGGTATGTATTAATTTTAAATTATTATTATTTTGATATAAAATAAATACAAAGTCATTACTGAAGATATGATATCAATACCACACAAAGAAATCAATATTAGACATGAGAGATAAGAGATGAATAATAACAAGTAATGTAACTTTAATCCTAGATTACACAAAAGAAATTAATAAACAACAGTAATGGACATTACTCCTAAATTTTTATTAGTATGCCATTATTAACGTGGCCGGACGTTTCGTCGACGGACGTTTCGTCGAACGGACGTTTCGTCGACGGACGTTTCGTCGAAAGATTTTTTTTAAAAGAACTTCATTTTCATGTAAAAATAAAATGAATTTGTTTAAAAGGAGGTTTATTTTCCTTTACGGGATTTTTTTTTGGAAAGAACTGTATTTTCATTTAAACATCAAATATATTTATTAAAATTTCGGAAGAAAAAATTTTAAAATTGTGCCCCTATAAACTTACAAATGATGTGCAATAGCTTTTAGGTATTGCTTTTAGGTATTTAGGTATATATTGTAGTGATCGCCTTATTAATTTACTTTCTCTCATTATTTACGCTTCTTTCTACTTTACTATATCTCTATTTATTCTCGATCGGCTATTTCTTTCATTTATCACTTTGTTTCTCTACACTCTTTTTGCCGTATCGTATAAATATCATGGTAGCGCGCCTAGACCTGACTCTGAAAGACCGTTACAAAACAAAGGGGGAAGGGGTATATTAATACTCTTTTTAACACTTATGAACGTTTTATTAATTTCGAAAATGGTTTAGTTAAGTTAGGGGTATGCGAGTATGAAATTCTATTATAATAATTTAGGTCGGAGAGGGGCACCACTTAATTAAATTTACGTTACATTTCGTCAACTACGCGTATCGCGTTGCCTCAAGACTGACTCCCTATGGGTAGCGCTCTTTGTGTTCCTTGTCAGGACTACCAACTTACCCATTTTAAACAATTTAAATCTAACAAACATGCTTTATCGTAATCATCACAATTTTTAGTAAATTTATATTAAACATTATCTTATTTAATTAAACAGAAATTAATATTCTTAACTAAGCATTACTACACTCGCATCACCCCCTTGAAAATAAGTTTTTCATTAGAAAACTTATTAATATCGTTTAACAATTCATAATTTATTCAACAAACTTACATATTTTGCAATTTTTTTTTTTTTTTTTTTTTTCTTTAACAATTCAAGAGATAGACAAGAAATAATAGAATGACAATTCCTACATATATTGTATCATATTATAAAACCGAAAACTTTATAATTTTCACATTTGCATAAAATAACATTTCACTCTAATAATTAAATTACAACCTGTAACTAATCTATACATGCCAAAAAAAATAACGAAAATTTTCTTACAGTGGCTACACAAACTCAAGTTCACAATCTATTCCCGCGATTTCTCATCAACGATCGCTTTACATTTGAAACAATTATTTGTATAGTTATACAGTTACTATCAGGGCAACATAGAAAAAAATAAGAAAAAGTTTACATAAAATACTGACCAAGAGCGCACATACTACTTCACGAAAAACACAACAAATGGGCAATAATCGCACCCTTTCACTTATAATTTCATTACACATAATCAGTACATTAATTTGCTGGACGTTGTTTAGATGACACTCCGCACGCTGACAACGGATTTCAATTTTCAATCGCAGCTCTCCTGCTCACTTCGCTAGAATGCAAGGGATTGCATCAATCAACATGCAACAGGGCAGCACGCTATAATGGTTCCGCTCTCTCTCCAATGGCGAAAAAAAAAACAAGAGACGTCCAATTCTAAAAGGATCAGGGGGGGGATATCTGAAAGCGGGACCACGCGCTGGAATTGGACGGAATTTGCAATTCTAGAAGTCGATGAAGAAACTCGCCTTGTCTCATCTCCACTTTTGTCGGTGAACGCTGCTCTTCCTACGTCCAGCTGAAAGACTCTTCTACTGGCAACAATCAAACGATGACTCCGCCGTAGGCCGTTTCCCAACGAACCTACTGTATGTCTGTATGGACAGTACAGTCGTAGGCACCCGTTCAAGCTCTCGTGGCTTGTCTACCGCGCTGCGACACATATTTAGCGAAGCATTCGAGCAGCGTGACCAGCTACTGCCCGAAAAATACCAGTAGACCATCTTCGATCGAAACTTTCGTGTGCCAAGACCCTGCACACGTAAATTTCTCTTCTCTTCCGAAACTGTCCTGCGCCAAGTCCATGCGCATTCGGTTCCTCTCTTCTGTCTCTTCTCTTCTCTTCCGAAACCATCCTGCGCCAAGTCCATGCGCCATTTGGTTTCTCTTCTCTCTCTCTCATTGGTGATCGATCACCTATCCGGTCGACTAAACTCACTTGATGGAACTCGGATTCAACTTGGTTGACTCCCAAACCGAGCCTTTGCAATTTTGAAAAAAAAAGTTTATTCGAAACGTTTCTGTACTGCTTATCATTTCATTTTTAATTTATCGAATTTTCTCGACAGTTCACTTCGAAATACTAACTACACATTTGCTCTGGCCAAATTCACGGAAAGAAAAAAAATTACACATCTCAAAATTTCGCAAAAATTTAATCAAATCTAGCTACCAATAAGGTCACTTATGGCAGTTACAGCAGAGAAGATAAAAAAAGTCATAAAACACACGAAAAAATTGTACAGTATAAATATAAAAGCGCCCATACATAGTAACTGTTAGTATAATTTAAGAATTTATTGTTCAAACTATCGTCAGAAATCACCTCAATACCTCTAAATACAAAAGACAAAAATGAACCCCAGAAACTTCATGTCATCCATTCTCTGACAATCATGAACCCTCTTGCTTTGAGGAGGAGCACACAAAGACGCCACAAAAACGTTACTGGCTATCTCGAAGGCTCCATTTCCGAGTGTACACTTGAGTCAATGTTTCAAATGCATTAGTTAACTCCGACTGAAGGTTTAAACAATAATAATTTTCTAAACAGTTATTAAAAAGTAAAAAAATTTAAATATTACTACCAAAAATTATTTTAATACAGTAATTCCAACTTGAAACGTCAAATTTCATACGAATTGAACTCGCAATTAGCAAATTACATCTGAGATACAACTCTCTCCTTCAACAGAAACCCCAGTATGGTTTGCAAATCACAAAAATCTCAGTAATTTATCATTTCCAAGTGAAACTACAAATTTGCATAGTTATACTAAATAAGAATAGATCATATGCACTAAAAAATACACGCAATCCACTGTAAACAAAAACAACACTGCATAATTAAGAGCGGTCGCTTTGTTTGTAAGCGAACCTCTATACAAATATCCCTAACCGAATGAAACTTGCATTATATCCTAACATAATTTCGTAATATTTTCCATGCAAACGCTCGAACTAAAAAAAAGACATTTTTCATTTCTAATACCCAAATTAAAATATCAAATTAAAATATCCTTTTTGCAATACAATCTAAATTTGAACTAAAAATTTTACCATTGTCATTGAACTGGAAAGAAAAAGAAAAATCGGCCTACCTGTACAAATAAATTGATTATTGAATGAATTTATAAAACGTAAAGAAAATATATGAAAAGAACTTCCTACACAAATTTCTGTAATTCAAAAAAAATTATAATATCGAGATTTAATGAAATATGTATATCTTAACTCACATAGGTTCCCAAAATAAACATAAAATTTACTGCGCACTTTTAGACCTATAATTAATAAATTCAATGTTATGCGCGGAAAGAACAATTTAGAATTTTATGCATAACATTTGTGCTTATTAAAGAAAAATCCTATGCTTATTTATGTTAAACCAATTAAAATTTTGTTAAATAACTAAAAATTTACTACTCAATAGACATACCGTAGTAACGGTTAATCTCCGAACAATATTTTACGATAGGCCTACAAGAAATCCCTCAGTACAATACAATAGCCATTTTACCAAATATGTCGGAATTGTCGTGAAATGAACGAAAGAAACAGAGAGAGGAGAAAAAAAATAATCAGCTTACCTACCAAAGTTTATGAGTATATAAATATATGTAATTATATATATAACTAATAAATACGTATTAGTTAATAAGTAAGTATATAATTAATGAGTATATAATTAATGAGTATATAAAAAATCCAAAAAAAACTTATAAAAATTTCACAACACAATTTCTCTATTTCAGTTAAACGAATTCTACTTATTTTGAAATTTAACACAATCCTATACGGCGACTTATAATCTGACAAATTTAATATGTTTAAGATTACCTTTCGACTGTCAATTACTGTAACTTAACCTATATAGCGCGAAGCGAGCGAAGCAAAAAGCCCGTAAATCTATATAAACAAAATAATCCTATTATTATATACAGGCAATCGAAATATAATCAAAAATCTGCTAATGAAACCCAGAAAATTTCTCACAAATTTTCGCTAAAACATTTTGAAAGGACCATATAAAATGTGTATCATACTGTATTTAAACTAACAATTCACTTACGTACAAATCGTTATTCTTATTATTGTGATTATTACAATTATCACTAATTCCAAAAGTTTTAAACAAAATAAAAAGGTAAGCTGAAACAAGCATACAGTGGAAGAGACGAAAAAAAAAAAAAAATTTGAGTCTTCAGGCAGCACGATAATGTTCAAAACTATATCCTCTCCAACCGAAATGAACGAAATTTAACGTAATAATGACTCGCAATATTGAGTCAGACAAATTTTCCTACCGACTCTGTACCGCGACTAAAAGAAATTTTGAGTCACTAGACTGCGAAAAGTAACGGAACTGGACGATGCAAAATGGGACAAAGGGAAAACAAATTAAATTCTTAGGCGCGAAGTTTGTCAGGGACGCTATAAGGATGTCGAAGGCGATGCGCCATTTTTAAATTTTATTTACAATGAAATTTTAAGGAATGAAATTCGAAATTTGCCTGCAAACGAGATCAACTTTGCATTTAGATATTTTAATAATCGAAATAAAATATTCATTAACGCTATTGGTTATTATACCGGGTTTTAAGAATTTTAATCGAAATACTAGCACGTGGGTAAGCCTCACAAAATATGATGTAAGACCACCGCTAGCCACCAGATGTAGTGCTCGCCTTTATTAATTTACTTTCTTCATTATTTACGCTTCTTTCTACTTTACTATATCTCTATTTATTCTCGATCGGCTATTTCTTTCATTTATCACTTTGTTTCTCTACACTCTTTTTGCCGCATCGTATAAATATCATGGTAGCGCGCCTAGACCTGACTCTGAAAGACCGTTACAAAACAAAGGGGGAAGGGGGTAGATTAATACTCTTTTTAACACTTATGAACGTTTTATTAATTTCGAAAATGGTTTAGTTAAGTTAGGGGTATGCGAGTATGAAATTCTATTATAATAATTTAGGTCGGAGAGGGCACCACTTAATTAAATTTACGTTACATTTCGTCAACTTACTCGTATCGCGTTGCCTCAAGACTGACTCCCTCATGGGTAGCGGCTCTTTGTGTTCCTTTGTCCAGGACTACCAACTCTACCCATTTTAAACAATTTAAATCTAACAAACATGCTTTATCGTAATCATCACAATTTTTAGTAAATTTATATTAAACATTATCTTATTTAATTAAACAGAAATTAATATTCTTAACTAAGCATTACTACAATATATTTGGTAATTATATATATATTTAGTAATTATATATTATTTATATATTAATATATTATATTAATATATTAGGAGCAAGTGTAGTTTACGTTTCCCCGACACAAAAGGGGACACAAACTACACTAGGTCAAAGTTGGGGAACGTAAACTACACTAGGATCTTTACTCTTTAGGAGACATTTTTTAAATGAATCCATCAAAAAAAACGTTAAAACTAACGAAAATATTACGACTTAACCTAATTAATCGCCAATATATATACAGTGTATATATATATATATATATATATATATATATATATATATATATATATATATATATATTGACGATTGGTTAGGTTAAGTCGTAATATTTTCGTTAGTTTTAACGTTTTATTTGATTAGGTATACGCGGACAAAGTTGAGGAACGCAAACTACAGTAGGATAATGTAGGGGAATGTAAACTACACTAGGATAATGTAGGGGGAACGTAAACTTTACCCGGCTGTGGACGCTGCAGCTGGTTGGTTTATTAACCTCTAAGTGCGCAATTACCTGGTTGGTTGATTAACCTCTAATTGCACCATTACATTATCTGAGATAGGGGTGATAGAAATATGAAATAGCCATTTGACGATACGTCTGTCGACGAAACGTCCGTTCGACGAAACGTCCGACGACGAAACGTCCGTTCGACGAAACGTCCGACGACGAAACGTCCGGCGACGAAACGTCCGGCGACGAAAAGTCCGGCGACGAAAAGTCCGAGCACCATTATTAATTGAGATTAGATTTGAACTTGGTTTTAAATGAATTTACATTCACAAAATTTTTTTATATCAGCATTTAAATAATTCCATAGTTCCAATCCAATGAAAATGGATAATTTTGGAGATGAAGACAGTTTAAATAGATGAATAACATGCTTTGATCTGTTTCCAGTCTGATACGAGTGGATTTCTTGATGAGTTACAAAATATTTATTTACTCATCGTAAATTAATGATTTTGTTCTTACACTCGTAAATAAAAATAAAATCCACAATTCGATTACATCTTTGAGCTTTAGTAGTTTTGGCGCATTTAAGTAATGCACTGAGTGATCAAGGAAATCAACATCAAATAATAACCTTATTGCTCGTTTTTGGATGACAAAGATACTCTTTGAACGTTGTTAGCGGAGTTTCCCCAAACGAGGGTACAGTACGTTATATAGGAAGAACAAGAGTATGATATAGTTAATAAAAACCTGTTTAGGGACTTTATATCTAAGTTTAAACATTATAGCAACGCTCCTTGAAATATTTTTTTGAGATATAATTTACATGATCATTCCATTGCAAATTCTTGTCGAGCATTACACCAAAATATTTTGTTACAGTACACTTCTTTACAGCGATTTTATCAGCATTTAGTTCATCCTAAATACCAGTAATTAGGAAGAGTTTATTGTTGACTATTACATTGGTAAATTCTGATTTAAATATATTCTTAGCTCAATTAACATCTTTGCAAGAAAAAAGACGCAGTTGTATCATCTGCAAACCTTAGGAAGTTAAGTATATCAGATGAGCGAGCATAAAAGTCATTTATACTCGTATATAATGAATAAAACAGTGGAGCCAAGACTGAACCCTGTGGTACACCATGTTGACAAGCGTTTTAGTTGAGCAGACCTTATTTACTGATACAAAATATCTATTGGACAAATAATTTTTAAACCTATCACTGATTGCTCCTCTAAAACCGTAACAATATAACTTAAGTAGAATATTATAGTTTATTACATCAAACGCCTTAACTCAAATCCATAATTATTGATATTATTATTTCTTTGTTCCCTTTAGCTATATTTGCATTTTCCATAAGATTTAAGATAGCCATTTCCGTTGTTTTATTATTACGGAAGCTATATTGATTTGGAGATAATAAATTGTAGGATTCTAAATATCGCTGCATTCTACTTTTTACAATTTTTTAAAAAAACTTTGCTGAACACAGATAATGAACACACCGGACTGTACAGGGTGTCCCAAAAGTCTCCATACATAGGGAAAATTAGCCCTTTTTAGCAAAATGTAACTTTATTTACAAAACATTCTCTACATGATTGCCATTTCTTTGTAAACACACACGGATGCGTCTCTCCCACTCATGGTGAACTCGTGTTAACACATTTGGTGTTATGGACGTAATTGCACTTCGAATGCGTTCCTTTAGGCCAGTGATGCACAAACCCTGGCCCGCGGGCCAAATGTGGCCCCCACGGGTCTTTTCAATTCACATTTTTCACATGAAAAGGGTAGCTACCCAAAGAAAAATCTGAAATATTACCCCTGGTTATAAAAATGCATATTTATAAAAAATAGAATATCTATATATCTGGCCCCTACATATAAAACAGATGGTTGGTTTGGCCCTCACATCAAAAAAGTTTGTGCACCACTGCTTTAGGCGATCCATGTTCTGTATCTTTTCCTGGTACACCATGGCCCCGTGGAGTGGCCTCCGAGGTTCCCAGATCTCAGTCCACTTGATTTTTACCTGTGGGGGCACTTGAAGGCCATGGTGTACCAGGAAAAGATACAGAACATGGATCACCTAAAGGAACGCATTCGAAGTGCAATTACGTCCATAACACCAAATGTGTTAACACGAGTTCACCATGAGTGGGAGAGACGCATCCGTGTGTGTTTACAAAGAAATGGCAATCATGTACAGAATGTTTTGTAAATAAAGTTACATTTTGCTAAAAAGGGCTAATTTTCCCTATGTATGGAGACTTTTGGGACACCCTGTAGTTAGTTGCTAGTGCAGGATCACCCCATTTCAAAAGGGGGACCATGTAACTAAACATAAAACCATACAGGATTAAGGATCAAAACTCATATAAATAGTTTTACTACGACTACAACAACAATTAGTTGTTCAAAATTTATTTTATTGTTAATTCAGTGTTTTAGAGAGGTTAATTATCTAATTTCAACTTGAGTTGAATTCTTTCTGTCCAACATTCAAGTATCAACAAATATTAAAAAGAAATTAAAAGTAAAATGATAGGAATTAAAATTTTTATTGTTAATCTCTCTCTCTCTCTCTCTCCTCTCTCTATATATATATATATAATATATATATATATTATATATATATATAACCTTTATTTGTAGCGGAAAACCTATAATGTTAATAAATGCAGCGGAAAACTGTCTTTTCGCTCATCGATTTTCTTTAATGTAAAATTGATTTGAAAACCAAAATGACTTTTTAAAGATTGAAAATGAACGAAACCCTTTCAGAACTTCTTTTATAAACGTCACAATTGAAGTCTTTCACTCCGTTTTACAAAATACAAAATTGGAAACGAAAAATTTGAAAAAAAGTGTCGTGATGCAAAAGTTCACTTGAGCGACATCTGTTTGTGAGATTGTGAACTTCGTCTGAACTTTTTCACAAAAGTTGGACCTTTTGATGACCTCCTTTGGAATCGTTTATGGATTTCTCGATGCAAAAAAAAAACGTTCCTCTTTTAAGGTCGAGAGCAAAGTTATTTACATTGGCAAAAAGTATAACGTATTTTAATACCATTTTTACGCGCGAGAGAACACCAAGTTTAGTAAGACGTTAAATGGGCGTGATATCTCCGCTTTATATTTGGAGATGATAAGGAATATGTTTGACTCGCTTTTTACGTTTCTTTTATGCACCGTTAACGGATGACGTTCAATGAGAAACTCGTTCTTTCTGATCTCGTTCTTATCGTTTATCGTAACCGTTAATATGTCACCGATGAAATGGTTTTATTCGTTCGCTGAAGCCTCCTTTTAGCGTCCAGTATTAAACTCGTTTAAGCACGATAAAAGCAGTCATATATATATATATATATATATTAAAAACTGGGAAAGTGCACACACACACACATATATATATATATATACATTTAACTGCAATGACCGCGCAGTATATTAACGTATAGAAACGACGTAAGTATAGAGGAGTGTTCTGTACACGAGGAAGAGAAATAACAAACAAATGAAAAATAAGGCACCCGCCCGGGAATCGAACCCAGGGTGCCTTATTTTTCATTTGTTTGTTATTTCTCTTCCTCGTGTGCAGAACACTCCTCTATACTTACGTCGTTTCTATATATATATATATATATATATATATATATATAAATCAGGATTAAGAGGGTAATAATCAAGGCGGTTTGAGCGTTCAACAGACTTTTCGGCAGCACTGACTCCATTTTCAGTGGAAACAAATTTCCAACCTAATATTTAAACTCATAATTTTTTTTACTTTTCTGTAACAAAGTAAATTTGCTATTCAGAACAGAATATAATGGTGGAATTATTAAATTTTAGCTAAAATTCGCTTTCCAGTATATGTATATTGGTTTCAGAAGCTCAGAGCCACAGACCTTATCTTCGCAGCTAATGTCAGTGTATATACTCGTGTGTGTGTATATATATAAATATATATATATATATATATATATATATATATATTGTACAGTACATGCTCATGGCTAATAAACGAAAATTGAGTTGAAATAACCTCTCTCTCTCTCTCTCTCTCTCTCTCTCTCTCTCTCTATCTATTTATCTATCTCTTTCTCTCTCTCTCATTCTTTCTTTTATTCAGCAAAACATTCGACTCGTATAACACCCCATTTACTTCCGTCCCGAATCATGGGACCTTGCATCCCCTTTCGCGTACGCAGAATTTAATATCTTTAATTGCGGTCTTAACCACAATTTCGTTGATGTTTGGATCTCACATCCTCTCAACCCCCACCCCCATCCCCACCCCTACCCCCACCCCTACCCCCACTTGGAGGGAACATCAACATTCCACGCACAACATCGTCTTCCATTACCGTCATTGCCTTTCTCCGCGCGTCCGGATAACGACAGAATCACACACATGTCTTTGTTTTAGACGTTAACTGTCAACTTCGCAGAGACGTTATTCAGACGTATCTCATACGTTGCTCAGGCGTATATCAGACGTTGTTCAGACGTTCCTCAGACTCGTAAAGATCGAGAAATTAAAGATACATCTCGCCTATTGTCTCGACGAGCGCAAACATTGTGAGGCCTTTTTGGATTAAAGGATTATTCGGTTAAGAAGGAGAGAATTAAAGGACAAAATTTCGACAAAATGGTTATAATGTTCAAGGAAGAAGATTCGCATCTTAATTTGAGGAAAAAAAAAAAATTTATCTCGTTTTAAACGCATTTAACATTTAAAAATGTTAAATATAAAATGGGAAATATATTGTTTGTGAAAAAGTTTTGTTACGATTTTACGATATGATTTTAGTTGAATGGAACAGCTTCTGCTTTTGAAAAAATAATTTTTTTAATTTTTTAATTTTCATTGTCAGAAATGGTGACAGTTTGAGGTGAAAAGTGTTCACCTCATTTTATATATATATTTATATATATCAAAGCTATTGACTTCTCCTTAGGGAACCGGAGCTTACAGATGAAAAGAAGGATCAACACAACGGCAAACATTTTCATTTATTTGTACATCAGACGTTTCGACAAATCTTTTGTCATCATCAGTGAGTTAAGTCTTAAAACCTTAAAACAAAATTGAAAAGTGAAAGTTACATCAATACAATATTAAGACCATTAAAATTAAAACCTTAAAGCAAAATGAAAATTGCATCAATACAAAATTAAAAACATTTAAATTTCATCACTATAAAAACTAAAATTAAATTAAATTTCATCACTATAAAAACTAAAATTAAATTACCTCAATAGGTAAATACACAATGTTTACATCCACCTCCATACTTGGCAAAGTCTAAGAGAACACTAGGTGGTCAGAGGATTAGAAAGGGTATATCTGTGAAACACGGTTGGTTATAAATATAAGATTAGTGCTATAGTAACATTATTAACAAGAAGTTACCGTATTTGTTCGGATTACTTTTCGTTAAACGAAGAATTTAAATTTTTAAAACAGTACTTTATTAACAATTACTACCCTTCTCATCTATTCGATAACCAATTAAAGAAATTTTTAAATAACACTTTTGATACTAAACTCCCCGTAACTACAGTACAAAAAGAAACCAGATATATTAAATTACCTTTTTATGGTTATTTATCATTGCGTATTCGAGGTGAATTGTCCAAACTACTCAAGTCTAGTTATCCCAAATAAATTTTAGATTCGCCTTCGTCAACCCACTTAAATTATCAAATTTTTTAAAGTTCAAAGATGAATTCCCCAAAACTGTATGCCCCAATGTTGTTTACAAATACACGTGCGACAGCTGTAAGGCTGCGTATATTGGCAGCACTCAACTCCAACTGGAGGTGCGCCTTTCTCAACATTTGGGCTTGTCAGTCCGTACCAACCGTCCCCTCAGTAGCCCTCCACAATCCGCAATTAGAAACCACAGTGATGAAAACGACCATCCCCTTCACAAAACTCAGTTTGAAATTTTAACTAGATCCAATAACCTTACAGAACTCCGAATTTTAGAATCTTTGTACATCTATAGAAACAAACCCTCCCTTAATAATAATAGCTCATCCTACAAATTACGACTCTTTTGACAACCAACCGTGTTTCACAGATATACCCTTTCTAATCCTCTGACCACCTAGTGTTCTCTTAGACTTTGCCAAGTATGGAGGTGGATGTAAACATTGTGTATTTACCTATTGAGGTAATTTAATTTTAGTTTTTATAGTGATGAAATTTAATTTAATTTTAGTTTTTATAGTGATGAAATTTAAATGTTTTTAATTTTGTATTGATGCAATTTTCATTTTGCTTTAAGGTTTTAATTTTAATGGTCTTAATATTGTATTGATGTAACTTTCACTTTTCAATTTTGTTTTAAGGTTTTAAGACTTAACTCACTGATGATGACAAAAGATTTGTCGAAACGTCTGATGTACAAATAAATGAAAATGTTTGCCGTTGTGTTGATCCTTCTTTTCATATTTATATATATATATATATATATATATATATATATATATATATATATATATATATCGTAAAGAACGACGCTTGTATAGGAGATATTCTCCTATACAAGCGTCGTTCTTTACGTTATTTATACTGCGTGTTCTTTGCAGTTGAATGTATATATATATATATATATATATATATATATATATATATATATATATATATATATATATATACTGTTCCATGCGATGATTCCTCAATTCACGAAGATATATGTATGTACTGTATATATATATATATATATATATATATATATATATATATATATATATATATATATATATATATGAGATGAATTTCACAATAAAACACGTGAAATGAATGAATGCTGCAAACCCACAAGGAAAAAGAAAAACGATTCCAAGGCCTTTCGTGTATTCAAAGCTACACCTCGTCAGGGAATGAAGATAAAAGGCGAGATGCCCATAAATATATACAACGTACAGGAAAAACAAAACAATTAGCACATACTTAACAAGGGTTAATGAGAGGCAAAAGAAATTTTAACATGATATCGTCAATTTTATACGTCCCCGAACTGTTATTGAAATTGTTTTTAAAATGAATAAATGCACATTCTAGAATATTTCTTTCTATTGTATCTCTGTTTTTAACAAGAGCTTTAGAACTATCCCACTTGATGCTATGGTTACATCTATACATATGGTTAAATAAAGCATTGGAAGTATTAGCTGTTCTACACGCATATTTATGCTGTTTTACCCTAATATCTAACGTTTTACCAGTTGGCCTATATATACTGAGTTACATCGTGTACATCCAATCGAATACACACAACCAACAACATTATTAGGGCTATTCCTTATTAGGCGTGATTTAACAGTATTATTATACTTAAAGATTACATTCATGCCAATTGCTTTAAGTACAGTTGGAAGGTATTGAAAATTAACATGGTAAGGTAGGCTAAGAATATTTTTACGCTGAAATTCCTTTACAATTACATTATTATAATACCTATTCTTGGCTTTCTTAAGACAGTTATCTAAAAATGAAATAGGATAACATAATTTAGGACCAATATTCATGATATTGCATAACTCAGAATCTAAAAATTCAGAACTGACAACTCTCAATGCTCGAAGAAACATAGCAGAGAAAATAGAGGATTTAATCGAAGGATGATGGTCAGAATAAAAATGCACATAAGAGTTATTATTAGTAGGCTTACGGTAGACTTCATATTTGAACTGATTAGAGCATCTCCAAATTTTTAGATCAAGAAAAGATAGGCTTCCATCATTTTCTTTTTCAACTGTAAACTTAATAGATGGGACTAAATTGTTGAGCCTACCAAGAAATAAGTCCACATCCAAATTATTAGGCCAAAGGCATAAAATATCATCTATATACCTGTACCAAACCAGGTTAAAATTAACAATCGTAGGCAAAATTCTACTTTCAAAAAATTCCATATATAAATTAACTAGTACAGGTGAAAGGGGATTTCCCATAGCCAATCATTTTATCATTTTAAAAGCAATTTCAATAACAGTTCGCGGACGTATAAAATTGACGATATCATGTTAAAATTTCTTTTGCCTCTCATTAACCCTTGTTAAGTATGTGCTAATTGTTTTGTTTTTCCTGTACGTTGTATATATTTATGGGCATCTCGCCTTTTATCTTCATTCCCTGACGAGGTGTAGCTTTGAATACACGAAAGGCTTTGGAATCGTTTTTCTTTTTCCTTGTGGGTTTGCAGCATATATATATATATATATATATATATATATACCTTACCTTATGAACCTTATGTTGTTTCGTGCTTGGTCTCTCTTCACACGGAGGTCAAGCTGGTGGCCCCGCCTCTAGGTCTGGCCTGGTGGAGGAGCGAGTTGCTTTCTTACGCTCTCCACCGTACATAGCCAGGCACGCCCGGCTCATCTGGTACTGTCCTGAGCCAGGCATCCAGTCTTTTCTTGAAGACTTCAACTTTGACCCCCGTTACGTTTCTGAGGTCCTTAGGAAGCTGGTTGAAAAGTCTTGGCCCCCTCTGACAACCAAGCTATTTTCCTTCAGGGTTGAGGAGGTCCCTTGTCGGGCCTTTAATTTGGGAACACTACACATTCTCCCTTTCCTATTTTCCAGTGTTGTTTGAATGGTAATTGGGTTTAGTTTTAGGTTTGGTACCAGTTTTTTGATCATTTTCCATATATAGATTATGATGTACCTCTCTCTTCTTCTTTCCAGTCAGTACAGATTTAGTTTACGTAGTCTTTCCCAGTAGTTGAGTTCTTTGCAGCCATCAATCTTGGCTGTGAAATGCCTTTGCGTTTCTTCTAGTTTATTAGTTTCTTCCTTTTTATATGGGGACGTCAAACTGAGCAGTATTCAAGTTTTGGTATAATCAATGTTTTTAGCAGGGGAATCATTACTGTCCTGTCCCTTCTCTTGAACGTTCTTAATACCAGTCCGGCGACTCTTTTTGCTTTATTTATCGCTATCTGGTTTTGTGTTTCGAATTTTCACATCATCTGTCATTATTATCCCGAGATCGATCGCTTTCGTGCTTCTCTGAATTTCCTGTCTATCTGGAGCATAATATGCAGTCTGTTTAAGTTCTTCTTTTCTACCATATCTCAAGAGCTGAAATTTCTCGGCGTTGAATGGCATGTTGTTGTCTTCTGACCATTTGTATATTTTGTTCGTGTCCCTCTGCAAGGCCTCCACGTCATGTACATCGCTGATTTTTCTGCTGATCTTTGTATCGTCTGCAAAGGATGTTACTATACTATTGCTGTTTACTCCGCTGTCTATGTCTGTTAGCATGATAATGAACAGGAGTGGGGCCAGTACTGTCCCTTGTGGTACTGAGCTGCGTACTTCCGATTCTGATGATGATATACCTTGAATTTTGACGACCTGCAGACGATCACTAAGGAAGTTGTAGATCCATTTTCCCACTTTGCCTGTTATTCCCATGTCTTTAATTTTATGTGCTATTATACCATGGTCACATTTATCGAAAGCTTTAGCAAAATCTGTGTATATAACATTGTAGTTGTCATATATATATATATATATATATATATATATATAAGCAAACAACCACAGGGAAAAGGAAACACAAAATCCGAGCGCTTTCGTGATATATTCACATTATCAAGGAGGAACAGAAAATTTTCTATTCCTCCTTGATAATGTGAATATATCACGAAAGCGCTCGGACTTTGTGTTTCCTTTTCCCTGTGGTTGTTTGCTTATTAATAAGATCACGTGTTATTTTGTGGTTTTAGTGCATATATATATATAATGTAAAATAACGCACTGTCGCGACGAAGTATGGAGAAGGAAGCCACTCTTCAGGAAGACGTAAATTTTTATTTCTTCACACCAATATAATTTCGGCTCCTCGCGAGCCCTTCTCAACTGGTAAATGACAAGGGCTCGCGAGGAGCTGAAACTGTATTGGTGTTAAGAAGTAAAAATTTACGTCTTCCTGAAGAGTGGTTTCTTTCTCCATATATATATATATATATATATATACAGGGCGTCCCAAAAAAATGTATACACACTTTAAATACTTATAAAGGCAGTGTTTATTAAAATACATTTCATTTTCAAAATGTAATAGAATCTACAGACATTATTTAATTGTTTTGTCAACGCCTGTTTTCAAACTGACGTCCGTTCTGGTCCAGGCACTGCTGATAACGCGACGCAATGGAATCGCAAACATCACGAAACATTTCGTTTGGTATTTGTGTGCATTCTCGTTCAATGGCTGCTCTCAATTCAGCGACTGTTGCAGGTTTTATAGCGTAGACTTTGTCTTTTAAGTATCCCCATAAAAAAAAGTCTAGTGGTGTGAGGTCTGGTGAACGCGGAGGGTATTCTACGAAACCCCTTCGTCCAATCCACATCCACATCGTGCCAAGTACCACTCGCAATACTCCACTCTTCGGTCCGGATCATCATCATCTTCATTAATAGCATGGACTAATCTTGGAATGTAACTTTTCCATTGACAGCGCTTCAAAATGCGTTGGACAGACGATTCTGAAATTCCTACCTCACGACTCGCTTGCCGCACAGATTTTCTTGGACTTTGGTGATACGTTTCCAGTACTCTTTCTTGCTTTGTGGGGCTTGTCGATGTCCGTGGTCTTCCGGAACGCTTCTTGTGGACATTCTGAACAGTTCCATCGGCTTCAAACTTATCTCTAATTCGAGTGATGGTAAGTCGCGTTGGTGGATCTGTTTGAAACTCCCTCCTAAACTGTCTTTGCACTTCAACTGCGTTTTCACACTTCCAGTAGCATTTTAGAATGAATTTCCTTTGTTCAAAGCTTAGTCTGACTGCCATTATTAATTCTAATGGGTTTAACTTGGAAAGAAAGAAACATCAATTGAGCTATCAGCTGTTAAAGTGTGTATACATTTTTTTGGGACGCCCTGTATATATATAGGATCACGTTAAGAATAGCGAACCCATAGGGTGTTGGGTTCGCTATTCTTGACATGGATAATTTTGGGTTCCCTATTCTTGACATGGAAACTTTTGGGTTTGCTATTCTTAACATGGAGAATTTTGTAAAAACCATTATTTACATAGGATAAAATTTGAATGCCCGGTTAGGTCAACTGTACGCCCTTGACGATTGGTTAGGTTTAGTCGTGATAGATTCGTTAGTTTTAACGAAAATATCACGACTAAACCTAACCAATCGTCAAGGGCGTACAGTTGACCTAACCGGGCACTCAATGAACCTAACCGGGTATTCAGTTGACCTAACAGGGCATTCAATTAACCTAACTGGGCATTCAGTTATTTTTGCTACCCTTCGTGTGCGGGTAGGAAAAATATCCCGCATATCAAGTATGGGTGTTCGGTTTAGTTGATACAAGTACAACCCCATCAGTTGGCTATATGGAAATAGTGGATCATATTTTTTTTTTCGAAGTATTTTTCCCTGTTGAAACATTAGGTTTGCCATTCTTAACTTGTTGAATTTTGGGTTCGCTATTCTTAACATGTTTAATTTTGGGTTCGCCATTCTTAACATGAGGTAAATGGGTTCGCTATTCTTAACCTGATCCTATATATATATATATATATGTAATGTTATTTTAAGGGATTTGATTTGATTCGTATAATTGAAGTACTGAAATATTAAATTCTACTTATTTAAGTATTATCGCCTGCTATTAGTAATATCAGTAAAGTCTTTTATTACTTAATATAATATTATTTTAAATATTAACTCCGTTTTAATTTTTAGCTGAAATGTATTTAAAATACACAAATTTAGATACACGATACATTCAACTCATTAATGCAAATTAATAAGAAAATTAAGACATTTCGATTCATTCAATATTCAAAGTTCAAATATTTCAAGTTTTTTGAAAGGAGGATCACATCTTCAGCGTTTACTGGGATCAAATTCGCCCGGCAGTTCGGTCAAGTTTACTTTCGGTTTCGGGCTCGAAACCGAAAGTCTACTTTCGGGCTCGAAACCGAAAGTCTACTTTCGGGCCGAAACCGAAACCAAACTTCGGTCGGTCCCTAATTCCCGATGCAGCGAAATGCCGCAGACGGACCTTTAGAAGAGGACTGATAAATTGCGTGGATGGTTACGAAACTGCCCATGATTTGATCCAATTAAATCAGGTTAAACTGAATTAGGTTAGGTAAAAATTATGTTTGGTTAGTTTAGTTAACACAATTATCTGTAAATTTTTGTTTGTTGTGAAGGAGCGTCGACCAAATTTAGGCCCAAGTTTTTCTTTCGAGACAGACCCCCACGAATAGACAAACAAGAAAATGTAACCTATAGTGGACATCGCTTCATTTGATATTCATACTGTAACTTCATATTTATGAGACTGTAACAAAGTGGAAGGACTATAACCTTTTAGAAACAGATTTTATATAAAACGTATCATAAACTTTAACAAAAATAAAATTAAAAATGAAACAAATATTTCGGTTTTCCAAAAATAACCCCTCAACTTTAAGGGGGGGGAAAAAAAAAAAAAAAAAAAAAAAACGAAATAAAATCTACGGATAAATGAAGCCTTATATGGATAAGTAATGACGTAAAATTCTTTCGCGATCCTTTTTATCCTATTTGTCTAAGATTGATTGAGAAATTCATGCCCAAAGAATCGAAATGATCCTTCACTATTGACCTTAGGATACAAGTTATTTAACTCCTTACGAAAAGGAATTGAGTAAAAAAGGTAATTAAAAGGCCGAAATGAAATGTAATTCGTAAATTAGAACGTAGAAGGCGGCTGTTTTAATTTCCCGCTATGCTTTAAAAGACAGCACCAGGAAAACTAATTACGTCATACACTGTAGCTCTGGGATGATGTAAGTATAGAGTTAAAGCCAGATAAATTGTCTTATGGGAAATATAATTGGTTCTGTCTATAGGTCCTTATTATATATTTTGACTAATCGATGTAATCATAGCTTCAGTGGAAGGATGAAGAGTTAAACATCTTTTCTTAGAGTATCATTCCACCCATTTCAGTGTACGAGCAGCTCGTAGCAGCATTGCCGAGCAAATAGGGGGTTAATGTACTGACGAAGCTTCCGTACGTGGTTCATCACCACTGAAAGAACATCCAAATCCGTATTCGTATTTCGTTAGTTTGTATTGCAGACCCCTCCAGTTATTATCATTCCTGGTACATGATCTTTCAGGAGAAACATACACCGTAAGTTTATGTTTCCTCCCTCCCTAAGGCAACATAAATTTACCCGCATCTATCACAATTATACCCGACTACCTCAGGCTTGCTCTACATAAACTAGACCTAAAGCTACACGCATTTGCAATCGCAAACCGTCTGTATACAGGCCTATCATATATATATAATATATATATATATACACATTTCAACTGCAAAGAACACGCAGTATAAATAACGTAAAGAACGACGCTTGTATAGGAGAACATGCCGCGCAAGATGAGAAGATCCCGGGTTCGATTCCCGGGTGGTTACCTCATTTTTTCATTTGTTCGTTCTCTCTTCTCATCTTGCGCGGAATGTTCTCCTATACAAGCGTCGTTCTTTACGATATATATATATATATATATATATATATATATATATATGATGTAAAATAACGCACTGTGTCGCGACGAAGTATGAAGAAGGAAACCACTCTTCAGAAAATTTACGTCTTCCTGAAGAGTGGTTTTCTTCTTCATATATACAGTAGTATATACGTCAGTATATATGTGTATTTATTTTATACTATATTTTATTTAGTCCCTTCAATCTATAATTAACTAATGTGATGTTCAAAATGAGGCATTTCAACTTTGTTAAACTATTTTAAAGTGTAAGAAATTGAGATAAATTAAGTCCCACATAATTTTGTCTTGGAAATATTACATTTTTAGCGAAATATAAGATAAGAACAATCAAAAGATTATAACTATGACAGTTTGTACCTCTATTTCTAGAATTATTTCCTATGAGATATGAATAAAGAGGATCCCTTTCCTTAACCCACTACCGCCGAATGAGTCGAATACGTACCATTTCAAATACACGCATCTAGAATTAACCTTACAATAATATTCGGTGTTAAAGTATTAACCCAAATTACTCTTACTGAATCAAGGCTTATACGCGTCTACAGAACACAGTGACGAAATCCTTATCCAATCCAATCCTTATCCTTATACGATAATACGATACGATATCCTTATTTTCACTCGTACATTGGATGCTAAGACGGACGCGTTTACGTAAACGGATTTTTACGTTAAAAATGACTACGATAAATTCACTCTATTTTTATTGTATATAAAACCAGACTTAAAACCAACAGTTGTGTTTAATTGGCATTATATGACCCTATAACAAATTCGACCCGTTTTGATGAGTGGAAATGTGACCGTAACATAAGATTCAAGATTTTAGTTGTCAGCTGTTTGAAAATGGGTTGTGTTAAATGTTTATTCACATTTATAAATGCGAATTATTATTATTATTATTATTATTATTATTATTATTATTATGTAAAAATATTGTTTTAAGTTAAAATATTTTAAAACCTATTTTGTCCCCACTTTTGAAAGACGTTCGAGGCTATCCATGTTTTGAACTCTGATTTACTTCTGAACATGTTTAGAAATTCATTATATTTAATAAAATGTTTCAGTATGACCTAAAAATCATTGAAGATACATCAAAAATAAAAGTTACACTTTTGAACTAATTATGACAGAGGATCTATTGTTAAAGTTTGGCGAGGGATCTTTTAAAACAAAAGTTTACATAAACTTACAGAAAAAGGAATCTCTTTGAACTAGGATTCAATCTTTCCAGATAAACAATGGATTTCTATAATGAAAACATTTATCCATACAAAATTGAGACGGTGATCGAAGTGGTAACATTTCGATAATAAATATTTGGAATTAGACAAAATCTAATCAATAACAACTTCCAAAACATTATAAAAAACTCAATTAATTGAACAATAACTGGATGTGCAAATATGAAATTCAATCAGTTACCATAAAGATACAATTTTGTTTTTTATACAGAAAACAAAACAAAATAAGATCAACAATTAAAAATTATTCAGACTCAACACCTCAACCCAAAAAAGTAAAGAAAAATTATTCAGAATCAACACCTCAACCCAAAAAGTAAAGAAAAAATATTCAGAATCAACGCCTCAATCAACCCAAAAAGTAAAGAAAATTATTCAGAATCAACACCTCAACCCAAAAAGTAAAGAAAAATTATTCAGAATCAACACCTCAAACCAAAAAGTAAAGAAAAACTATTCAAAATCAACACCTCAACCCAAAAAGTAAAGAAAAATTATTCAGAATTAACACCTCAAACCAAAAAGTAAAGAAAAACTATTCAAAATCAACACCTCAACCCAAAAAGTAAAGAAAAATTATTCAGAATCAACACCTCAAACCAAAAAGTAAAGAAAAACTATTTAAAATCAACACCTCAACCCAAAAAGTAAAGAAAAATTATTGAGAATCAACATCTCAACCCAAAAAGTAAAGAAATATTATTCAGAATCAACACCTCAAACCAAAAAGTAAAGACTGAATAGTAAACTTATTATGTAATATAAAATAATAAATCAAAAAAGATATCCACCCAATTCTCAACTAGAATCAACACCAACAACTAGAATCCTGACATAACAATTCTCTTGTTCAGCAGTCCAACTGTACATTGTATTATTTTCACTGAAATTTCTAAAGTTTCGCCTAACATTAAAATTTCAACCGTTTGGTTCCCCATTACGTGCCGAAATAGGCTTAGGAAAAGTTTAGAAAAAATTTCAGAATTAGATTCCAAATTGGGGACCACATAGACAAACCGAGAACTTACTGATTCTCCTTTTGACCCTATATACCAAAAAGGGATTCTATACGGCAATGTTAAGAATCCTTTATGATGTGGAATGTTAAAGTTAAAAAACCCATTTCGGTAACTCGACTTGAAACTTTAAACTTTCCAAGAACATCTGAAAGTAAAAACATTTTGTCACAAATATAAACTCGCTAAAACGAGGAGAAAGATCAAAAGAGAAACGAAAATGAAAATGAGTAGAAAGATCAAAAGGGAAATGAAAATGAAAATGAGGAGAAAGATCAAAAGAGAAATGAAAATGAGTAGAAAGATCAAAAAGGAAATGAAAATGAAAATGAGGAGAAAGATCAAGAGAAATGAAAATGAAAATGAGTAGAAAGATCAAAAGGGAAATGAAAATGAAAATGAGGAGAAAGATCAAAAGAGAAATGAAAATGAAAATGAGGAGAAAGATCAAGAGAAATGAAAATGAAAATGAGTAGAAAGATCAAAAGGGAAATGAAAATGAAAATGAGGAGAAAGATCAAAAGAGAAATGAAAATGAAAATGAGGAGAAAGATCAAAAGAGAAATGAAAATGATGAGAAAGATTAAAAGAGAAATGAAAGAGATGAATAATGAAAAATTTTAAAATACTTTGAGTGAAACAACCTCCAAAATCTGAAAACATCTGAAAAACCATTTACAAAAGAAAAAAAAAGTTGTGAGCATCAAATACGAGGAATTACGAACCAAATTAAAAATATTTTCAAATAAAATAAAAATCCTTTACATTTTTTAACAATGTAAAATTTAAACTTTAAAATCAAACTTTAAAATTATGTTAATATTAAACAATTTCTTTTGTATAATTTTATACTTCAATTCCTCGTAATTTTGCTCCAATGTTAGTCACTCCAGTGAGTGTTAGTCACTCCATTGTTAGTTACTCCACTTTAGTCACTCCAATGTTAGTCACTCCACTGTTAGGCACTCCATTGCTAGTTACTCCACTTTAGTCACTCCAGCGTTAGTCACTCCAATGTTAGTCATTTGTCCCTGAATGTCTAGCCCTCAATGTCAGCAAACGAAACGTTAGCATGGAAATATATTTTGTTGAAGACAACAGTTAACAGATTTTTTATCCAAAGTTAACTAAAACGATGCTCATATTATTATTATTATTATTATTATTATTATTATTATTATTATTAAATAATACGCTTTTGACTGGTTCTTCAAGGAACTTAAACTTGATTGCCTTTATTTTTCATCTCATAAACACGAATGACAATTAATTCATTAAATAGGATACATGCACAGTGCTAATTTTATCATATACTCGCACCCAATCATCAGGATCACGCACGCACGTATACATCGGAATCAATTATATCGTCATGGAAACGATTCTCCGGAGAAGACGGGATCCCATCGCAATCTCCCGCTCCCTAATCAATTAAATTATAATGGAGAAACGATTTCAAGTCCTTAAATGAAGCTGTATCACTATTAAAACTTTAAAAAAATTATTTTTTAATATTTTAAAAGATGTAAAGAAGAAAATAGAAAATATTTTCATAATCGGTCTAAAATGTAAATTTTCCTTCAAAAATTCATAAATTTTATAAAATTTTTCCTCTTCAAAGAAATTATAATAAATAATTTTATAATAAGGCGAATATTATTATTATTATTTTTTATTTTTTTACAAAAATGTAAAAAAAAGAGTAAAGGTTTTACCAAAATTTACGAAATATTTACGAAAATGTACGAAAGCTGAAGTCTTTACAAGAGATGAATATTTGTAGCGTTTACTGTATTAATATTTCTTTTTATCTTATTATAGCATGTCAAAGTAGGTGCAGTGCGTGGAAAGTAGATCTGGTGAATTTTAGCATGAAATCTGCTGTATCGCAAAACTGATTTGGGGCATGACACAGAGTAAACAAAAAATTTCCTTCGTTCTGCCATACGATTGAATGTTGGACTACTCAGTTTGGGAACATCATAAGGCAGAATCGTTGGAGGCACTGAACAGCCTGTTAGTCTGCCAGTAACTCCAGCTTGGACGGGTGTAAAGGACATAAGGAGCCCACCCGTAGACAAGTGAGAAATAGCCAGACAGGAGGAATTCCTAGTGGGTACTGGGAAAAGTTGCATGCTAGCACAAGTATAAAGTTCTAGAGGCAAGAGCATTGGAGGCTTGTCTAGAGTATCCGCAAGTAAAATAACCCATTTCATTTGTTGGTTGCCCAAGAAGAAAAAACTAATTTATTTGGAAACTAACCCAAAAGCTTTGATGTGCAGAAAAATAAGGTTCATTCATTTACTGTGGTATTTTAAAACGAATAAATCTCTGGTGCATAAAATATTAAACAAAGTGAGAATGGACAATACTCACAACTGGTGCTAACACTGGTATGGCCCGCGTGATGATGGCTCAATAAAGTATTTCTAGATCATGGTAATGGGTCCAAATCATATGGAGTACGTATTCCAGTTTAATGCAGAAGGTTAATCAATTTTAGTCCTCAAAATTTGTTTCATTGATTTGTGTAAATTTTTTAAACCGGGTATAATTACAGGAAATACTATTAAGGAAGTTAAGTTAGGTTCTAGTTACGAAATTGTAGACGTTAATCATTAATAAGTTCTTCCATTGTAATAAGTTGGCTCATTTTGGGCCAACTAATTGAGAATTAAATTTGAATGTGGGTATGTAATCAAGTCATAAGGAAATTATTCCCAAAGTAAAGTTAAAAATTGGCAAACATGTATAATATGTGAATCTTTTTAGTATTAAGACTATGTTATTTTGTCATATAAAGTTAAATTTATTAATTTGGGCGTTTCAGTAGCCTAGGGTAACATTGGGGAGTCGCATCAGCTTTATGGAATCACAGTTCGAGTTGATGAGGACAACATAGATACAAATCTATGACACTTACACTCCCCTTTGGGGAAGAGGAAACGGGGGTAATGGGAGGTATCATATATGTATATATGAATAGCTTCCTAAATAAATTAAAATCTTAGCGTAAAAATTTCAACAAATAAAAAGACCTCAAAAATATTTTTTGGAATGACTCGGTTGCTAAAATTTAAATGCAGGAATTTACTTTCTTTCACGTCATTAACACGATCATTTTTCGACATGATTACTTGTATAGGATTTGGTTAAGTTAGATTAGGTTAGATTAGGTTTGGTTTGGTTGATTAGTAGGAACGTGATTGGATGAGATAATATGTCGACATCACGAGTATGGGTGATAGATGGGGCAGAGATCCTCGTTTCTTTATATTTACTAAAGCCTAAAATTTGAGGTATAAGCGGTAATGAAAGCCACTCGAAATGAGGATAAAGAAACACAGGTAAAAAACACATTTAATCACTGTTTAAAACATTAATTAAACAGTTGCCTCAATTCGAATCATTTAGTAAACACTGAATCAGAATTGAACACTTGAGACAACTTTGAACAGAATGGCTAACAGAATACAAGTAATGAAAACTATTTCATAATTCAAACTTTATTCAAAAAAGAATGCAATTGACAGAGTTTTACAATTTTTAGAGATTTGTTATGACATTAATATATTCACAGCGCTCAATCTGAATATATACCCTTGAAAGCATGGAGGCTTTTTTGGCAAAATTAATGACATTTAGTTTATTTATTAACATGAAAATGGTGACAGTGGCAAGTAATAGTAATAGTGACAACAAAAAATAATAATAATAGTAAAAATAACAATAAATACAATATAAAGTTTACAAAATGTTACATAACTTTAAATTAAATAATTTATTGTATTAGAAAATAAATTATGCTTAATAAAGAATATAAAAAGAATAAATTACGAAATTAAAGGTGCTTAGTGAAATTAGCATATTTTAAATAGTTGATTACAAAATTGATTACTGTGGTAAAAATGGCAGTAGTAAACTTATACATCAGTAGCAGTTAATGAAATACTTTTTTAGTGATTTGAGAAATACATTTAGCGATGAAGCTTGCCTGATATGTATGGGAATTGCATTCCATACATGCTCCTTTAAAAGAGAGTGCATTTCCTGCAGTTTCTATTGTATAGTTAAGTTTTCGTATAAAATCCCTGGGCAGTCTGGTGTTATAACGATGGTGTATTTAATGGGGAGGGGATTGCTCTTTGAACGGGTGATGTATGTTGATTTTTACTGATAACTTTGAATATATTGACAGCGACAGTAAATTTGCATAAGCCATTTAGTTTTAAAATATTTAGCTCGTTAAACAATGGGGAAGTGTGACTTTGTCTGTTATTATTACTCGAGAGAGTTCGCCGACATTTTTTATAAATTATTTCCAAAGGATGTTTTATATATTTCTTTGAGCTAACCCGTGTTGTAACGCGATATAATAAATGTGGATGGATGAAAGAATAATACAGGGTAAGGAATGCGTTTTGAGAAAGAGTCTTTTTTAGTTTAATAATATGAATAGAAATCTTGATATTTTGGATTTGATATGTTGTACATGACTTTTGAAATTTAGCTTTTTGTCTAAATTAATGCCAAGTACTTTAACCTCATTCACCCTCGCAAGAGTAGTACTGTATTCCCAATTTTTATTTGACAGTTTGTATTAATATGTTTTATGGTAATAATCATATAAGATGACTTTGTCAGATTCAATAAAAGTTTATTATCACATCCATTTATACACGTTCGTTTCATTAATCGTTTCATTAATCAGAAAGTCTGATTATGGGTAGAAGTAAGTGTGGTATCATCCGCATATTGTACGCAGTTTAGTGTGTAGAGAGATAAAAGTCGTTGACGTGAATTAGAAATAGTAATGGGCCAAGAATAGATCCTTGTGGAACTGCACTAGTTAGCATCGCCTTATCGAATAAATTATCTTTTAATTTGATATACTGAAGGCGATTTGACAGATATGATTTAAACTAATCAAAGATATTGCCTCTTATTCCATATATGTGAAGTTTATTCAATAAGATTTCATACGAAAGTGTATCAAATGTTTATGACAAGTCGAGGAAGATCAAGACAGTGTATTTTTTGCTGTTTAAGTTCTGATACACATTTTCTAATAGCATATTTATGGCATCTTCCGTTGTATGTCCACCTCTAAACCAAAAATGTATTTTAATTAAAATACTATATTTGATTAAGAATTTAATAAGTTTATTGGACACGATTTTTCAAATACTTTAACTAAAGTTAGCAATACTGAAATAGGGAGATAATTGGATGGAGTGTTTGAGTTTCCCGACTTAAATACAGGGCATACCCTGGATTCCTTTAAACTCTCAGGAAATATACCTAGTGTTACTAATTCATTCATTAGCTTACTGAATGGTATTGCAATTTCATCGCATGCTAACTTACATATCTGTAATTGTCTTCTTATGGCCTTATCAGGATGTGATACGAACATCTGGCATGAGCAATGTGAGCGTTCCTGTTACAATATTTAATAAATATATTCCCGTCCATAAAGATTAAAAGATTTCATATGCCTTTTTTCCATTTTTATTTAAATGTTGAATATTTACAAAGCCATAAGATTTTTTCAATTTCATTCCTTTTTGAGACGCATCAAATATTAAATCTTTTCGCAGACTTTCTTTCAGACAAGGAAAAATTTTCATTGTTTTTAGCTATTAATATTTAATTTTTTTTTTTATTTGTTTTGTGTTTGTCTGTTTGTGTTTCATTGTTTTTAGCTATTTTAATTTTTTTTTTATTTGTTTTGTGTTTGTGTTTTATCTTCCATTCTCTGGTTTTTTTTCTTTATTCCTCTTTCGTTCGTAATCATTATTTCGTATTTCTTTTATATTCTTCTTTTCTATACCTTTCATCTCTTTCTTCTCTCACCTTTATCATTCTATGCATATCTATATGCGTTGTCTACTTTTCTCTGTTTTATGGGTTTCTCTCCGTATTGAAACGTACGACAATAGAAGACTGAATTATTCAAATTCAAAATTTCTGTGAATATCACAGAAACAAATCTAATTTTAATATTTACGTTAATACGGGAATTTATCATTAGTAAATGTCAAATTTTATTTTTAAAACGTAATATAAGCTTTTATTTATTTTCATTGGTAATAGCGTTAATTATACGTTGATTTTAGGGAATAGAATGAAGTAAATTAACGTCATTTAGAACAAAGATGACCCTGTAATGCATCAGTTTATAAAGGGAACATTTCTACCGAATCGTAATAATAAATCGGGATACAAAGAAAGCGAGCAGAGATTTTGGTACTCAATCTCTGCTTGATATTCAACGTTCAATAAATCTGAGACGATTAGTGACTTACTGCCTTACTTTAGTTTAAATTGCTTTGTTCTATCACTGTTTCGGTAGACTTTCCTTTCTCCTTTTCAGAGTGGACGCATCTTTTATATTTACGGAAGCCATTTACTTCAACTTCCATTCGTCTGGGCTCCCTTGTCATCCCTTTCATTTATGTACCTCGTTTGAACTGTAATCCCAAAAGGAGTTGTTATTGCGGGTATGGTTTGTTTATATGCGTTAAAATGCGTGTTTACGGTTGCATCGTTAAAGTTTTTCTTATAATGTTAATGCATCCTTTTAATGTTAAATTACTGTATATTTTAATGTACTACAAAAAGAGTGTTTATCGAGCATTTTGCGCGAGTCTTAAAATAAAAGCATAAGTTTTAGATCAATATTTTAACCGTAATGTATGTATGATAATACGTGCGATATATATATAGATTGTAAAGCACTGGTGGAAAAGTAACGAATGAGCATTAATGAAGGGCTCAAACCATTTACATAAATTATACATGATTGAGACTTTCTAATAAATTAACGTTAACTGCTTCTTGAATTCCTCTCTGGAGTGCAATGACTCTACCGTAAATATTTAATTTTAATTAATTTACAATTCTGTATGTGATGTTCGAATACCGATGTTGTAAAATACTTTTGTAAAGGATACGTAGTTCTTTGTCTATTCACGTGAATTCAAGTGAACTACTTTTATGTGGAGGTTGTTTTTTTTTTCAAGGGAGGAGTTAACCTCCTTCGCAACATTTAAAGGTCATATGACAGAGGAGAATCCGAACCATAGGTCGGTACATCATTTAGACACAGACCAAGGTCGCCCATCCAACTATTACCAAGACCCAACATAACTTAACTTTGTTGATCTAGCCTGTGTGCGTGTTAAGGGTAAATTAAGTAACTCGGTATTAATGTTGGAGCACTGCAGTGTTACGATACTCGAGAGGAGAGGGATATAATCTATGTTAAAAATGAGGTGTGGCATTATGGATGATTCAAATAAAAGGGAAATAATAATACGTTTTGTTGATATACATAAAAGGAAACTGAATCAAGCTCATTCTGGTGCTTGAAGGAACAGGAGAGTCTACATTATATATTGTGGTCACTGGAATGTCAGAGGTTACGAAAAGGTTTAAATATTTTGCGCGTCTCACTGAAAAGAAAGTTTCAACTAAATCAGAAAGTTAAAACGGGTTTTTCTTGAAAAATGAGAGAGTTTGAGCTGAATAATTGAGAAGCGTGATTGGCGTAATACGGAGTAACTAAAAGATGAAAATAAGGGTATGATTGTGACAGCGGAGTAAGCCATCAATTGAGGGGAATAGAAGGTATGAGAAGTAAATAAATTAAGACCATAGACTCGCCTGACGTATCAATGGAGGTACTGCCTATTCTCTTTTTGGAATGGAACCGTATCCCTGAGATAATGATTACGACTAGACTGTCTGTCTCCAGTCCAAGAGTTCCCCTCGAAAACCCCAAGAAAAGGGGAAACGGATTTTAAAACGAAACAATGAAAACAGTCTCCAAATTACCTCCTAAATATTAATGCAGTATTTACAAACAAAAACAAAACAAAACAAAGCCATAAAAGAAAAAAGGGGAACAAATCAAGTAAACAAATAAACAATTATCTTTTGGCTTTGTTTATTAAACAAAAATTCTCTTCTTTCCAACTCGAAAACTACCCATAAATTTGGCTATTTTAAATTTTTTCTTTTTTTTTGGCATTTCCCTTACCGGTGTCTAGTCCGAAATTAAAAATAATAAAGCAAAAAAGAAAAAAAGAAAAGTAAAATACTTAATGAACAGACTGAGGGGAATTTTTTTTATTTTTAACTAAACAAGATCGTTTCCCTTTGAGTGAAATTTAATTACAATTATTTAGCGCGCAAACAAGTTTCTAAAATAAATGATGGTGGAAATTATGTAAAACACACTTTTTTATGCGACAAAAATGCGTTTTGATGGTAAAAATGAAAAATTCATTTAAACACAAACGAATATAATGGATAGTCTCGCGTATATACTGTGTGTATATATACATATATATATATACAAAAATAATGGCATATTTTCAGAAATTTATATATATATATATATATATATATATTTCTGAAAATATGCCATTTATTTTTGTATAGCAACGGACTGGGTGAGAGGGGAGACACGGTAGTGAGGAAGGAAAAAAAATGGTAGAAACTGAAGCGCGCGTGTTCATTAGCGCCCCCCTTGACGTAGCTAAATTCCACACCGAAGGGCCATTTAGGTGTGGAATTTGGCTACGTCGGGGGTGGGGGGAGCGCTCTCCAGTTTCTACCATTTCTCTTCTACCTTCTGTCTTTCGCATCCGAACTGTTTTTGCCTTCTCACCCCAAATCCATTGGAAAACGAATTTTTTTTTTTACTGTATGGATGCATGTTTAGCAAATGTATTTAAAATAAATAAAATGGCACTATTTTCAAAACATGTTTTAACTATTAATAATACTTATTTACTTATTTATTATTATTAATTTATAACAACTAGCTGCTTATTTTTAATAAGAGCCCAGTAAAGCCTAAAGCTTAAGGGCCAAATTAAATAAAATAAATAGTCGAGCTTCACAATTATTCACGTCATTGTAAATTGAAAAAAAATTATTTTATTATTAATAATAAAGGTTAATAAAAAATTCTAATATAAGACACTGTTGGCAATCCTGTTATGAATTACTACTTATAAAAAGTTATAAATTTTTTAAAAAGTAAATCAAAATAAACTTTTTGGTTCCCTATAATTAAATTTTTAGAGTTTTTTAACTTAAATATTGACTTCATATTTGAAAAATGAAATTAATTTTAATTTGTTTATTATTATCAAGAAGAGCTACAAATATTTTTAATCTTTTTTTTTTGTTTATTCTTTAAACTTCTTGTATAATGTTCCATGTATTAAATGCAAAAAACTTCACTTTTCTACGTGAAGGTCAAAATATGATAATAAAAACACATTCTAATAGACAGAGTTTATTTCCACAACAGTTATAATTCGTTTTTTCTGTATCCACCCGAAGAGGATGCCAGTGGGCATCGAAACTGTTGTGGAAATAAACTCTGTCTATTAGAGTGGGTTTTTATTATCATAGTTCCCTGTATTCTTTACTCCTTATCTCTTATCCTTATTAAAACATATGTAAATACATACTAATTTCAGCAATTTCCTCAGTGCCAAGTCTATTTCTTACTTTTGAGTGAATCGTGCCTGCCAAAAGAAGAAAAGACTCGTAGAATAGCTGTTGTTGAGGAAGCTGTTGTTGAGGAAGCTGTTGTGGTAAATAGTTTAATAGGAAGATTAATCATGGAGGAGTTAATGCAATGACCCAGTGACTGCCACCATATAAGAGGTCAAACCTTAATAGCAATTTTGCTAAACATATTTTTAGGATAAGGGGAAGGACAGGATTCTGCTCTGAATTGTAAAATGTTTAAGAATGCTGATGAGTATTGTTTATTTGTCCATTCTATTGCAGCATCATGCTCTTCAGCATTTAGCATTTTTCCTCTGCGAGAAGGCTGCAGTCTGTTCGTAAGATAATGTGCTGGTGTTAAGGTAAGGGCCATTTGATTTTTTGTTTTTCCATTTTGTTAAATTATCAATGCCTTCTTTCAAAAGTTTAGTCTCTAATTTTTTCCATATTTGTGTTGCCTCTGCCATATCACGCTTCTCTTTTTGGATGTTATCCAATAATACTGCAATTCGCTTAAGTATTTTTAACAGATCTTCAGTTCATCATTTGATATTTGTATCCATTACTTTCCTTGTAATATTGCCATCCAAGACATGTCTTGGATCTCCATCCTTCGTTGCTACGATTTGTTGCTACAATATGTTGCTATGATTTGTTGCTACAATATGTTGCTACGATTTGTTGCTACAATATGTTGCTACTATTTGCCAGTTGCTTAAATGTGCTTGTAAACAATGTACCATTGTATCTTGAGGTACAAGTGCAGATCCACCTCCTTATCTGTAAGCATCAAAATCAGTATGATTATTTTTAAAATATTTAGTATTGTAACTCTATATTCTTTAATATTTCCAATTTCAAGATTTTTTGCTAAGTTAGGCCACTACAATTATTTTTATGGGATTCATTTTTTGCACTAAACCCACAATTTCTTTGTCACAATCACTGCATTTTGCCCGTGAACATTTTTTACCAGTTATTGATGGTATTTCTCCAAATTCTTGCTTCATGGTATCTTTTTACCTACCTGACCTAACCATTATGGGCTATATGAAGTACGGACTGATACCAACTACAAAAAAGTTTAAAAGTTTCTTAAAAATAGATTTTTTTAAATCTGCTTTAAACAAATATTGTGTATATATATATATATATATATATACAGGCGGTCAAAATTATGGTGACACGATGAAAAAAATAAAACTATGTGGTACTAGTTAGGTTTACTGTCGTAAATAAAAATAAGCAGTAACACTGTTTGTAGAATAAACATTTTAATGGAAATTACGTTACATTTTTGTTCTATAATACTACAATAACTTATTATAACGCTAATGTCTTTTCATCAAAAGATCCTCCGTTCTGCGTTTCACCGTTTGGGATATTTTGGGCATTCTTGTCAGCAATTTTTCCAAATACTTTGATGTCAAATTATTCTACCCTTCTTGTAGATATTCTCAAATCTGAGCATAGTTAGTTCGACCTTGTGATTTTACCTTTCTGTCAAGTTCATCCCATATAATCTCAACTGGGTTTAGATCTGGGGATTGAGGAGTCCAATTCATTATTCTTAATGCCCATTTTCACTCTTTTGTTCACATATCTTTAGTTACATAATACTGTATGTTTGGGGTCATTACTTTGCTGGAAGACGAAGTTATTCCCAATCAAACGAAGGAAGGAAGGAATGGCATGATGCTGTAGGATACGATCGTACCCCTCTTTGTGGAGGTTTCTTTCAATCTTCGCTAGACCCCAGTCCCATCACTAGCAAAACAGCCCTATGCCTTTACATTGACACCTCTACGTTTAACTGTTGACACCATGCAGCTCTCTTTGAACCCTTTTTCGGCCTTTCTTCTCACATATACTGTCTTCCCTTACTGTCAAATATTTCAAATTTGCTCTCACATGTCCAAAATACTTGTTTCCAGTCCTCTAACGTAAAGTTTTAGTGTTCTCTTTTTCCATTTCAATCATTTTTGTTTATTGGCATGCCTAAGATAAGGTTTTCTAATGGCTACACGACCATTCAACCCTGCCTCTTTTAGTCGTCTTTGGACAGTTGAACATGAGATGCTGTTTTTTTGTTAAAGTGTGTTCAGCGGCTAGTTAAAGTGGTGTCAGGAATCTCCTTCCTTTAGACTTTCTAACCAATAATCTACTTTCCCCTACTGTCCTCTTTCTTTTTCCTCCTAGGCCCTTCTTCTTGTTTACTGAGCTTGTCTCTCTCCTCGGGATAGCCTAAGACGATGCAGAGCTATTATTTCAATGCATTTCTTTATGAGAATTTCTTTCCTGGAGAGCCATTATTAATTTCTGAAAAAGAAAAGTCGTTGCTTCATAAATACTGAGTATTTTCAATGAAAAAACAAACTTCACGTTTAGTCCTCAGTGCTGAAACAGTGTTACACAATTCGTGTAAAATATGTAAAAAAAAAGCTGAAAGTTTCTGAATGCATAAGAATATCTAAGTAAATACAACCAGAGTTCATAAATTTTATAAATGTAGGATTAAATACAAACTACTAAAGATAGGAGGGCAAAAGGATCACTGTAACTTCATACATAGGTCTATTGCATTACGTAAAAAATTGTATTGGTTTTGACAGCAGGGCTTTTAAGCTATAACATATTTTTCTAATGACATTATAATTTTGACCGCCAGTGTGTGTATGTATATATATATATATATATATATATATATATATATATTATATATTATATATATATATATATATTATATATATATATATTATATATATATATATATATATATGCAAAATAAGGTAGCAGTAAACGAAACAAAGAGAATAACTGGATAGATACTGAGAACCTTTAAATGAAGGGAGAGGAGTATAAAGATTCTTATGTTGAAAGCACTGATCATACCCAAGTTGGAGTATTGCTCGGTCTTAACATCCTCATATAAAAAAGAAGACATTAGTCAATCAGAAGGGATCCAAAGAAGCTTCACAGCCAAGATCAATGACTGCAAAGAACTAAATTACTGGGAAGGTTACGTGAATTAAATTTATATTCGCTGAAAGAGAGAGAGATATATCATTATTTACACTTGGAAAATAATGGAGGAACTAATACCTAATCTCACATTGAATCCTTTAACCACGCAAACAACAGTGAAAAGTAGGAAAAGAGGATAGTGTAGTGTTTCCAAACTAAAGGCTAGACAGGGAACGTCCTCAGCCCTGAAGGAAAATAGTTTTGTCAGAGAGCCAAGACTGTTCAACCCGCTGCCAAAGGAAATACTGAACACGACTGATTTATTAGTAAAAATTTTCAAAAGAAAACTAGACCCCTTACTCGGCATAATACCAGATGAGCCAGTTGTCCATGGATATGTGAAATGGAGAGTGCAAGAAACCAACTCGAGAGGAGGAGCAACAAGACTTAATCATATAAAAGTGATGGTCGCAATCAGCCTAAAACAGCCCTACTTCTTCGAAGCAATCGGCCTAAAAAAGCCCCACTTCTTCGAAATTTATAATGATACAAAGGTTTCTGAACCACGTATCCCATCATCAGCAGCTAAAAATAAAATTATAAATGAAAGGAAATATTATACAAAATATTTTAATTTACAATAAAACGCAGTATGGATGAAGTCGCTTAAAGGCTAAGGTTTTAATCTGTAACTGTTAAATCCTTCTAAAATAGCAAATTAGAGGAATAACTGAAGGTAAAATTTTAAAATTATCGATAATAATGAGAGAGTCACGCTGAAAAAGTCAAGCTAAAAAGCGCTGCTGAAAACTGAACGAATGTCGTATACCGATTGTGACCTGTATTTTAGCTTTCGTTTCGTCAGTAACACTCTTGTGTCGTTTCGTCACGAGTCACATAGTCAAAGGTTTGCTTCAATTTGCTTAAATAGTAAGCACGGAAATATTAAATTTAAGATGGAGTCCCGAAATAATGGACCTTTGTCGTTCTTCGATATAACTTTGGAAAAGAAGGGACCCCATTTCGTTTCTTCCATTTCAGGTAAAATAACTTTTTCGGGATTGGGTTTAGAATTGATTTTTTTTTTTGTTTTTTTTTCAATTTCAAGATTAATGTTATTCAAATCGTTCCATGAGTCTACAGATTTCAAACTATGTTCTTCATACGATTTCCTTCATGGGGGAATTTGAATTTTTAGTCAGTTTTCACATATAATGGTTTCCCTTAAGTTCTCTCATAGAAAACCAGATAAAAAGGTTTTATCAAAGAAATATTATTTAAATTCTTTGATATTTTGCAGTCCCGAAAGAGAAACTGTATTTCTACTTTCCTTACTTCGTCTCTCAGTCTGAGAATTTTAAAAAGAATTTGAAGTTTACTCATAGCTTTTCACCCTTAAACTGACTTCCAGAATATTTTAACCATCATCAGGAACTACGGGGTCTATTTAACCCCAGTGTTTTTTTAAATAATTACTGCTGATTGACCAGGTAATGTGGCGACCTCCACTTCCATGTAATCCTAAATGATACTTTTTTCTGTGATATATCAAAATTTCATTGCTTTTACTGTATTCCTTCAGGAGGGATGTGTCATTTTATCCATTTGGGGTCAAATTGACCCCAATGGTTCCTCTCGTGTCATTTGATGTATATTTCATTTTTATGTAATTATTTTCACGAATTTTACTTTATTTCATAAATTTATTTCATACACACCCACCATATTCATAGATTAATTCCATAAATTTTGAGAAAAATGTGAAGAAAGACAACACTTGATGATGGCGAAATTACAGAAATGCTAGAATCACTGCCACTACAGAATCACTATCATTAAGATGATATTTTTTTATCTTTCTATTTTGTATCATCAGTCAAAAGATTGAAAGAGATGATATTATTCGTTAAAAGTTCTTAAATATCAAATACAATGTCTCATCCATGTGATTGTTTTATTACATTTTTTATAGCACCATTTGGTAAGAATTTAGGCCTGGGGTCATATAGACCCCATGATTCCAACAACGTAAGTAAGTTGAAGGTTCCTGATGAGGGTTAAATAACTTTCCATTGATATGCGATCGTCTTTTCTTTACCTCTTTCGTTGTACGTGTGTTAACGTATATCGGGCAGGGGTTCATTCAGACGAACGAACGCTTCATTCATTTTTCTTAGCATATCGGGCAGCCTGCACGAACAAACCAACAGTTGTAAGTAAACCTGAACCTTCTCCAGTGCGTAATCATGCCTTCTAGTGTGACCTACCCATTGCGACCAATGAGTAAACCTGACTGTTTTCCAGTATGAGGAGACCATGCTTTCCAGTGTAACTCACTTCTTACAACTGATGGTTATAAATTTTTAGCCCCAATCAGTCATTCCTCAGATTTGCAGATTTCAGAATCATTCGATAGTCACAGATTGAAACTCTCATAAAATAATTTCTTCCGAACTGCTTCATATTGTAAATTAAACTATTTTTTGTAATATTTTAACTTTCTTTTGTTTTATTTTCATACATTGATGATGAGATATGTGATCGCGAAACATTTGTATTATAATAAATTTTGAAAATGAAGCCTCTCTCTAATCCTGGCCATAATTGATATATATATATATATATATATATATATATATAGATATATTATATATATAATATATTATATATATTAATTATATATATGTGTGTGTGTGTGTGTGTGTGTGTGTGATATATATATCACTGTAAGCTTGTCACTCCACCTTGGACATACAGTTTAACGTGAAATCCGAACCACGGGTCCACCACAGCCCAGCGTGTTAAGCACTAGGCTACCCATTTATCTACCAACCAATTTTTTTTATCGTGTGAAAGGATGAACAGCTGGGTTTTGCTGCGCGCCACCTGCCGTCACAAGGTCTCGATCCCGGGGCCGATGGATTCGTAGTCAGTGACTATATATATATATATATATATATATATATATATCGTGGCAGTTTCAGAAAGGATGAAGTGCAGCTTTAAAATAAATTCAGTTCAGTTCAGCTCAGTTCATTTCAGTTTATTTAGAAATATATATATATATATATATACACACACAGAGTTTACATAACTGCATATAATTTCATTAATGAATACAGATGTTGTATACAATTATAAACGGTCTTTAGCAAGCGTACACGCTTTACAGGCTGAAATCTGCTAGCTAGATATCGTAATTAGATATCGTAATTAGATATCGTAATTATTAGAATTATAAATGTTTATAAGAGACTTAAAAGCTAAAGGGAACTTACAGATTAAGACATACTATGCTGTATTTTGAATATTTAAATATATAAATTTTATAGAACCCCGCAAATTTTTATACGAGACAGAAATTGAGGGAAATTTACAGACTTTTTTTATACAGAAGGAGAACCCAAGGACGAATGTTCGCAAAAGCGCTCCCCCCCCTTTCCCATAGAAGAAGAAGACAGCCAAACCCAAAACCGGTGGGTTTCGAGATGCCTGGACACTATAGGATATAATTATATCTATATTAGAAGCTTAATACGAGAAATAATTAAACCAATATGAAGCAAAAAGTAATAGGAGAGATGTTTAGAAGAATAATGAGAATTTTAATATTGGCAACAGCAATTAAGTAATAATACATAAGAACAGTAATAAAGAAAGGAGTGTCTTCAGTAACTTTGGAATTTGTTCAGTTTTAATCACTTTATAAAAGATTAGTGAATATTTACTGATTATTCCATAATTCCAGCGCAAAATAAGTGTAAGAATTTCTACTCCATTGAAGAGTATAGTTTGCCTTTGAGATATATTCATTCTTCATATAGTTTGTTTGATGTTCATCACGTATTTGATTTATCACGTACATTCTCAATTAATATAGTCGGGGCAAATTACAGTACTTTGTAACTCTGAACATTATGGGGCGCATCTGTACTTCAAATATGTCTTTAAATTTTAATATAGCCAGTTGCTTAAAGATTTCTGATGTATGAGCATATAATAATTAATCACTCTTGTTTATATTTCTCTTCTAGTTTAAGATTAAAGGGTTGATGATGTAACCACATGCACTCCACATGTAACCACATGCACATGCGGTAATACAGGCACGTGCACAGGGGGGGGGGCTTGGGGGGCTTGAGCCCCTGCCCTTTTTCGTCTTCATATCAAAAGTACCCTTTTAGTCAAAATTCATAAATATATTGATTCGACATAAATTTGAATTAATTAGTTATATTTTTATTTAGTTACTGCTACTTCAACAGATTTTCAAAACTGGAATTACTTTGATCTATGATTTTTTTATTAGAATAATAAACTTAACATACCGTTAGTATTATTTTGTCAATCAGGGAGGGCGTCCCTAGTGGTAACACTGACTGCAGCTGTTCACTGTTGATTGCGTCTCTCGGGTATGTGGGTGTATTGTTTACTGTTTGTTTATTTTACGTTAACCTAAGCTAACTAGTGATTTATCACTGATAATTATGGTAAGTTGGAATCCAAAGCAGTGTGACATTACTCCAAAAAATATTGTATGACATTACTCGTAAAGTTGGTAAAAACGTCCACGTCCCCTATTTAGTCTTAGCCCTACTAGGCTGGGCCCATCAGTACATCAGTGTGTCAAACGATGGATTTTGGGTTTTAGTACTGGCATGAATTTCATTAAATTAATAAATGATTTATTAAACAACATATCATAACCTTTTCATTTTTAATATGAAATTGATTTTTAAAAACAATACAATTTTCATTAAAAGTGAATAAAAATACCTAGATTATTTATTATAAAACGATGCAATTTTTCCGCAAGGACGACAATTACGGTAGATCCTTCTGCCCTTTATCCTGCTGATTGATACTTATAAAAGTTATAAATAAAGTAACTATTTAGAAATTGCATGCTATTAAATATTGTGAATTTAAGAGCTGTGGCCATCATATTAAATAGCCCACAGTATATTTCTATAAATCTTTAATTTATAGTTTCATATTATTCCATATTTAAATGTATATACAGCAGAATACTGTAATTTATATGATGAGCAAGCTAAAAGTCAATATAAGTAAAATTGAATAAAAATTGTAAATACACTCCAATATTTCAATATCTTCATATCTTTTGAAAATCTTGCAATAAAAACATGCCTTTTTACAACAAATTTTCATTTATTTTCTTTAATCAGCTTTATATACAAAAATAATGCATTGAATTTAATGGAATTTAAGAATATTTACCACATACAATTTTAAAATTTTTCTTTGTGTGTGTATACATATATATAGCCTATATGGCATTGCGGATTTCATTTTTTTAAATGTTAGGGGAGTGCCCTGTTTTCAACTGAGCCCCTGCCCTTTTGAAAGTCTGTGCACGTCACTGCGGTAATATTATTTGTGAGATGTGGATAAACTAGGGAGAAGTATAGCGTTTTAAGTGTATTTGTGGGAAGGAAATGTAATTTTGTTAATATAAACGAGAATTTCGATAGTTTAAGATTTATGTTTTCAATATGTTGACGATGAAAGGATAATTTGTCGTCAAGCACAACTCCATATATTTTCTCGTAGGGACCAGCCGGTCTGTTGCTGTTCGGCGTCCTTTGTATTCCTTTGTATTCCTTCAGTGACACGCAATTAAGCAGTTTATTGAACGTTAATTATTTCGAATAAAATTCTAATTTTTTATGTATTCATAATTAAAATATTAATTTGAGGGTTTCATTATTTTTGTTCATCGATTCAAGGTTGAAGTCAAATATTTTTTAACCTCTTTTACGTCATTATGGCCAAATTTTGAGAAAAAAATTATTTTAAATAGAAATATACTAGGAGCACTCAATATATTTTGCCCCACCCTTTTTTCTTAGTGAAATAATAGGCCATGGGGCTGAAATGTCTTTTGGGACGTAAGTTTGAACTTTCTGCGCTTCACATAACCGGATTTTTCAAGTTTGAACCTCCCCTCCTTGTATAAAACCGATGGTTAACGCAGTTTCGAAAATGGCGTCTGACAGTGATGTGCGTCGTAAACAGAGAGCTGTTATCGAGTTCTTAACCGCAGAGAAGGAAACAGTTGGAAATATTCACAAACGTCTACAAAACGTTTACGGAGATGCTGTTGTTGATCGAAGCACAGTTGGACGCTGGTCTAAACGTGTAAGATCATCGGAGAGAGAGAGAGAGGCAGCCTCGATGATGAGCCACGCAGCGGTCGGCCGGGATCGGCTGTGACATCTCACACTGTGCAACGTGCTAACAGCATTATTCGATCAAATCGGCGCGTCACATACAAAGAGCTATCACTGGAGCTAGGAATTAATGAAGGAAGTGTGAATACGATAATTCAGCAACTGGGATACTCAAAAGTGTGTTCACGGTTTGTTCCTCACGAACTGACTGAAGATCACAAAGCCCAAAGAAAAGAAATTGCTTCTGAGTCGTTGGTTCGATACGAGACAGAAGGGGATGACTTCCTTTCACGAATTGTGACTGGGGATGAGACTTGGGTACACCACTTTGAACCTAAAACAAAACGCCAATCCATGGAGTGGCATCACGCAGACTTCCCACGCAAGAAAAAGTTCAAAATGGCTCGCTCTGCAGGAAGGGTTATGACCACCATCTTCTGGAACATGAAAGGGGTGATTCTGATGGACATTATGAAGAAAGGACAAACAATCAACTCAGAGGCATATATTGCTGCCCTACAGAGACTCCAGAGACGTATAAAGCGAGTTCGACCGGAGAGAAAACTGGAAGACGTCCTTCTTTTGCACAATAACGCAAGACCACACAACAGTTTGCAAGCAAGAGAGGCCATCACAAAAATGCGCTTGACTGTGTTATCCCACCCTCCATACAGCCCGGATCTGGCACCTTCAGATTTCCATTTGTTTGGGCCAATGAAGGATGCTATTCGTGGAAGAAAGTTTCAGAGTGACGATGAGGTTGTTGAGGAGGTTAAGAGGTGGCTCCAGCGGAATCCAGTGGACTTTTACCAGCAAGGAATAAAGGCCCTTGTTTCGAGGTGGACGAAAGCAGTAGAAAAGGATGGAGACTACTGTATATGGAAAAATAAAAACTTGTAAAAAAGGTATGTAGCTACTTGTGTACAAAATTTCTGGAACTTACGAGGAAACTTGGAAAGAAAAAAAAAGGTGAAGCAAAATATATTGAGTGACCCTCGTATTAATATTTTCTTAAGATTTTCCAACCTATAGCGACTGTGCAAGTGGTGTTCGTTTGATAGGGTTTGCTTAACCTCCTTCGCAACATCTAAGGTCATATGGCAGAGGAAAACTACAGCTTTACGTGGGATCCGAACCAACGGTCGTTACATAATTTGAACGCGGAGAACGGTCTCCCATACAACTACAATCCAAACCCAATGTCGCTTAACTTCGCTCATCGACGAGAAGCTGTGCTACGACATTGACTACGACGTAGTCGTAGCGACTGTCAATTCTTACATTAAGCTAAACGTACATTCTTTTTTAACGTCTGCTTTTTTAGTAAATTTGTTGCAGACAATTTATATTTTCATTCTTAAATGTAATTTTATATAAAGAAAAATACTTGGTCTTACTAACCAAATTATCAGCCAACCAATCTAATCTAAATTGGTAATCCAACCATTTATGTTTGTTACCAGAAACACGAGTATGATTGTAGTAGCATTATCGCATGGTTGAATTAATCGTTTTAATTAGTTGTCAAATAGGTAAACTCGTGTTTTGGTTGTTACGAAGAAACATTTTTCTTTCATGGTTGGAAAAGTGTCTTTATTTCAACTCCTGAAAACTTTTTTAAAAATAATGTAAGTGTTTTTCAGTCGGTAAACGTGTCTGGATGGCTTTCTACTTTCTTATTCCTATTATCTCTATACAGAGGGTTGACAGAAGTAAATAGACGCCACGATGATTGCCCCTCAAGAACAAATGGCAAAAGATCATCAATGCAACTTCAGAACGTGTGTCAGCGTTACATAATGCAAATGGGAAAGGAACACCATTCTAAATATATTCATTTAATAAATTTGTTATTATTTATTTACATTTATGATCAAATCAAAAACTTTGGAAAAACCGAAGGTGTCTATTTACTTTTGTCTACGCTCGGTATAGTCTGTAGAAGTAGTAGCAATAGTAATAGATAGTGTTCTTATCGAAGAATCACGTGAAGGACGCCATCTCATAAATAACTCCCTTCTTGACAGACAAAATCAGTCACAAAGATTCAGTGAGGAAAGTTTACAAATAAAAGATACCAGTTCTTCACTCGTTTTGTACCCTCGTATGCCCACGGGCACCGTAAAAATAAAAGAATGGTGTAACTGCTTCAATTCTAAAGTTCTTTCAGTCCAAATTTCATTCCACTTTTGTAAATAAAAGGTGGGTGTGTAACAAATTATAAGATTAGATACCCACTTCACTGTGCCAAGTTCTTACCCAATTAAGGAGCAGAGGTAAAAGCTATTCACTAAATTGGTTCCTTCTCTTTTTCTTATAATAATACTCTTTACAAAGATTGGAATCTCAACCCAATTTCCCCACCCCCCGTCCCTTTTCCTCCCTAACAAAAGGCAAAGTTGTTTTCTGTCTTCATAAAAAAGTAAATCTTTCGCAATGCATTATTTTGTTCTTCAAATATTGCCTTCATTTTATTCCGGGACACAAAGTGTCGTTTCAACTTCTTTCGAAACTATTTCCGATTCCTTTGAAACGATGAAAGGAAGCAAAAAATGGAATCAGTCGACGTGTGGAAAAAAACGTTCGCCTCAAAATTAAATTAAAAAGACCAGCGAAGGTTTTTCATTTCGTCTCAAAACACAAATTTTCCCCCAAAATAAAAATTACCAGCGACCAAACCATAAAATTTTATGCGTTTTCAAACTTACTTTTTTTCCAGAAAGAAAAAATTTCGCTCTTTTTCCCCACTAGAAACAAACATTATATATATATATATATTAGAAAAGAAGTGAGGTGATGTTTGTTTTTCGAGCCACGTTTGTAAAAAGACTTTCATCAGCAGACTTTCCTTGTTACTCCGCTATTTCTTTAAGTTGACTTTTTTTTTTCAGCCAGTTTTGGTTTTTTACTTTAAATTTTGTGGTGCTCAAAACTGTATGTTTTTGTGTGCTTTTTTTCTTTAAATTTACTTTTGTTCCTCTTCTTTTTTGAATCTCATTTAATGAAATTGAGATTCAAACTCACGTTTGATTCTTGTATTTAATTTTTACAGTTTAGAGACACGTAAAATAGTTTACAGTAACAAACATTAATTAAAAAAGTTTCAAGGAATGGAGTCAGTTTCCACAGCTCAGCGGGTAACACCGTTTTCTTACAAGGGAAATGAACACACACAGATCGGGGTTCGACTGCCAATGGTGCTGGTAATAATAATGCAGAGGTTAGCGCAATGGTTCGCATCACCATTAGTTGGCCTGAGTGAGCGCTATGTCAGTTTCTGGTTCTCATCATTATTGTATACATTATGCTGTAGAAAGTAAAGTCTAATAAGTTAAAGCGAATATGTTTTGGTAAAGATGAATATAAACACACCAAACAAAAAAACAGAGTTTAAAAATAGACCATTCTATGTCTAAACTTAATTTGAAACTAACGTCTAAATTTGGTAACATCTCGCAGCAGGTATAATCTGATTGCTTTTCCAGGAAACAAAACTTAAAGTATGTGACAATTTCTCTACACAAAACGATGAGAGAGAGAGAGAGAGTTACAAGGAGTTACAAGGACAAGAAGTACCTCAAAAGCCCTTGCGACCCATACCAAGGAGGTACCAATGGCAACGGGTGCAGGGAAAAATTCTACACCCTCAAATAGTGTGCAAGATTCGGTCTAACCTTTTCTTGAACTGATCCACAGAGGAACTGTTCACAACTTCTGAAGGTAGCCTGTTCCACGTGTCACAGAGCTTATAGGTAAAGTAATTCCCACACACACTAGTGCTGAGAGAGAGAGAGAGAGAGAGAGAGAGAGAGAGAGAGAGAGAGATTCCCACACACACTAGTGCTGAGAGAGAGAGAGAGAGAGAGAGAGAGAGAGAGAGAGAGAGAGAGAGAGAGAGGGAGGGAGAGATTTTTATTTATTCCATAAGGTACGGTATACTCGAGCTACAGACTCATTTTTATCAAAAGAAAATTCTCCCAAGGTTAGACTGAGTTCCGATGCTGTCATCATTATAAACACGTCCCAGTTTGGTATCCCAGTCACAAAATTTGTATCTTAAAATCTTAAAATATGTAATGAATTTAATTAGAGACAAACGATTCGTATGAATGATTAAGCCTTTTAGTTTTAGAGAAATTCTTTGTCCTGTTTCACTGTAAAAAAACTGAGTTTATATACGGTGAACCAAAAGTAGGTGGACAGTAGGTTGAATACGGTTTGTGTTATATTATATTATAACTATGGTGTTCATTATAACTATGGTGTTTGTGTTATATTATATTAAATATTATAACTAAATTTATTTAAATTTTATTTTGTATTATAGTATACAAAAAAATTAAATATGTATTCTCAAAATAAACGTTATCATTTACTGTCCACCTACATTTGGTTCACCCTATATATATATATATACAAATATAAATTCTGACTTTATTTATGAAGAGAAAATGTAAATTAAATTAGGGGCTGGTCCTTACGCCTAAAACCTCTTTTGAAAAAATTTCCTATTCTAAAGTTGTCTTTTCCATCGATGATCGAGGGGAGAAACTTAAAAATAAAAGGGGAAAAAAATGTCTGCTGAAGATTTCTCTGTAGAATGTTGGAATATGACGACCTAACTTTTAGTATGAAAGAAGTAACACTCTAAGTTCATCAGAAGATACTTACGCAAAGACTGCAGGATTAAAAGAGTCAGAAAAGTTCAGTCAATAAGCATTGTGCCTTCCCGTTTACGCAACCATAAAATGCACGCGTGAAAGAGACAAAAAAAAAGGACTCGTAAGAAAACATCAATTATCCTTATTTTTCATGAGCAGAAGCAAGGCCACGAGACTGACCTCCGTGCGATCGGAATCAACTCGCGAAACCCCTATCAGAGTACCAGGTTACAACCTTAAAGGTAAACAAACGCCAGAATTAAAATTTTGTCAAAATAAAACCTCGATCTTTCGTTTGTTGCGAAGAGTCGTATTTCGCTCTCCAAATTCGCTCAATGAATCTTGTAATCGGAGACGACCTTCGCTCACGGCTATTTCCTTCAAATCAACTCTGCAAATAAATGCACACTCTCAATCCTTTATTACTTTATATATATATATATATATGAACGCGCCTCTGTGGTGTAGTGGTTAGCGTCGCTGACTACGAATCCATCGGCCCCGGGTTCGAGACCCGGTGACGGCAGCCGGCGCGCAGCAAAACCCAGCTGTGCATCCTTCCACACAATAAGAAGAAAGTGGTTAGTAGATAAATGGGTATCCTGGGTGGCCTAGTGGTTAAGACGCTGGGCTGCTGGTGGGGAGTGGTTCGGATTCCACGTTACACTGTAGGTCTAAGGTGGAGTGAAAAGCTTGACCGTGAAAAGCTTGACCTTCGTCAGAATGAACAATTCAGGCGGAAGCTAACCAAAGGTTATATATATATATATATATAAACTTTGTTTTGAATTAATATTAAATATTTTATTTTTGCAAAAGTTTCAGAAAAAACATTAAAAACTTTCTTGTCTTTTAAAAAACTTAAAATATTTACGTAAAAAGGAAACATGAAATTGATCATAATTTTTAACTTGTCATGATCAGTTGCAGATAATTATTTATGATGGATACGAGAGAGAAATATCTAAATTACATATTTTTATAATAAATGCATAAATAAAATAATAACAATTCTCTTTCATTATCGTTGAGAAACTCGGGTTTTTTGGGGGGGGGGGGAGGTTTGGCGTGAATAAAACTCAGAATTTATTCATTGTCTAACTATCATTGGTTTCATCCAAATGTTCTGACTTCTGAGTTACAGTTTATGCCCCCAAATTTTTTTTTCCGGGAGGGGGGAGGAGGGGATTCTGACCTTAAAATCATCATTCTTCAATTTGAACTTTAATATATATATATATATATATATGGGATGAATTTCACACTTAAACACGTGAAATGAATAAATGATACAAACACACGAGGAAAAAGAATGATTCCAAGGCCTTTCATGTATTTCCTGACGAGGTGTACGGTTGAATACACGAAAGGCCTTGAGGTGTTTTTTTTCTTTTTCTTTGTGGGTTTGCATCATATATATATATATATATATAATATATAGAGAGAGAGAGAGAGAGAGAGAGAGAGAGAGAGAGAGAAACCTTTACCTCTAAAATAAATTATAATTAAAAACTTAAGACAATTTACAATTTAAACAGAAAGGATGACAAGAAACCCCCTTGTTTCATCCCTTTATTTTTTATCGTATTTACAGATAAAGTCAAAGTTTCTCTTAACTTTACTGATGCACAATTCATCTTTTGAAATAACTCATCGTCAACCTTGGCAATATTCGGAACACTTCTCTCCAAAACATTACTCTTTCCCGAGTATAATGTCGTACATTATCATAGGATTTTAATACGCTGATTTCGAGACCATCTTAACTTTGGGGAACTTTATAAAATAATTTATGCATTTTGTTTTGAAAGAAGAATTTCATCCTTCGCGGATTTATTCTTGTTTAAACTCACTTCTTTCAAACTATCTTCACTCTTTTAAAAGTTTAATATTGTTATTTACGCGAATTTTTAAAGAGGACATTTCTTTAGCGTTTGTCAGTGGTGGGCACCGTTAACCAAAAAGTTAACTTCGATAACGATAATCCGTTAACCCCAATTTTTAACTCCGATAACGATAATCCGATAATTTTACTACAAAGTTAACGGAAGTTAACGATAATCCGTTAACGATAACTATTTCTTTACTAACATTTTAAAAAATCAAGGAAAAAAGCTTTAAAACCCATAGAAAATGTTTATTTATGCAAAATCCACAATAAATAGGTATTTAACTGTATTTTTATCAAGTTTTGCAATTTTTTTGCTTAATAACTTTTTTTTTATTTTTAATAAAAAATGTACTGATTACATGTTTTGAAACCCTTGTAACCACTAACCATTAACTAAATTTTAATTTACCAGAGAATTATTATGGCGGGAACTGAAAGGTAAAATTAAATTTTAGGCACATTTATTAAAGACTATGACACGATGTGCTGGTTGCCCTTCAGAAAGACCAACTTCTCAAAGTTAGGCCCAACTGCCAGTCTTGACCTCTTGGGCCTCAGGATGTCCTTGCTGAGAGAGAGGAGCCGTTCCACTGCGGCAGAGGACGGAATTGGCAGACTGAAGTTATGGCGGTTTGAATTCATTCGCGGATCGGTGATCTTCCGTGAATGACTCCTCGCAGTTAACGTGTTAACGGACTTTAACAGACTAAATATCGAGTTATCGGAAGTTAACTGGTCCGATAACGATAAATGGAAATTAACTTCCGTTAATAGTCCGTTAAAAAAAGTTAACTTCGTTAATTAACTGTTATCGGATTAACGCTTTAGTGCCCAACACTGGCGTTTGTAAATTGGAATTTTAAAGCCACATAAGACTTCCTTTGTGTATATATGTGTGTGTCTGAAAGAGAGAGAGAGAGAGAGAAAAAAATCGTAATCATTCCAAATTTCATACTAAATATTGACTTATTTGTTCCCTGTTCCATCTCGATTTTTTTCATTTTTTGAACTTTTTTTCTGATGTTGAGTTTTGGTTTAAAAATTTTGAAATTTAAGCAATTAATTCTGAATCCTTTTTCTGAAGTAGATTTTTTTGAAAGGTTATATTTACCAATTGATATTGATCAAATGAATATTTTCACTTGTTACGTGAAACTACGTATTGAAGATGACATTTTTCAAAAGGTATTTCAAACTGGCACTCGAAGTGTATAATTGGAACCATTTCGAATCAAAACTCAAAAAATGCTCAGTTTTATTTCACTCAAAATCTGTTGAATGTTTGCCTTATTAAGGACACAATTTACGCTTTTTAAAGACCTTAACGATAAATATGAAGAGCCTTTATTGATTTATTGGCATCAAGTAGTCCTTTCGGCGCGCACAGAATCCTCACTCTCGTAACGTACGCACGAAACACGGACACATGTACGTGATCATACTCGTATATCTTCATTTTAATATATATACAAGCGAGTCGAAAACTACGAATAGGTTCGTGTATGTTCATAACTTTAGAGAATAAATCAAACTTCAAACATGCCAACCAGTGCCAACTATCGTCCGCAAGAAGAAGAAGAAGAAGAAGACCGCAGCCCTCCATCGGAATTCGGTTCTGCGTCGAGAATCGTCGAAACAGAACGTGTCGCCAACTTGCGCTTAATGGAAGGTGGAACAGATGAATCCGCTTTCATTGGTATTCCCACGGCCCTTGGCACGTTCTTTTAAAAGAACCAACCAATGGAAAGGAAAAACACATGATAAAAACGGGTGAAACCATGTAAAAACACAATGTATCACTTGTGAAAGAAAACATTTCAGCTATATATATATATATATATTATCATATCCTTTTTCATTAATTTCTCTCTTTGTTTTGAAGCGAAATTGTGACCAAATATTTTTCATTCTTTGTTTCTTTTTTTTGTTTTTGTTTTTTTTCGGAAAGAAAATTAATCTTTTTTTTTCTGTATTATTATTCTCTCTCTCTCTCTCTCTCTCTCTCTCTCTCTCTCTCTCTCTCTCTCCCCCTTCTGAACGGAAAATACACTTTAATTTTCCTTGCAAGCAAATAATAATCAATGCAAACCCTTTTCACAAGAAAGGAAAATTATGCAACTAAAGATATTGATTTTGAAGTTACATCTTCCAACTGAAGAAAACAGAGCTAAGCAACACTATATATATATATATATATATTATATATATATATATATATATATATATATATATATATATATATATATATATAATATATATATATATATATATAATATATATATATAGTTTTTAGTTATCGAAGGAGCAAAAAAAATTTGAATTTTTTAACTCGGAACTCTGAATGTTGTTCCATATCTCCAGAAACCGTAGTGATTCACTTTTCATAAAAAGGGGTTGGGCAGAGACATTAAAATTTATCCTATTATAGCATAATAGGAGCAATACTAACAGCAATACAGTACAAAGCATCGAATATTAGGCACGAGAAATAAACAATTAATAGAGTAATGTACATTTAATCTTAGATTTTTATAAGTATTCCATTATTAATCTAGATTTCAATTTGTTTTTAAACGAATTTACGTTTGAAATATTTTTTATTTTATCAGCATTTAAATCACTAGCTAAAGATGGGCCCTACGGGCTTGCGGTGTTGGGGCCTTTGGCTTCAGTAATTGGGGGGGGCCCTTCTGCCCATCTAATTCCGGACAATTGTTTATCCAAACAACATCAACACTTCTAAAAAATTCCATCCATATTTGTGAAATCGAGAAAAGTCATTTAGTCAATAAAACTACAGAAAAGAACGCGAACATGAAAATCTTAAGCTTCATATCCGAACTCACTGTGTCAAGATCTGTGAAGCGGCATTTAAAATCTAAGTTCCTCGTGAACTTAAAGTAAATATTAAGCTTTCGCTGCCTTTATAATTTTTTTTTAAATCTTCGGTATGAAATTATTTAATAGGACTTTTTCCGCAGGTAGATAGATAAACAGATCAGCTCCATTATAGTAATGAAAGATTCTGTAGTTTCAATCGAATGAAAATAGATAATTTTTGAGATGAAGACAATCTAAATTGAGGAATAACATGCTTTGATCTATTTATAGTTTAATATATTAGAGTGAATTTCTTGATGAGTTACAAAATATTTATTTACTCATTGTAAGTTAATGAGTTTGTTCTTACGCTCGTAAATAAAAATAAAATATGCCAATTCGATTACATCTTCGAGAGCACACAAAGCCGAGTCAAAAGAACGGAGCAAGATGGTAACGCTCGAGTCGAGGAGCAGCAGCAGCAATAGTGCTGAGAATACTACGGTCGAGAAAGAACTTTCTGACGCCGAAATTAGCGCAAGCTATGGACCAGACGAAAGTCAACGATCGACCCGCATCTATCGACTCGTGGCAGCCACCGCAAAGAGCTTAGGTCACGACGTAAAGTCCTTGATCAGTCGGACATCCAATCGGACGGCTCGCAGGAAGTACCTAGAGCAAATTGCGAGCAGCACTAAAGAATGCTTCAACTCGGGGTCTCCACTTGTGGTCCACTGGGACGGGAAGAGGGGAAAGAAACCGTCGACCGTCTGCCCATGAGGGTGTCTGGCCAGGACGTATCTAAGCAACTCGCAACGACAAACCCCCTCCAGAACCGCAGAAGCCATGACATCGGACGTGAATGACTAGATCAGAGCGATGTCCGTCGACACCACCGCCAACGACACCGGACAGAGAGGAGTCATACGTCCTGATCGAGAGGAAGTTAGACAGGGATCTCTTGTATCTGGTCTGTCGCCATCACATGCTGGAAACCGCCAGACTCTTCGGACCCTCAGTAGGCCCAGACATCTCTCTATTCAAGCGATTCCAGCAAAGCTGGGCTTCCATCGACGATGAGAAGCTGCACCTAGCGACGGACGGCGTAGAAACCAGCTTAAAGATTTGTCAATGGAAAGAAGAAAGCATTGAATTCCTCAGGACGACTCTCCAAGAATGCCACCAAAGTATCTTGTGGCCAGGCGCTCTACATCATTCTCGCTGGATGGCCAAGCTAATCAAGATAAGATCTTCCCCTTTCGGTCGCAGTCTCGACTGACCGCGCGTGAAGAAACAGTATGGAGAGAATTCACGGTTTTCATCGCTAAGGTTTATCTGAAGACCTGGTTTCAATCTCCTCTGGCCACTATGGCTCCTGCTGCAAGCGATCTGGACCTCCTCCAGTCAAGAAATATCCAAACGCCGCTGTCGCTACGTCTGCCAGCGCTGCTTTCGGGAACCACTTGTGGTAACTGAGCGAGCAGCTGGTGGGGCTCTCATTCTTCGATGAGTGCTTGATGTGGGAAACAAGAAAAAGATGGTCGCTGATTGAAGCCGAAAATCCTCCATACAGGATCTGGGTAGAGGAAATGGACGGGAAGGATCTGTCGTTACTCGTAACGGACAACTCGCGGTAGCTGTTCGCCATTCTGGATTTGAATGACCTTTTTCTGGGTGCTGTGGATCAGGAGACCTGGCCAGAGCTTCTGGCGTATCAAAGGGCTCTTGGAGTTGTTAGGATCCGAAAAGTGGTCAACGACTTGGCAGAACGCGGAATCGCTCTGATGCAAGACTACAGTACCTTCATCATCAAGAGCGAGGAGCAGAAACAGTACCTGTTCCAGTTCGTGGAAGACCACCAGCGGAGGTTCCCGGCTACAAGGAAGAACACGCTGGTTGCGGGTCTTCAAAGTTCGACCAGGCGACAATGAGTGGTTTGCTGCCATGACACCCCCTCCGTCGAGAGGCTAATACTCACCCGAGTGGGTGCGGGGTGGGGGGAACCTGGAAGCTGGATGATAATGCACTAGCTGTCATTCCCCTCAGAATCCATAGGGGTTAAACTACTCTGCGCAACCCCAGAATAATTTCAGAATTTCCCCCAAATCTGCGCGATGCAGTTTCTATAATGAAAAACAAAAACCAGGGTTCCGAGTGAAAAAATTCAGAAGTTGAATTATATAACCTTGGTTAACCTTGTTTTTGCTTCCGCCCGAATTGTTAATTCTGATAAAGGTCAAGCTTGTCACTCCACCTTAGACCTACCAGTTTAACGTGGAATCCGAACCATGCCCCATCAGCAGCCCAGCGTCTTAACCACTAGGCTACCCATGGTACCCATTTCTCTACCAACCAATTTTTCTTGTGTGAAAGGATGAACAGCTGGGTTTTGCTGCGTGCTGTCACCGGTTCTCGATCCCGGGGCCGATGGAGAGAGAGAGAGAGAGAGAGAGAGAGAGAGAGAGAGAGAGCATAATGCGTTGCTTTGCACGTAATGAAAAGGCGGATATTGCAATTTATTACATCTGATTTCGTTTTGATGTAATTGATTTGGTTTTATAGTTGCGTTCCATGGAATTAATTGCGGGTCAAATCGTCAAATTAGTATTTTCTTTTTTTCATTTTCAGTTCAAAGTTTAAATTTAATTCCAAAATAAATGTTTTTTCAAGAAAAAAATTATTACAAAATATTTTTTTTAAATACCTTAATAATAATAATAATAATAATAATAATAATAATAAAAATAATAATAATAATAATTTATTTACTTATTTATTGTTCTATTTATACATTTACAGGGAACATACACTGGATGTAACAAGAAATATAAAAAAAATGGGACAGTTAACGTTTTCTCATACACACACAGTATACAGTTGTGCGAAAAAGTCAGTGAATGGCTCCATTGCCACTACACCCAGGGGTGTAGTGGCAAATTTAAAGGTTAATAATAATAATAATAATAATAATAATAATACTTAACTTAGACTTGGAATATTAAAAATTTGAAATCACAATTAGAAGCGAGTGCTTTCATCTCGGTCTGTTTGTTCCTAACTTCCACGTATCAACTAAAAAGAAATAAATAAATAAAATTTAGATGAATGGAGCACTACACCCCTGTTTATACCTACATAGGACAAACCTTTGGCATATCTGGCAACACTATTCGAAAATAGTTTACGCATGTATAATCGCACGCAGAAACCTTAATTAATGCGCTCATTTGTGAACAGGAGGCCGCGCGAAAGTAAGGGAACCATTTATGTATCGTCAGGGCCGGCGAGAGCTGCCACGGGTCCCGGGGAAGGATTTGGTATATGGGCCCCCCTGTTTACTCAGTATTTTATTATGAATGTTTTTTGTGTACGTAACAAGCAAACTGATTATACGTCCAAGTCACTATTCAAAACATACAGTATGATAATCTCTATAAAATATATGTTCATTAATTATATTTCTTCTCTGTTATTTAATCAATTGCTTTATTAATATTTTTAGATTTTATCCCCCCTCTTTCCGGGCCCCCTAGAGGTCTGGGCCCCCGGGATTTAACCCGGCTTGCCCGCCCTCTCGGCGGCCCTGTGTATCGTCATAAATTTGTTGAACGAAGGTTTTGTTTATGTAGAAAGCAGGGGCCAAGTGCGAGTGCCCGCAAAAATGCCCCCTCCATAGAAGGAGAAAGACGAACTCTAAGTCTCCAAGGCTCAGCGAGGCCATTTATAGTTTTAGAAATTTTGAAAACTTTGTGTAATGTTTAAGATGCATGTAAATATAGTGAGGAATAGAGGGAGAAGCGTGTGTTTCAGTGCACGATGGACTGCTCATAAGATAGATAAGACACGAAAAAAAGATCAGCTGAGGAGGACAGTGACAGGAGAAACGGGAGTTCCAGCACTCCTTGTCTCCTGCCTAATGCCCCCCCCCCCCCCCGAGTACTTTCCCGGTCGATTGGTGTCTACAGTCTCCTCCTCCTTTGTTTACATATTTCATTCCTATGAAGGAGTGAAATGAAACAGAAATTGTTTAAAAAAATGAAGGAAAAAAGAAGAAAGGATAAAAAACAAAACTTATTCCGACGTAGCTAAGGCCTAATAGCGCAGAATTTAGGAAAGAAGAGGATTCTGAAAGCGAGAGGGGATAAAACACCCTCTTGGATGGTTTAATTTGCATACTACACGCTCGCGCAATGAATATTGTACTACATGGTTGTGACGCTACTAAATTTGATTCTACGCTTCAAGCAAATGGAATAAAATTAACTTCCCAGTACCCCCCCCCCCCCCCCACAATCCCCATTTCCAACGAACTGCTAAATATAACACAGATAATGAGTTCGAACATCCAAGAGAAAAGAGTAAGAAAAATAAGAGGAAGTTGTCTTTAGCCCTGGTGAAATGGGTACTGTACCCAGTAATTCCACTTCACCTTTGAAGTAAAACCCAAATAAAAATATGGAGAGGGTACAAAATAGAGCAACGTTATATATAACGGGGAAAAAAACCCGTGGGTATAGAGAACACAAATTAATTTACATAGAACAGAAAAATTGGATCCAGTAAGTATTGTTCTCCATTAAATGGCAACGAAAATATGGAGCAAATACTGTTCTGCATATTTAGGATTCCTAACTATTTCTCCATAAATGTTGTTTTCTATGAAAAAGCAACAAAAATATGAAACAAGAAACAGCACCGGAGATCTTGTAAAAGCTCACAATAGGCAAGAAATGGAAAAAGAATATTAAATTCGCATTTCAAGGCGGCCAAAAGCAGATTGAAATGCAACCAGAGCCAATGTTTGTATAATATCTGCAAGGAACTGAATCTAATTGTCTACCATAAATTTCACGAAATATTTACATAATTTTAGTTTATTTTGGTTAATTTACCCTATAATATTTTATTTTATTTACTTTTATTATAATATCAGTGAATAAGTCAATTTAGAATATACAAAAACAGAATAACGTAACATTTTTTGGAAATACAAAGATTCCCAGTCGACCTGAGAGCTGTATTTGTTCCCCGCTCTTTCTTTCAGTTTCAAACCTTTATCCTTCTATACGCGCACACACACACACACACACACACACACTCTCTCTCTTTTCTAACTTTTCACATCGTTAATCGTTAAAAGGCACACTCTGGCCTTTTCAAGGCATTCTGGGAAGATACCATTATGAATAAAGTGGTTAATGAGTTTTGCGAGCTGGGACGTAATTAAATTCACGCATTTTTTATAAATTCTGTGTGGGTTTGTGTCCAGCGTACATGTTTTGTTTTCCAATTGTTTAATGTCTGTTGATAAATCGTATATTGAGTAGGTGACAAGAAGAAGAATGTACTCGTAGTAGGAGAGGCCCTGTAGGAGTGTAGGTACGCATCGAAGAATCGCTCCCGTGGGTAAGATATTATGTAGACGCGAGTTTAGTTCCCACTTCAGTGAAAAAATTCGTTGAAAGCGTTTAAAATATTTCTTGCGTCTATAATGGGTTCATTTTTTAGTTTTTAGGAGTAAGAGCCTTGTTTGTTTTTTTATTAATCGCTTTGTTAATGGGGTTCCAATATTGTTTGGGATCGCCTTTGCTGTATATTTTTCGAGTTTACATTTATAGTAATTAGCTTTTGTTTTGAGTATTAATGAGTTAATTTTGTTTCGATAATGAGTGCATACTTCTTTTCGGCGTAAAACGTACTTCATATTTTTCTTTAATGGATGTTTTTAAATCGGAAATCAACCAACGAGTGTTTACATTAACATTAGAAATGTTTTTTCGATGATGGCGCAAGAGTCATTAAAATCGACCAAATGTTTTTTTTTTCAACTTTACAGATTTTGTATTTATATTTAAATAAATACATGTCATTATCAATGAAGTCGGAGATTGCGGAGCATAATTTCACTGTTTTTACTGTATTTACTTAATTTGATTATGCTTCGTGCTTTTGAATTTAATATTTGTGTACTTTGATTGTGATATAACGTTGGAGATGGTCAGTTATGCTTGCAAGAATTATCCCTACAGGGTAGCCCATAAGTTCTAGTCTGTTATAATTAAAGCAAAAATTCATCTAGCGAAGCTCACACTGACGTAAGCGATTACTAAGGAAAGAATATTTTGGGGGATGGTTAGATTGTGGACTTTGATTAATCAATAAATATTTCTAAACTTATCATGAACTTTTTACTTTGTTTGATTTTTTGTATTTTAGCTTTAATTATAACCGATTGGGACTTATGGGCCACCCTGTATATAACTTAATAATAATAATAATAATTCACATTTTTCAAGTTAAAAGGTAATAGTAGAAAGCAAGTAAGTACTAAGTACTTTCGTATTCTATGAAAGACAATAAAGAAAGGATGAAAATTAATAGATTTTTGAAGCAAAATTATTTCTTATTCAAACAAAGGAATAAATTCTAGAAAATAATTTGAATAAAGTTGTTTTAAAGTCTTAATTTACACCAAACATTATTCATTTCACTTATTAAACCAATCATTTGTAAATTAAGTGGGAAATGGAACCCCCCCCCCCCCATAAAGGGATTTTAACCTTTAAAATTCCCTTAAACACTTCTCTTAGATTCGATAAATTCCTCATTCGTTTTTGGAAAACATTTTCTACTTTCTTTAACACTTACGTCAGACTTTTGCTGGACTGACCCGGAGTGGATCTTTTAATTTCTCTTACTGTCACTCTGCAACATACGCGACATGTTCATTAACTGAACATCACCTCGCATCATCCGAAATTTTTACAGAAATGAAGCAGAATATATCAACAACGAACGACAACACTCGGGGTAAAAAGCCCCCACCCACCCCACAAAAGGAGGTGGTCATGTAAGGTCTATTGATCTTCGTGTCATCTGATGTTACACTAACTTCTTTTCTTTACTTCATTTTACTTCGTTGTTTGTATAATTTTGAGATTCTCAAAAAAAAATGGTGAATTTTTGCATTTGTTCAATTTTACTCAAGTTCAAAACGTTGGTTTGGAAAACCTTCGCACTTAATGGCTTTTATGAAATCGTTTGACGTATGCCACTTCACTTATTCTATACTCAGTGGTTAAAGTGAGAGGAGGTGGGTGGGGCTGAGACACACACCTAAGGAATTCGTTGAGGAGGTTACCCCATTTTGGGGTTTTATTTATATCCTCCGAGTTGAAGTTATTAATATAACAAAATATTATATTGGGGTTATTTCTTTTCAATACCCATTGGGTATTGGTACCCCCACCTCCCCTTCGACTTCCAAGTATCCCCTTTAACCACTGTCCATATTTGTTATTTATTATTCCATAAAGGGGAGAGACAGACAGAGAGCAGACAGACATTTTTATTCGTATAATTTAAAACAAAATTTTTTTCTTAAGTTACCCTTCACGTTTGATTTATATAATACGTAATTGGACAGTTTATTGACAGTTTTTCTTTCTTAAATTGAAGAACATTTGAAAAACTGAAGAAATAAACTTTTTCGTCTGTATGAAAAAGGTTGAAAAGGTATTAAATTACGCAGTCAAAATCCAGATCTCAAATCAATCTTAAAAGAAAAGGTACCATACAATGTTTCAAAAGTTATTAACATCTTAAACAATATCATAAAATGTAAGTTAATGTCAACAACAGTAAGAGAGAATAATCAAATACATTTTAACCTTTCAAATGTTCCGTGTGATGATTCCTCATTTCACGAAGGTGAAGCTTGTCGTCCCTCCTCTCAGGATAATAATTTTAAATATTTTATTTAATACCACTATTAGTTTACTTTAGTTTATCCTCTTTTATATACAAAGTTCCAAATTTCGAGTTTATTCTTATAAAATACAAACTCCGAGTCAACGTTTCGACCATCCTCCAAATCGATGGTTCCCAATCTTTTCTGGCTCAAGGCATCCCAATTCCATCTGTTCTTCTTTCGTTGCACCCCGGATGATTTTAGGTCCCCCCGCCGTTCAACATCTGTTACCCCCGCCCCCACATTCCGATACTACGTAACTCCAAATTGAGTTTATACAGTTTTCGTATGGACGTGATAAATAGCGAATATCTCGTTTCCTTTGAAATTTCCGTACCTCGAGTAACTTTTGAATTTTCAATTCTTTATTCTCGTCCCTTTCATAAAATCTCGTGGCACCCGGTTAGGAAACACCGGTCTAAACATTTGGGCTTCGAAATATATGTTTTTTACTTTTACTGTGTTTCTTTTATACTTATCCTCATTTTAATGTCATCTGTGTATCTATTAAAGAGATTACTAATTACCGCATTAGTTAATTTTACCGTGACAACTTAACCCTTTACTGCCCAAATATTTTGTAGGATTAAATTATGAATGTGTGTATTTGAAAGGTTATAAATTTGTCCTTTTGAGTAGTAAAGGGTTAAGTCTTACTGAAAACATGTACCCACGTCCGGTCCACTGTCTCTGACATATGATTACTGTGAATCTTGATCGGTGAATTTCAGTGATAAAAGATAACAAAACAGTTCTTTCAATTAGTCCACGTAAAAGTATAAAATTTGAATAGCAACCTGTTCACACACACACACACTCACACACACACACACACACACACAAACTGTAGTATAACCCATATATAAATATACAGGGTAGCGCAAAAGTCAGGCGTCAAAGGAGCCAGAGAGAATAGATCTTTTCCGTTCTGTGGCCACCATGTGTATGGGGCCATTCAAAAACCACGTGGTCTTTAAGGGGGGAGGGAGTTCCTTATTTGACCACCAAGGGCCACATGAGGGAGGGGGGGGGGGTCTTGACGTTTAACCACGTGGCCAAAACTAAGCATTAAAATATCCTGTTTATAATATAATATATAGCCAAAATATTATTTTCAATTAAAGAAACAAACAATTAATACAGTTTATTTAGAAGATATGACTTTTAATCGTTCATTTACCTCATTACCTCTCAATAATATAAGAAATCTAATATGGCACCTTACATTTTACACAAGATTAAGAAGGGGTGGGGGCGATATCGGAAGACCACGTGGTTTTGGAGGGGGGTTCAAGTCATTGGCCACAAATGACCACAAGGTGGGGGAACGGGTTTGAAAACCACCCGAAAAAGGACCACGTGGTTTTTGAATGACCCCTATATGTGTCTAAGTGATAAATTAATTAATTTTAATCATTAAATCAATATTAAAAATTTTAAGGCGTACAAAATATGACATTTGGACAGACAGACAGACATTGGAATAAAGTTGTTGTGGGGTAAAGTTGTTGTTGAATAAAGTTGTTGCGAAACTGAAGTAATACATTTATAGATGGATTTGATAAACTAGCAATTCAGTTCTTCATACGTATGAACACTCGCTTCCACGCGTATATGAATGAGTGGATTACACGTTATAACTTTGAAAAGCGGTGAATGTTTTTATATATATATATTTTTTTTTACCTTCGACAAATAAGAAAACTTTGGTAATTATCTTCAATTATAACTTTTGGATAATCTTTTTCCACTAAGTGTCATTCTCATTCCTCGAACACAACTTTACCCCTTCGGTCCCTGGTTAGGTTACGTTTTGAGTTAGTTTAGGTTAGTCGGGTTAAGGATAAGTTAAGTTAGTGTTAAGCGAGTTTAAGATAGATAAGGTTAGGTTAAATCGGCAATTTTTCCTTTCGACCCGCGAGTGATATTGGGAATGTCGTGAAGATGAAAATAGAATTCTTTTGAACATTTCAGCAAGAATAAAAACAAACAAACCTGATTAATCACCCTGTTTTTTGTCGCCTTTCACTGGGTTTGCCGTGTGACATTTCGTCGACTACTCTCTCGCGGGCTAGGTTAGGTTAGGTTAGACCTAGTTAAATTACGCTATTAGGTTAGGTAAGTTACGATATGAAGAGTATTGATAGACTATCTTGTCAACAAAATACGTATAGGTCTCTCAAGGATGAAACCCAAAAGCGTTTGGAGCGTAGAATCCAGTGAACTTTTTAGCTTGTTGCCAGAGATTGAATTTCACGAGTGTCGCGGAACTTTTGAAGTGACCAACCGTTTTAAGTTCTTCTCTTCGAAGATATCTTCAGACAAACACTGAATAAGTTATTGACTAAATTCAGGTCCAGAAAATTAACTAAGGGAACAGTTGCCATTACTGAACTTTAGCTCCTTCATTTCATTATGACATACTGCGCCTTGGCCTCTTATGAAGCCATATCTTGGATACGAATTTTCTAACGTTCTCGTCACTTTATCTTTGTGATTTCTGTTACTGAGTGTCGTAAAACGATGATGATCGACCAAAGCCCAATTTCTCTCTTACAATCAATTCACCCAGATTGCATTTACGGCCTATATAATAAGGAAACTGAGTCTCAGGTCTCGCTTTTGCTAGTAAATTAACTAAATAATAGTAAATTGCTAGTATATCGCTAGTAATTGCAAAATAAATAGTAATAAATATTTAACTATCCTGGGAAACTAGTTATTCACCGACTCACTGTTCCAACGTCTATCGATTCAGATGCTTTAGAAAATGTGACCTTTGGGCACAAAATTCCAAATGACCTCATTTGAAAGTAAGAGACATTCAGTAATGATGATAATCTGAAATCTCTTATTTTATTTATTAAACTTTTTCCAGAAAATCACTAAATTGTTAATAACTTTGGAAAATAATAATGAAAACATTATAAGCAACGTGTGTGTGTGTGTGTGTGTGTGTGTGGGTGTGTGTTTTAATCAATACTTTTCCTTTCCAATATTCTTTTAGTGAATTTTGTCCCCATTAGCGTTTTAAACACGGTATATTTACTCCCTTCCAACCACTTTGTCTCACCATCTCATTTGCAATGATAGAAAGTCGAACTTACTCTTATTAACACCAATAAATCTTTAACATTATATTTGCCATTAACAACATTAACATCGAAATGCAACGGAATCACATTTAGACACGCAATTAGTAGAGTTCACGAGCTATCATTAGGATTTTGTAGCGCGCGCGCACACACACACACACACACACACACACACACACACACACACACACACACACATTCATATACGAATAGTTTGACGCTATTCAAATTAAATAATTCTGAAATGTAAATAAAAATGAGACTGAAAATGAGACTGAAAATGAGATTGAAAAATGAAATTATTAAATTGGATTTGAATTTTTCAGTGATTGGATGTGATTGGGATTCAATTAAATTTCATTAGAATTAAAAATGAATCCAATATTCTTCCGGTTTTATTGTTCAACTAATCCATTAAAAACTTTTAGCTCAAAAAGGGAAGCGAACGATGTTTTGAAAGAGAAATCCAATTTCTTTAAAACATTTCACGAAGCTCCAAACGAAAATGTGTTCCATAATCAATTCATGAAATCAATTCCAGAAAAATATACACTTTTACTCTTAACAACGTATTATGTATTCAAATAAGATGAGAGAGAGAGAGAGAGTGAGAGAGAGAGAGAGAGAGAGAGAGAGAGAGAGAGAGAGAGAGTCTTCAAAATAATATATAAGAAGAAGTAATTTTAAGATCAGCAGAATGTTGTGATGAGAAACTTCGCTAAAAGTAGAGTTACAGAAGATGCATCTGAGCTGCAATGTTCGTTTAATGATAGTTTCTTTTTATTAAAAAATAGAAGGGAATTTACTCATTTTGGGCATCTAGCGTGATAATTCAGTGACCTCGAACTTCCCTTTCACTATATTACATATTTTATGTCAAAAGAAACAGAATTAAAAGTCTCCTTTTTGGGGGGTAGGGGCTTGGGAAAGGAGGAAAGGGGCATCATTAGTTCGTTTATAAAAGATCAGAAAGAATATACAGTAGCAAAACTGTGAAACAAAAACGCATCAAGTGAAATATCGTAAAAAGTGATTCTGGATTTTTCTCAAACGTGAAACTTCAAACATTTTAACGAATTGGACGGAATGTCTCAGGGTTCAAAGGAAGTGGGTCCCCATTTTGGGTTCAGGAGAGATCTCAAAGGGAACAAACAACTTTTATTTCTTTACATAAAAGCTAAGGTAGAGATAGGTTAATTGGCTTAATTAACTTAGAAGGATAATGTTGTGTTTTTAGGTAAGTGTTAAATATTATATGTGTTAAATGCGATGAACGCTTTAAAATGGAATAAATTTCTGCTTTTCGTAGGGAAAGTTCCCTTTTCAAGTCCCAAATTATTACTTTTCATGTTTAGAGTATTTTAATAGGCGAAAGATGCTTTTATTAAGCGCTTGTTTGGGAACTAAAAAAAGTTAAATAATATCACATGAAAGAATACTTTATTTTCAAGTTAATTTGACTTCAAATTCACTTACAATTCACGTCCCTCTTTAATGGAATATTTTGGTCCTTCCTTAGTCCTTCGGTCCTTATTTCATTCAAGCCTGAAAATATGATCTCAAAAACTTTAACAGAAGTAAAAATATAAAAATAACTGTAAATTCCTAAAATGAGGTATTTACTGTTCTTTAAGACCAGTTAAAAGCAATTTTTCTGCATTATGAGATCAGCAATGGCCTAAAATTCCCTAAATAAGTCAACAGGAATTCCGTTCCTTGTGAATACAAATCACATTCAAGGATTATTTTCACTCACTTCTCAACAACTTTATAAAGAACACTTAAAAACATGCAACAGAAAATCACGTGATAAATAAAAGAGGAAATATTAATAATGTATAGTATTGATTTTATGTTGTTATCGCTAATATCTGAGTACATTTCAATATTTAATACTCTCTCTCTCTCTCTCTCTCTCTCTCTCTCTCTCTCTCTCTCTCTCTCTCTCTCTCTTCTCTCAATTCAATTCCGTTTCCGGTCTGTGACACGTGCTTTTCGCTTGTGCGGTTTATTTCTGCATTCACCATTTCTTCCTCACTATCCATTATATTAATTAGAATAACATATTGCATTATTTAAATTAACACCATTCTGCATTGATATTAACGGCTGCCTACGGGTTCCATTCAATTTTGTAGTCAATTCGTTTCGGTCTGTAATACTGCCACTCGCTTGCGCGTGTTTATTGCTGCATTTCTGCATTCATCATTTCTCCCTCACTAACCATTATATTCACCATTTCTCCCTCACTAACATTATATTAATTAAAATAACATTGTATTATTTAAATTAACATCAGTTTGCATTGTTATTAACGGCAACGCACAGGTTCCATTCAATTCTGTAATCTGTATTCAACTCAGTTTCCGGTCTGTAACACTTCTTTATTTTTGCATTCACCATTTTTCCTCGCCATCCGTTATATTAATTAAAGTAACATATTGTATTGTTTAAAAGTAAGTATTGTGTAATTAAAGTAACATACTGTATTATTTAAAGTAACGTACCGTAAAAAAAAACAGACAAAATATGACAGGGCCAGCTAAACTGAAAGATGAATGCTTTAAATGTAAAGTTAATCATTGGTGTGTCGACTTTCCCGAAGGTAATATCAGCGACATTACATTCCTGAGTATATGTTTGTTTTGTGAACTTAGAGAACACCACGAAAAGGAAGTTGAACTTAGAGAAAACCACAAAAAGGAAGTTAAAGAGCTAAAGGAATTAGTAGTAGTCCCCCCAGCAGTAGTAGCACTGGAAATCCAATCCAATGGACAAGACCAGAGTGAAAACGGATCAGCAGATATAAATAAACTCTAAGGTTAAACATCTAGAACAAAGCGTGGCCCGCTTGGAAAATAGTGTAAATATTCTGGAAAGTAGGACGGAGGAACAAGAATTCCAAGTGGTCAAAAATAAAAGGTCTTCCAACCCGAAATATAAGGATTCACAACCCATTACTGTAAAAAATAAGTTTTACTTACTTGCTGACGAAGAGGAGAAATCCTTTCTAATTGGGGATTCTCTGGTCAGGAATCAAGGGGACTGTTTCAGAGCAAGGTGAGTAGTATGCCCGCGTTTGGCCAGAGGAATTTGGGGTGCTTTGAAACTTGCCCCTGAAGGGGGGGGCCTCTGAATGCCTTCGCCTCCGTTTTAAGGGGGCCCCCTTCCTTAAGTTCCTCACCCACTTATGGGACCTCACTCTCCTTAATGAAGGGCATTTGCCCCTTGAGGATCCCTTGCGGGGCCCTCTAAAAATAAAAATAAAAATTTAAAAAAATTAAACAAACAAACAAACGAACATTCGAGTAGGAAAACGCCACTTTTTACACAGCGTTCCGCGCGTTCTGGTGCGTTCCGTCGTGTTCGTGGCCCCGCTAGTTTTATCTTTCTGGAAGCGTTCGTGCAGAAGATGCATTTCTGGAGCAACAGGCTTCTGCTGAATGTGAATGATTATTTTGGTTTAAATAGGAAAAACGTTAAAATAATAACTCAGGTATGAAAAGGTTAATAGTTACCGAAAGCCAGCCTATTCTAATTGATCTATTCGAAGACGTGTAAGAGCTCAAAAAATACAGCAGAAAGCGTTAAAAATAACTTTTGGCCATTCATAATACAGGGTGTACATAAAGTCAGGATCTATTTTTGTGAAATAATTATTTTTTTTATTTTTTTTTTCAGAAGCCCTTAGAATGAATACAGAAGAGCGTGTGGCAATAGTAATTTGGCGAATCGAGGGAAAGAAATACAATGACATCAGAGAGAAGTTTAGCAGGAGATTTCATAAGCCGGGGCCAATAGACAAGACAATACGAAAATTGGTGAACAAATTTAAACGAACGGGATCTGTAAATGATGAAGCAAGATCAGGACGACCGTGTATGTCAGATCTTACCGTGAATGCAGTACGCGGAATTATCACTAGGAGCCACGTACGTCCGTTCGTGCTGCATCACACAGACTCGGCCTCCCGACGTCATCTGTGCACAAAATTCTGAAAGTTAATTTGCAGAAGAAAAGCTATCATTTGCAGGTTTTACATGATTTACATGAGGAAGATTTCCCTCGACGAAATGCTGTGTGTGCTGATCTCGTAGAACAAATCTGGAGTGATAATTTAATGGACAACATTCTCTTTAGTGATGAAGCCACTTTCCATACGTGTGGAAAAGTAAATCGCCATAACTGTCGAATTTGGGCAGATGAAAGACCGAATGATTCGTCCAAAATGGGAAAGAGACTCGCCTAAAGTTAATGTCTGGATGGGTTTAACAAAATCTAAGGTTTATGGTCCTTTTTTCTTTGCTGAAGCTACAGTTACGGGGCTTATTTATCTGGACATGTTGCAGCAATTCTTGAACCTCAGCTGATTGGGGATAGGATTGTTAGTACCGTCGTCTATCAACATGATGGTGCTCCTTGTCACTATGCAAAAATTGTTCAGGATTATCTAAATGGACGTTTTTCAAATCGCTGGATCGGACGCGGAAGCAACAAAAGACCTTGGCCAGCGAGATCACCAGATTTAACCCCTTTAGATTTCTTTGCATGGGCTTTATCAAATCGCACGTCTATCAGACGAAGATTACGAGTCTTGAAAACTTACGTACACGTATACGAACTGCTGCAGATAACATAACCCCGCAAATGCTCCAGAATGTGTTTAGAAAATGCTGCGGAACGATTTGAGCTTGCAGGGATACTGATGGGCGTCACGTCGAATCCTACTCTTAATTATTTAATTATGATCTAACTTGTAACTTAATACTGTTTTGCCGGCATTTTCCTCTAACTCTGGCGAGGCTCTAACTCTGCGAGGCTGCCATACGAAAAAGAGACCTCCTCAAAGATAAATTCTATTTTGTCAGCTGAGTCACAGCTATTTATATAATCCTGTATTTTGTATTTGGTTTGCACGGTAATAGTAAGTGCAAACAAATACGAGAGGATATTAATATTTTAGTTTTTTTTATTGTTTAATACCAAATAACTTTACATAAAATATTTTAGTTTTTTTTATTGTTTAATACCAAATAACTTTACATAAAATACAATTCTATTAACATAATTAAATGCATATTCATTTTGTTGAGATCCTTCAGGTGTATATTTACCAACATTAAATACGACCTAATGGTTTAGATAATCATTCGTAGATATCTTAATCAAACTATGAGGGAATTGAGCAGTGACTTGTTCACCTAATTGACACACCTGCTTAATCTACGATACATTCTAAACTCTTTAAAAAGGGAGAACCATTTAGTTCTTGGATGATTCATTACTTACTCTGCACTATGTGAAGTGTCAATATTAGGTTCAAACAAAACAGCATGTGGAACAATTAAATAAGGTGCTGGTGATATCCCAACATTAGGATCCCTTTCTACCCTTTCCCTAGCATCTTTCTTACGACCTAATGTATCTTCAAAATTAATAACATATCCAGACATATTCATTTGTGGTATACTTTCAAATGATACACCAGTTACTTGATAATAATTAAAATTTAAAATAGTAGATTTAGCTTCATTAGTTAAAAGATCCAAAGACAAGGTATAATATGCATCGGCATTAACACCAAAAGTATTTTTAGACAAATAAACAAATTTCATTGAAGCTTTAAATATCTTCTCCTTAGTACGCCTTCTGACAATCCTTTGATGAGAATGACAAACAACTTTCCTTCTCCGCAAATAATGACGCAAACGACGTTGACGATACATCTTGAACAGTCGATAATACACGTCTATCCAAACCAAGGTTAATGAAAAGAATGACATATACGAAAATTGAAGGTCTATTTATAGAATCCTGATTAAGACGTTACTAACAATCCTATCCCTGTCGTCTATCAACATGATGGTGCTCCTTGTCACTATGCCAAAATTGTTCAGGATTATCTAAATGGACGTTTTCCAAATCGCTGGATCGGACGCGGAAGCAACAAAAGACCTTGGCCAGCGAGATCACCAGATTTAACCCCTTTAGATTTCTTTGCATGGGGCTTTATCAAATCGCACGTCTATCAGACGAAGATTACGAGTCTTGAAAACTTACGTACACGTATACGAACTGCTGCAGATAACATAACCCCGCAAATGCTCCAGAATGTGTTTAGAAATGCTGCGGAACGATTTGAGCTGTGCAGGGATACTGATGGGCGTCACGTCGAATCCTACTCTTAATTATTTAATAAATGTTACCACTTTATCATTTTATGATAAAATTCCATATAATTTCCAAGTGCTTCACAAAAATAGATCCTGACTTTATGTACACCCTGTATATTAACAACGATACCACACAAGATGAGTTGTTACAAACAAGACGGACGGACGACCATTTCTTTCATCATCTTCCAAAGACTCATTTCCTTCTCGAAACCTTACAAACCACTTGCAAACAGTTTTGTTTGTAACAACTTCATCTCCGTAGACAGCTGCAAGCATTCCGTGCGTTTCTGTAGCCGTCTTACCAAGTTTAAAACAAAATTTCATGTTTGCACGTTGCTCAAATTTCGACATTTTCTGCAAAATCGCCAGACGCCACAAAAACGCCCTCACACAAAACAATGACACGGCGCACTGGTGCGTAGTTGAGTGGTGTTTGTTGGCATCTGACAAGTGACCAAGGTGACGTCATCAGGCATACACACACACATCACCTAGTGACACGCGTTCATTAGTTGCGGGACTATTTACCGAACTTTTTGATCACACCTCGTGTATATATATATATATATATATATATATATATATTATTAGTGTAATACAGCCTTTAAAAGAGACCATATAACATAAATTTATATTTTGGAAATACAAACAAATTCTGTTTTCCATCATTGCCATGACTTCTTTCCACAGTAGTAAATAACAATAAGTAACTCTAAGTTTTCTTGGCTTATTTCAATTCAAATAAGCTTACCAACAGTATGTAATATACACGCACACACGCACACACACACACACACACACACATATATATATATATATATATATATATATATATATATATATATATATGCTGGTAGGCAGGTTAAGCGTAGTAAACATAAAACTGGCAAGAAGGATAGATATTACCGTTGTGCAGTAGTAGAACTTTCAAACTCAACTTTGATGAATCGATAAAAAGATTCCATTCCTTAGGATTGTGCTTCTTCGTACTTATCTTCGTTAAACAGAAGTATCACTAGTCGAGTGAGCACTTTCTTCTCTCCATACCATTAGGACCCGCTTATATATATACACACACATGTGTGTGTGTGTGTGTGTGTGTGTGTGTGTATACACACACTGTATATAGTGTAGTGTCCCCAAATTAAGGGAGAAGCAAAGAATCTTTCCATCCCTGAAGGAAAATATCTTGGTTGTCACGGAGTCAAGACTTTTTAAACACCTTCCAAAGAATCTCACGAACGCCACAACGTGCAAAGTTGAATTCTTCAAGAGAAGACTAGATGCTTGCCCCAGTACGGTACCAGATGAGCCCGGTGTACCTGGCTATGCGTGGCAGAGAGTGCAAGAAAGCAACTCGCTCCTCCACCAAGCCAGGCCTAGAGGCTGGACTACCAGCTTGATCTTCATATGAAGACAGACCATTGCACGGGGCTGATACGAGGTTGCGAGGTATATATATAAGCAATAAAGGAAAGTCCAAATTACTTCTATAGGAATGCGAAAAGGGGAAACAAAAACAAACGACGCTATCGGGCCCTTCAGGAAGAGAAATAATGAACTAACTGACGATCTAAAAGAAATATCTGAAACATTGAGAGCCCAGTATGAATCAGTTTTCAGTACCCCAAAAAGTGACAAAGCGATACCTGACATAGATGCGTTCTTTGAAGAGAAATTGCAAGAAGAGTGTATAACAGCCTTTGATTTTACCCCAGAAGATGTAGCGAGAGCTATAGGACAAATGAAACCGCATTCAGCGGCAAGTCAGGACAATTGGACCGCATTATTAATTAAAAATTGTAAAAATGAAATGGCTACATCTTGATACTGAATATGGAGAACATCCCTAGACACTGGGGAAATATCGATTATCTTGAAAAAAAGCAACATTGCCCCTATATTATATATATATATATATATATATAATATATATATAAAGGAGGGGATAGATCTCAAGCAAAGAACCAGTGTCATTGACGTCTCACCTCACCAAAGTATTTAAAAGAATAGTTAGAGAAAAAATCTACGATTTCTTGGAGGCACTGAAAAGATTCACCGAAAATCAGCACGGATACCGATCAGATAGATCATGTCTATCACCAGGGCCGGCCCTAGCAAATGCGAGGCCCAATTCGAGATTTTTAAAGTTGGGCCCAAAGGTTAAAGTTACCTACCCATAGTGGATGCATGCTTACTGAAAGAAAAGAACAATGATTCAACAACAAATATCATTTATTTTGGATGTGATCACAAGGAAACCTTTCTGGCTTTCATAATGGCAAATTCGGCAATGAGGTCTGTATAGTTACAGTTTCTCGCAATATCTTTTTCAATGGAGAGGATCGCCAGATTACTGAGTCGATCCTGCAGCATCGTCGACCGTAAATACGTTTTTATTAATTTCAACTTTGAGAAACTTTTTTCCCCAGATGCAACAGTAACTGGAATAGTCAGTAGTATTCGCAATGCAGTCGTGAAATTCAGGAAATCCACAGAACGATTGTTCAAAGTGATGAAGCCCAATATCTTCAGTGGATCACTTTATATATCTTCTGGAAGAATTGGTTTCAAGGCTTCCATTTCCTCAGCAAGCATGAATCCATCAATGTCGCGGTCTTCTCCATCAGTCAGTTCAAGTTCGAGATCTTTGCTGTGCTTACGTAGGTCTGTTTTGGACATCTTTGTGAACATGTACATGAAACCAAACTTTGAGTGATGTTCTCTCAATTGTTCGAATCGTCGCGTCGTTTCAGGGAGGATATGGCAGTGTCCAAAATTGCGTTAAACACAGAAATTTTAAATTTTTCTTCAGCATCTTCAATTGGCTGGTCTTGACCTTCATAGGAAAACATCTTCTTTCGTCTGACCTGTGTTGTCTTGAATTCTGGCTCGATTTCAAGCTGCTCTGCAATCTCTTTGGCATCTGTTACAGCACTTTGAAATACATTCTCCCGATATTCTTTCATCCACTTACATGTTCTTTCCAAACTCTCGATGGCACTTGCTAGATGCTTTGAATCACTCTGAAAATCTTTACTCACGTAGTTGACTTGAAAGAGGAGGTCATACCAGAATATGACAGCAACAATGAATTTAAAATTCTTCATCTCTTTGCAAAGTGATCCTGCTTCGCTTCTTCCTTGAGGATCTTTTGCTTTTTCAGCAATTTTGACAAGTGCATTATAGATCTCGACAGCTTGATAGCATACAGCTTTGACACTTGCACACGGCATTCCCATCTTGTCTCGCTCGAGGGCTTCACTGAGAACTCTTTCACATACTTGCAGAAGACTGACCATCGATGGGTTGAGGCTGAGAAGAAGACATACAGGTGTTGAATAACCCGAAAATGAGATGGCTTGAACACATGTTTTGCCATGTCCCCAAGTAACAAATTGTAGTTGTGGCATGCGCATGGAGTGAAGAATGCTCTTGAATTCTTTCCAGAAGTCGCGCTTGAACGCCTGATGAGTTATCCCATCATGTTCGCACCATTATCGTATCCTTGTCACGAATATCACTCATTTTCAGTCCAAGTTCGTGACGTTCTCTCATCAATACCTGTAGTAGGTTTTCTCCTGTGGTCTCCTTCACCTCAATGAACTTGATGAAGTGTTCAAAAATTCCACTTTCAATACCTGATGATCCATCAGAGACATATCACAAAGTAAGGGACATCTGCTCTTTGTGACTACGGTCGGGTGTGCAATCAAGGATCACAGAGAAATACTTTGCCATTTTAATTCTGTGTACAATGGTTGCTCGAACTTTGTTGCTCATGAGCGAGATGAATTCATTCTGGATTCGTTTTCCCAGGTAATGATCATGAATTCGTTATTGACTATTTCTAAGATGGTCTTGCATGACGGGATCAAATCTTGAGATAAGCTCAACCAGTCCAAGGAAGTTGCCATTATTCCGTCTGAAGATTGTATCTACTGATCCTCGAATGCCATGTTGTGTTCAGCGAGGTACTGTACACCTAAGCTTCTCCGTATTGATTCGTTCCTGACTAAGTTGATCTACAATGCAACTTTTGATCAAACGTTGTTCGAGTTCCATCCATTGGAGAGTCGCCTTCAGATGGCCCTGTGGTCTTTCGTGCTCAGACAGTCTGGAGCTAGTATTCACCCAGTCACAGAATCCTCCACACCCCAAGGCATTGTTGGAGTTTCCAAATAACTTGCAACAGAAACAAAATATCCGATGCTTAGAGATTGAATAAATCAGCCATTTCCGTATACCAATTTCTCCATTTTCCATCCGTCTCTTGTAATGACTTTTTGAAAACTTGCGGCCATTGTCATCTCTGGGAAAGCTATAGTCTTCCTCACACTGTGGTGGGCCTTTACTCACTAGTAAATCTCTGACTTTTGTGCTGACAGTTTCCGGCCATTGACCTGGATCTTTGAGTGCATCCAGAGGCTGATTTTGCAGAGTTGGAGTCTGATCCATGGGTTTCTTCTTCCCTCTGGATATCACTTTCATCTATCAAAGCTGGTGATGACGCATGTGACGGCGCAGGTACATCGAGTTCACTTTCATCTATCAAAGCTGATGATGATGCATGTGACGGCGCAGGCACATCTTGGTCAGTTTCAGCCTGAGGATCGCGTTTCTCTAGAAATTTTTCAAATGACCCATACATACGCTCAAGTTCTGATTTCCGCTTCGCTTCACGCTGTCTCTTCTGGTGACCGCCGAGATATTTCCGAGCAGTATCTCGCGATCTCTTTGGAGGCATCACTGTCAGTCGATATCTGAAATATAACAAAATATATAACTAATACGGAATACGATTGTATATGAATATGACAAGCCGTATTTAATTTACCACTCAAACCCAAAATATTTTTTTATACTGTACTCATATATTTGCGGGGCCCCTAATAGCGCGGGGCCCAAAGCAGCCGCTTTGCTTGCTTTGCCCAAAGCCCGGCAGTGCCTATCACAACTAATAGAACACTATAACAATATCCTAGATGCACTGGAAGGCAATGACAACTACGATGTCATATACACGGATTTTGCTAAAGCTTTCGACAAATGTGATCATGGTATAATAGCATATAAAATGAAATATATGGGAATAACAGGCAGAGTGAGAAAATGGATCAACAACTTCCTCAGAGAACGTCTACGTTTAGCCAAAATTCAAGGTGTATATATGTCATCATCAGAGTCGGATGTACGCAGCTCAGTACCACAATGTACAGTACTGGGCCCCACTCCTGTGCATTATCATGCTAACAGATACATACAGTGAAGTAAGCACCAGAAGGATAGTAACATCCTTTGCAGACGATACAAAGATCAGTAGAAAATCAGCGATGTAAATGAAGTGGAGGCCTTGCAGAGGAATACGAACAAAATATACAAATGGTCAGAAGACAACAACATGACATTTAACACCGAGAAATTTCAGCTCTTGAGATATGGTAGAAATGAGGAACTTAAGCAGACTGCATGTTATGCCCAGGATAGACGGGAAAATTCAGAGAAGCACGAAAGCGTTCGAGCTAGATAATAATGACCGATGATGTGAAATTCGAAACACAAAATCAGATAGCTATAAATAGAGCAAAAAGATTCGCGGAACAGGTGGTAAGAACGTTCAAAAGAAGGGACGGAGAGTAATGGTTCCCCTGCTAAAAACACTGAATATAGCAAACTTGACTACTACTCAATCTTGACGTACCCGTATAAAAAGAAAGAAACTAATAAACTAGAAGAAACTCAGAGACATTTCACAGCAAAGATTGATGGCTACAAAGAGCTCAACTACTGGGAAGACCACGTAAACTGATTCTGTACTCCCTGGAAAGAAGAAGAAAGGTATATCATAATCTACATATGGAAAATGATCGAAAAACTGGTACCAAATCTCAAACTAAACCCAATTACCATTCAAACAACACTGGAAAATTGGAAAGACAGGATGTGTAGTGTCCCCAAATTAAAGATCCGACAAGGGACCTCTTCAACACTGAAGGAAAATAGCTTGGTTGGCAGGGGCCAAGACTTTTTAAACAGCTTCCAAAGAATCTCAGAAACGTTGCAGGGGTCAAAGTTGAAGTCTTCAAGAGAAGACTAGATGCTTGCCCCAGTACGGTACCAGATAAGCCCGGTGTACCTGGCTATTTACGGTGGAGAGCGCAAGAAAGCAGCTCGTTCCTCCACCAAGCCAGGCCTAGAGGCTGGACCACCAGCTTCACCTTCGTGTGAAGAGAGACCATCACACGGAACATCAACGTCGTTAACGAGGAGGCACATAGTGAAAAAGAAGAAACAGACAGAAAAACAGACAAAGAACAGCCAAAGGAATTTCCTTTCCCCGCCATTTTCAAATAGCATGGAATAAAAAACAGCCGTTAGAGCTACACGCGGGCATGAAACAGGCCCACAGAAAATACAGATGCTGTGGTATTTTCTGACGCGTCCACCAGAGGACGTCACCAAGAACTATAAAACGCAGTTTCTTCCTCGAATCTCCCTCACTTTTCACTTGTCATTTCCTCGTCTTGTTCGCAATCTTCGTCAGCAGCAACACTCTTCACGTCACCCGTTCTCCGGCTTTCCTTCAAGGCTCAGGTCTATCATCAAGTAAGACCTTCTACAGACCGCCTAAAGAACCATTCCTTCGAAACCCAGCGCCGTTCGACTTCATCCGGCTTCAGTCCCTCAAGCAACATCTCAACTCTACACGAAGCGAATCAACACTTGAGGCGACCGGCGCCCGTTCAACAAACTTCAATAGGACGGTCAACATCACCTCGGGCCTACGTTCTACAAGGTCAACCTTCGAGCATATCCTTCATCTTAAGAGGTATTTTCAACAATGTCAGTAAGCTCTCTGTGCCTCGTTCCTAAACAATGCTCGCTGAGCCTACAGAGCGTAACCGCAGCGGCGTGATTAGGCTATAACTAAAGTGCTTTCAATACCGTTCAAACTAACTTTCCCGTTAAGACTGCAATAGGCCCAATTCAAGTATCATTCCAATACCGTATAGGATTTTGAGGATGCAGTGAGTTCTCGCACTAGTCCACGAAAAACTGACCTAAACCTAACAGCCGGTAATAATGCAACAGAGATATGTGAAAAGTGAACGAATTTGAGTTTTACGTGCACCCGGCGATAGGTTGTCCGCATTGAAAAGTTTGTCAAAGAATTTTTATCATATTATACAGCTATACACGTGGATGTGTTTAGGGAAAAACAGAAAGAATCGCGAAAATAGTCTGTTAAAATATCATTCATATATTAGCATTATAAAAAATAGATGGTTCTACGAGCGTGAAGTATGTGAACCTTTATTTGGGGTTCCTGTTTGTTTATGTAATTTAGGACGCTACAAACGTGTCATCTGTTTGTAGGGGTGATCTCTGTTGTGCGGTTTTTGGCATTTAGGCAGAATGATTCCCCTTTATTCGCAAATATACACTGTAAAAGAGCATGAAGCCGACATTCTACCAGAAACTCTAATAGTTGTATAACTCACAAATTACTAAGTGGGTCTTGATGGGGAGATTCTCAAGTCGTTCCGTTTCCGTCTACATTTTTATTTTTATTTATTTATTTATTTACTTTTCTAGCGTCGTACGATTGTTTGTTAAGACTCATACTATGCCGTTACACGCTCATATGCGTGTGTATTCAAATTCTAACATTCTCAACCCTTATCAGCACCTACCAGTGACGGCTGGTGGCCAGGTACAGTAGGGAGGCCCAAAATTGCCTATAATATATGCAATATAAATAGAATAGATTACAAAGTGTTAGATACCATACTTTCGGCATGTCACAATCGTGTAGAATTAATGCTATCAATAAATTCCTCTTTCATAGCTTATAGTGATAAAAACAGAGGAGGTCCAGCCTCCCATGCCTCCTCTGAAAACTCGCCTCTGACGACTTGTGAAGAATGGGTTGCTGTATGCAAAAATTTCATTCACAAAGTATTACTATTTCTGTTTTCTATATATATATATATATATATATATATATAATATATAAGTGAGGAGGGGTGCTGCAAAGGGGTCGTCCGTAGGTCGAACCTGAACCATCGTTCGAACTCACATAAAGTAGGTGTGATATATATATATATATATATATATATATATATATATACACAAACTCAGAATGGTCCCCTGAGAAACTTATATGTTAAACACAGACCGTGCATGGAACAAGGAACTCTTCTGGGAAAATTAAATCCACTATAGTCCGAATAAGTAATGGTAAATGACAAATACCATTTACCATTACTTATTCGGACTATAATGGATTTAATTTTCCCAGAAGAGTTCCTTGTTCCATGCACGGTCTGTGTTTAACATATATATATATAATATATATATATATATAATATATATAATATAATATATATATAAATAATTATATATATATATATATATATGTGTGTGTGTATATTAAGGTAGGTCTGTGTTTAACATATATACATATATATATATATCGGCTATTGATTGGTGGCGTGGAAAACGCAGTTTAATAATGAACAGGAACACCAGAGAAAATACAAACATCCTTCAAGGTTTAATAGTACCAACGTTTCGGAATGCACTAATTCCATCTTCAGGGCTAAAACAATAAAATTCCAAATCACATACAAAATTACAAAATACAATTGCTTAATAACAATTTAAAATAAACTTAAAAAAAAAAAAAAATTATAAAAGTAGCTAAGAAAATGTAAAACATTAAAACTAAAAGGTAAATAAATGTGAAGTTAAAAAGTTAAAATTATAAAAAGTAAAAGCATTAAAACTGAAATGTAAATAAAATAAACTAGTACCTTAACCAAAACATAGCAGATCTATCGATGATTCGTCAGAATTTAGGTCTGGTTTTAGTTTATAAATAAACAGAGACTCCATAATTTTAAGCTTAAGGTCAGAGCTTCCAGCAGCAAGTACGGTGAAATTAGACTGTGAAATTGGGTGGTTATTGTTGTGCGAGTGATTACGTATGAGAGAATTAGGTGGTTTGCCAAGGGGTAAATTTGTACGGACCGATTTACCGAGATGTTCGTAAATACGAGATTTTAAATGTCTTTTAGTTTTACCTATATATGACCCCATACAGTGGTCACACTTGTATTGATAAACTATAGATGACTTAAGAAGTGTAGGTATAACATCCTTGTATTTAAATAAATGATAAATCGATTTAGACGGGGTGAATATAATTTTTATACACAGTTGTGGGTAGAATTCCTTGAGCAATTTTAAAAGTTTATTTCTAATGTTAGAAGGATGTTTGTATTTTCTCTGGTGTTCCTGTTCATTATATATATATATATATATGTGTGTATATTAAGGTAGGTTGATTTTTCGCATTTCTTTAGATATCGACTTTGGACTAGTCGAGATAGTCAGAGCTTAATATGATAATAACTGACAAAACATTTCAGATCCCTAGCTTTAACCGTTTTTTGAGGAAACCGTTTCAAAAATCGTCAAAAAATCGTACCGAAAAATATCGCATTTTCGCAATTTTCGGCCGAAAAAAACATGCTATTTTCATAAAAAAATCCTGAAAAAAGTTGCAATTTTATTGGAAAAAAGTAAAAAAAACGTGTACAGAGTCAAATAGACACATTTAGATCCCAAGATCATCATAATTTTCACTGTAAGAGCCCTTAGAAGCAAAGGAAGGCCTCATCTGGCGGTTTAGGACTTTGGCCAGAATGTGTTTGTGCTTTGATTCGAGTCCATAAACAGTATGGGAAGCTTCAGATGTCAGCTTCACGGCCCTTTCAACACTCTGAGAATGTGAAGGCAGATCAGGCAGCTCCAGCTTGGTGCCATTCAGCAATGCTTCTTGAAGCTCCTGGTCAGAAAAGTCTTCTGTGAGAGCAGGTTCACAGATGCCACTTTGAGAAAGGTTGATTAGTTCTGACCAGTGGGTAGCTTCAATGTTGATGGCTGTGATCTTCTTCAGCCTCTTCTTGGCTGGCTTCCCACTTCTGAAGAATAATAATTAATTTATTTTTTATCCCAGTTTAAGATTTAATCGCTATTAGTCTCAGAATTGCTGATTTAAATTAAACTTAAATTAAAAAAAAAAAAAACCCGAGTTCTATAAATCCCCATAATCGAATTTTTTTTCAGAAAGAAGGTAAGATTATTTCCATTATCAGAGGGAAGGGGGGAATTGGGATAAGAGAATGTGAAAAAAATTCGATTATGGGGATTTATAGAACTCGGGCCTTTTTTTTAAATAAATCCTCATAATCAAATTTTTTTTTTTCACATTTTTTAAAATTAATAAATGCTTACCTGATGGACAGAATTTTCTTGAGAGCAGCTTCTCTCACTTCCAAGTCATCAGACTTCATCATGGAGTACAGCACATTCTCGGGCAGGAAGGCAAAAGCATTGTACTTCAGGTTCTTGAAAGCAACACCCTGGATTTCTTCAGACTGCTGCTTGATCCTCTGGATCATGTTGAAGATGTACAGCTGCTGATTGTGGAACTTGCTGTCCCTTTTGATCTCAAACCAACTGACTGCATACACTTCCACAATGAACTTGATAGCCTGGTAAAGCTTATCCTGTAGTTCTGGAGGGTGAGCACCTCTGGTCCACAGACACATCAATCTAATTGCCAAAGTCAACCATCTTGCATGGTTTAATGGTCCAATTTTCCAGGCAGCAAATCTTGGGTTGACTTTGCCCCTGGAAATTCCAAGCACATACTCCAAAAGAAGCCTCTGGTCGCTACTGAGATCATTCAGTGTCTCCTCAGCAAATTCCATGTCATCCAGGGGGCCACTGAGTTTGGTGAATTCCACTTGTGGCAGATCTTGGTAGTCAATTTCACAGAGTTTTCCCAGCGGACCAGAGCAGAAATGTCAAAAAGTTTATCCAGCTTTTCCTCCAGATTCTGCTTCTGGACTGTAGAAAGAGATTTCCTGTTTATCTCTTTGCTTTCTTGAAGCACACTTTATCCACCAATTTCACTACATAATATTCCTCATACAGGGGCAGCAGCGGGTTCACTGCCTGCCAGATCTCAATCACATCCTTTGCTATCATTTTAGCAATATCATAGTCTTTCAAGTCCGGGTGGCTGTTTTGGAGGAAATAACTGTACTGAATAACTTGGCGGAGGGTAGGAGGCTCTGTTTTATTCAAAGAGGAAGGCTGGCCACTGAATTTTTTGGCACTATCACTTCGAGTTAACACTGCAGACTTCCGTTTTTTACCGATTTTATGAAATATCTGAAATAAACAATTAAATGAACGCATCATAAAATAACTTAATTTAATACACATTTTATAGGTAAATATCATTAAAAAATACAAAATAATACACTAATAAACATCTATAATGCATTTACAATAAGTTTCAAGCATGGTTTTGTTAAAAAAGCCGAATTTTAATTGATTATTTTGATGAAATAAGGTCCGATATTTTGTTTGTTTACATTGCGCGAATGCCGCGCGCGCGATTTTATGCATAAAATTCGGCAATTTTACAATTTAAAAATAATTAACAATCCTCAAAAAATACAATAATTTTCACAAATATGAGTTGGTGCAACGTTTTTTATACATTAATACCTTTCTACCTAGACTAGTCCAAGATCACAGTTCCAAAATCAACCTACCCTAGACTGTGTATATATATATATGAATAGAAACGACATAAGTATTAAGGAACGTTTCTGCACACGAGGAAGAGAAATCACGAATAAATGAAAAATGAGGCGAACCGCCCGGGAATCGAACCCAGGGCCTTCCAATTGCCGGTTGGATGCGCTACCATTACACTACGGACCTCGATCATTCACAAATCGAAATTCTCCTACATAGGGCAGAAACCAATGCCCTGAGAGGGCACCCTCGCAAATCGTGAATATGTGCATTTAACTGCAATGACCACGCAGTATATAAATGAATAGAAACGACATAAGTATTAAGGAACGTTTCTGCCCTATGTAGGAGGATTTCGATTTGTGAATGATCGAGGTCCGTAGTGTAATGGTAGCGCATCCAACCGGCAATTGGAAGGCCCTGGGTTCGATTCCCGGGCGGTTCGCCTCATTTTTCATTTATTCGTGATTTCTCTTCCTCGTGTGCAGAAACGTTCCTTAATACTTATGTCGTTTCTATTCATTTATATACTGCGTGGTCATTGCAGTTAAATGCACATATTCACGATTTGCGAGGGTGCCCTCTCAGGGCATTGGTTTCTGCCCTATGTAGGAGAATTTCGATTTGTGAATGATCGAGGTCCGTAGTGTAATGGTAGCGCATCCAACCGGCAATTGGAAGGCCCTGGGTTCGATTCCCGGGCGGTTCGCCTCATTTTCATTTATTCGTGATTTCTCTTCCTCGTGTGCAGAAACGTTCCTTAATACTTATGTCGTTTCTATTCATTTATATACTGCGTGGTCATTGCAGTTATATATATATATATATATATATATATATATATATATATATATATATATATGTGTGTGTGTGTGTGTGTGTGTGTGTGTGTATATATATATATACACAGTATATATATATATATATATATATATATATATATATATATATAAATTATATATATATATATATATATATATATATATTATATATATATAAATTATATATATATATATATATACACAGGGTGTTTCAGGAGGAAAGGTCAATACTTCGGGAGGTGATAGTATCGGTCATTGTGAGAAAAAAAGTAAGTTCATATGAACATGTGTCTAATTCTAAATGGTACGGAGATAGCGCTGTTTAAATCTGATGCGCGCGCAGCTCTTCCTCCCCCTTCCCCCTATAACCTTGAACCATGTAAGCTGTAACGTAAGCATGTAACATAAGCCGATCGACAGCTGACTGTTGTGAGTGACATTGTTTGGTGTTTGAAGCAGTGTTAAGAATGCCACACACCTTCACACATGCCGAATATCCAGATATGGTGTATGTCTACAGTTTATGCGATGGAAGTGCAGCAGCTGCTGTTGCAGAATACCGTCGACGGTTTCCGAACCACAGAATTTCGGATTGAAGAGTGTTTACCAGGGTTTTCAACACATTGCGTGAGATTGGTACACTTCCCAGCGCTCATGTTTCATCTGAACGTGAAGGTCAACAAGATGTGGATGAAGTGGAAAACATTCTTCAGTTGGTAGAGCGTAGTCCTACTACTAGCTCACGAAGAATTTCTACACGTCTCAGTGTAGCACACACAAGAGTATAGCGAACATTACGTGAGGAAGGCTTGCATCCATATCATGTACAGCGTGTACAACACCTTCAACCAGGAGACGCTGCCATGCGACTGGAATTTTGTCATTGGGTAAATGCTAATCGCCGATTGCTTCGATTAATACTGTTCACCGATGAAGCTACTTTCACCCGTGACGGTATCAACAACACTCGTAACTCTCATCGGTGGTCAGACGAAAATCCAAATGCCACTGTAGAAATAAATTTTCAACATCGCTTCTCTGCCAATGTGTGGTGCGGTATCATCGATGATCAGCTGATTGACCCTGTTACTTTAGAGAATCGTCTTACAGGACAAAGTTACCTAGAATTTCTGCAAAATGAATTGCCAGGACTATTGGAGGATGTTCCTTTGGCTACACGCGCTGGTATGTACTTTCAGCATGACGGAGCTCCTCCACATTCTACCCGTCTGGTGATGCAATATCTAAATCAAACTTTCCCTGGTCGATGGATCGGCCGCGGTGGTCCCATTCAATGGCTACCAAGGTCTCCAGACCTCTCTCTGTTAGATTATTGTTTGTGGGGGTGGATGAAAAGTCAAGTTTACAAAAGAAAGGTGGATACACGAGACGAATTGCTCACGCGCATTTTGAATGCTGCTGCCCGCATAACGTCAAGATCAACTCAGACGAACAACACGCGATCTTCGCACACGAGTTGCAAAGTGCATTGAGGTTGACGGTGTGATTTTCGAAAACGTATTGTAAACTGTAACAAATTTGTCATTTCTGTATCTGATACCATTCAAAATGCCAATGTTTAAACATTAAATGTTAGAAACAGTAATTGGTTTCTCTTTCTTGATTACCATTAACAATGCTTCTGTATTTGTAGATTCAAACAGCTCTATCTCCGTAACCATTCAGAATTAGACACATGTTCATATGAACTTTTTTTCTCACAATGACCGATACGATCACCTCCCGAAGTATTGACCTTTCCTCCTGAAACACCGTGTATAGGTATATATATTTATAATTAGTTGTGATGATAATAATAATGATAATATTTGCTGTTCATGATGATTGTCCCCTACTATACTATACATATTTTACCGGATTGAAATATATTAGCTTCCCCTGGATTAGTTAAATGTAATTTAAATGAATTTAATTAATATTTTCTGGCTCTATCTCGTAAAATTTGTTTATGAATTAACTGTATTTATTCTAATTTTATTTTGTGTGGTATCGTTATTAATATATTATGAATGGTCAAAAGTTATTTTTAACGCTTTCTGCTGTATTTTTTGAGCTCTTACACGTCTTCGAATAGGTCAATTAGAATAGGCTGGCTTTCGGTAACTATTAACCTTTTCATACCTGAGTTATTATTTTAACGTTTTTCCTATTTAAACCAAAATAATCATTCGCATTCAGCAGAAGCCTGTTGCTCCAGAAATGCATCTTCTGCACGAACGCTTCCAGAAAGACAAAACTAGCGAGGCCACGAACACGACGGAACGCACCAGAACGCGCCGGAACGCTGCGTAAAAAGTTGTTTTTTCCTACTCGAATGTTCGTTTGTTTGTTTGTTTGTTTAATTTTTAATTTTTTTTATTTTTAATTTTTATTTTTATTTTTAGGGGGCCCCGCAAGGGTCCCTCAAGGGGCAAATGTCCTTCATTAAGGAGAGTGAGGTCCCATAAATAGGTGAGGAACTTAAGGAAGGGGGCACGATGCTTAATGGAATAGACAGGGTAGATTACAGAAACTTATTCTCACTTAATGCCAATCCGACAAGAAATAATGGGTTTAAACTGGAACTAAAGACATTTAGGACCTCTCTCTGCGGCAATTTCTTTTCCTATAAAATAGTTAATATCTGGAACAAACTTCCCTCAGAGGTTGTTTCCAGTCAAAGTGTAAATGTGTTTAAAAAGAGTACTGAAAAGTACTGAATACTCTCATAGTTTAAGACTAAAACATAACATAACTCTGCAGGAGTTCGCTTGCACGGTGTTTCTGTGAGCATGCTAATTATAGAGCTTTCTTATATATTCTCCACTTTCCTGTAAAATTTCCTTGGCTACTTTTTCAGGGTCAAAGTATTTTCTTCAACCTTTTTCCGTACGTGCCTCTGGCAGGGAAGGAGCAGAGGGTGGGGAGAGAGCCTCATACTTTTCTATCCAGTTTTCTACTACTGCTAGAATAGTTGAAAGAAAAATAAACTTGCTTCATAACAGGAACCTCCCAAAGTGACCGGAAGGTCTTTGAGGCTTCCTTTTGTCTTTGTAACTCCTTGTAACTCTCTCTCTCTCTCCTCTCTCTCTCTCTCTCTCTCTCTCTCTCTCTCTCTCTCTCCGCGACAGTCGTTGCCGATAGAATAGACAAACAGCGCGTTTAAGGCTCCTGGGCCAGACCAGTTTCTCCCCAGAGTGTTGCGAGGAGTGCGCGACCAGGTGGCTCCCCACCTGGCTACAGTCTTCAACAAATCGTTGGAGATGGGCCAGGTGGCTGGTGACTGGAGGGAAGCCAACGTGACCCCTATCTTTAAGAAAGGGGATCACGAAAGTCCAGGGAACTATCGTCCCATTAGTCTCACTTCAGTTGTAGGTAAATTATTAGAGGGGATAATAGCGGATAGGATCGTTGACCATTTGGATTCGTACAAGCTGCTTGGGGACTCCCAACATGGGTTTAGACGGCATAGGTCGTGTCTCACCAACTTGCTCGAGTTTTTCCACGTCATGTTGAGTGAGTATGATAAGAGTAGGGCGATTGATATACTTTATCTCGACTTTCAGAAAGCCTTTGATAAGGTACCTCACCGCCGGCTAATGGCGAAAGTGCGCGCGCTGGGTATCGGTGGGGAAGTAGGTAGGTGGATTGAAAACTGGCTGAAGAATAGGCGGCAGAGGGTTGTAATTAAAGGGGCTAGTTCGGGTTGGGCCTCGCTCACTAGTGGGGTTCTTCAGGGTTCCGTTTTGGGGCCACTGTTGTTTATCATTTACATAAATGATATCGACTGTGGCATCGTCAGTCGGATCACCAAATTCGCTGATGACACCAAGCTTGGGACCAATGTTGGGACACCCGAAGCGATCGAGGAACTGCGTGCGGACCTATGTAGGATAGGAGAGTGGTCCGAAAAAGGGCAAATGCCGTTTAACTTGGGTAAATGCAAAGTGATGCACATTGGCTACGCCAATCCCAAGTCGGACTACTCGATGTTGGGGAACAATATCGAGGCGACTGATTTGGAAAAGGACTTGGGTGTGGTAATCAACAGCGACCTTAAGTTTACCAAACAGTGCGTAGAGGTGGAAAAGAAAGCCCAGAAGCTGTTGGGTTATATCAGGAGGCAATTTCAGTTTCGGAACAAGGAGATTGTGCTCTCTCTGTACAATTCCCTGGTTCGGCCGCACCTGGAGTATGCAGTGCAGTTCTGGTCGCCCACCCTCAGGAAAGATATTGAGAGGCTGGAGCGAGTGCAGGCGAGGGCCACAAAATTAATCCCTTCCGCTAGGCATATGGGCTACAATCGACGGTTACGCGCCCTGAACTTGTTTTCGCTGGAAACTCGGAGGCTGCGCGGTCAACTGATCGAGGTTTTCAAGCTCTTACGCGGGTTCAACGATGTCGATTTTAGAAGCATGTTTAGTTTAAATGACAACCCAACTCGCAACAATGGTTGGAAGTTGGATTTGAAACGGTTTAGGACTAGTGTGTGTGGGAATTACTTTACGTATAAGATCTGTGACACGTGGAACAGGTTACCTTCAGAAGTTGTGAACAGTCCCTCTGTGGATCAGTTCAAGAAAAGGTTAGACCAAATCTTACACACTATTTGAGTGTGTAGAAAATTTTCCGTGGCACCCGTTGCCATTGGTACCTCCTCGGTATGGGCCGCAAGGCCTTTTGAGGTACTTCTTTTCCTTGTAACTCCTTGTAACACACTTCTCTCTCTCTCTCTCTCTCATATAAATTAATGCGTTCCACCGAAATAAAAATATTCATATAGTAACGATGTAACAATATATATATATATATATATATATATATATTACAAAAGCGACTAAATTGTATTTCGATGTGTTGGCAGTAAGTTCTCACGTGAAGATGTGAAATAAAGCGTCTGGTGGTGAATATTCAGTGGATTGAATAATCTTATTTGCAATTTGAAGATCTTGGAATTGACTTCAAATTTTACTTTAATTTAAATATCGAACCTTTGTCGAAATTCTGAAATTTCGAAATATCAACATTCGGACAAGCGATAAAATATATTTGAAAAGAAAAAAAATAATTACAAAAGAAATCGCGGGTTGTTTTTCAACTTATAAGGGTTTTCTATTGTTATTTACAGTTATTTTTCATCAATTATCATTTGAATATTTCGTTCAACACTTTAAGCACTAGGTCATGAATATGGACTAAGAACTCCATGCATACGAAAGCGCTTGGTATGTTTGTTTATTATGAATTTACTTACAAATAACTTGTACAAATAAAGTAATTAGTATCTCGTGTAGGATTAGTTAATAAAAGGGGGAATAAACTATTTTGAAGGGTATTCACACGAGAAAAAAATTATTTATCGTTACTGATCGAAAACCAAAGCGTTTCGACCTCAACACTGAAACCCTCATCGGATCAATTATGAAAGCGAAGATGAAACGTTCAAAAATTTATTTCTATGATGAAAAAAAAATGCATCGTTTTTAAGAGTCTCGGAGACCTTATTAATTTTGGCGTTCTCCTTCTCTATCTATGGGCGGGGGTGCGGTGAGGTGGGACATTTTTGCAAGAAATACAGTTGGAACAATAATATATACGATTAATGTTAAACTTGAAGTTATGCAGGACAGAATGCAACTTAAACGAAGTTGCAGACAATCGATCTCATGTACTGAAAAAGATAACCACATTTTCAGTAGCAGTTGCCAGAATTATTTCGGAGCTTGAATAAGTGTTGAGGATACTTTTGTAGAAGAAAAACAAAGTTTGTTTTCTTGTAAAAATTAAACCAATAACTTGAGCAACATTTTTTAAGTTATCTTCAAAAGATATCCTTCAAGTGATCGTCTAAATTATTTATTCTGGGATCATGATGCTATTAGCGCATCTGTATAAGCATTGAAGGGTGAATGGAAGGAGATGCGGAGAATATTAAATCGATGGAACAGTTTTTCGAAGTGGTTTAACAAGATCAAACTAATATTTTGTTTACGTTTTTCTTTTAGAGCGTTTATTATTATTATTATTGCAATTATTTAGCTCTCATTCTTCCCCTTTTCCCAAAGACAAAACGGTCAAGAAATAAATTTACGAGCGTGGCTTCAATTACCCCAAACTCAAAATTACACTAAACATTCGTAGTAGAAACTCTACAGAATGCGATTAGTTTATAACAAAAAAGAACGTAACGAGAATAGTTCTCTTACACCTCTAAATAACTTTAGGTGTACTCATGAATTTATGTATGAAGAAAGGAGTAAGACCAATATTGTGAGTGACCAGAAACACAGACGTCTTCGTTGTTCCGAAAAGCAAATATTACATCTTCTCACCTTCCACCTTTACTTGAATTTATCCTCTGATAATTTATTTATCCTCTGATAAATAATTTATTTATCCTCTGATAAATAATTTATTTATCTGTGAGATTTACACTTCTAATAATTCACTCGGTAAGGAAGATGTAATAAATATTTAATCCAATTTCAAAGAAATAATGTAATGCGCTACAAAATGTCTGAAACCTACAAAAATATTCCTTTGTTCTCGTTTCAGGACGACTTTTACTCTTTGTAAAATATAAATATTGAATTGAGTTCTTTTACGAATTTAATTTAATAAGAAATTCATTTGTTCTTAAAACAAGTTTCAATTTTCATCACTTTCGTCCTAATAATATTTTGAGGGAAAACTACAATATCTCTATCTCTCTCTCTCTCTCTCTCTCTCTCTCTCTCTCTCTCTCTCTCTCTCTCTCTGCCAAGTAAATTAAATTATCTTACAGTATAATACGAAAGACACACAGAGATACAGGTAAATAGAGAGATAGAGAGATAGAGAGATAGATGAGGGAAGAGGGATTCGTTTTCTGGCTGCTTCCAACTTTGATAAAAAAATAAATTATATTTCAATATTTTATGACTGTGATCTTCAATGTCGCTGAAACCTTATCTTTCTATCGTTCATTCTACCTCTCTATCCACCAATATAATCTATCATTTTATCTCTCTATCTACTAATCTAATCTATCAGTCTGTCTATCTGTCTATCTACTTACCAATCTATCTAAGATTGTTTTCATCGAATGTTATAAGAACATTTAATTCAAATGAAGTATTTTCCCATATTTGATAAGAAAATAAACCTTTCTCCCAAAAGGAGTTTCTCTTTGCTGCAAAATTTGCAATTTGGAACCATTTCACGACCTACGAATTTGTCAAACAATACTTCCAATTTCGAGCAAACCCCAAAGGGGATATTTATATATATGTATACTGTTACATATACTGGTTTCTTCTCTCTATAAATCAACGTGTTTCTTACGTAACAAAATAAATAAACACGATAATCACTTTTATCTGTATTGAAAAAATACAAACTTTCAACTCACTTATTATATACTGGACATAAAAATAATATATATATATATATATATTATATATATATATATATAATATATACTGTATATATATCAAAGCTATTGAATTCTCCTTAGGGAAACGGAGCTTACAGATGAAAAGAAGGACCAACACAACAGCAAACATTTTCATTTATTTTTGTACTTCAGCCGTTTCGACAAATCTTTTGTCATCATCAGTAAATTATAAACCTTAAAACCTTAAAACAAAATAAGAATAAATAATTAAAATTACCTCAATACAAAAAGGAATTAAAATCATTAAAATTAAATTAAATTAAACTTACCTCAACTGGTAAATACACAATAATTACGTCAACCTCCATATTCGGCAGCTACTGAGAGAAAACTCTATGAATGTCAGTTACATTGGAAGGTATAATATATCTATGAAAGTACGTTGGTTGGTTAGTTAGAAGAGCTGTAATTTATAAGATGAACTATTGTTGTTAATGGAGGGTTTGTTTCTGTGGATGTACAAAGATTCTAAAATTCGGAGTTCTGTAAGGTTCTTGTTAAAATTTCGAACTGAGTTTTGTAAAGGGGATGGTTGTTATTACTATGGCTTCTAATTGCGGATTGTGGTGGGTTACTGAAGGTTTATAATTCACTGATGATGACAAAAGATTTGTCGAAACGTCTGAAGTACAAAAAATAAACGAAAATGTTTGCTGTTGTGTTGGTCCTTCTTTTCATATATATATATTATATATATATATATATATATATATGCACTAAAATCACAAAATAACACGTGATCTTATTAATAAGCAAACAACCACAGGGAAAAGGAAACACAAAGTCCGAGCGCTTTCGTGATATATTCACATTATCAAGGAGGATAATGTGAATATATCACGAAAGCGCTCGGACTTTGTGTTTCCTTTTCCCTGTGGTTGTTTGCTTATATATATATATATATATATATATATATATATATATATATATATATATATATATATATATATACATCGGTGAGATTATTTTGGACTTCGCTACTTCTGGTTTGGAAAAGCAAACTTTTTGGTTGGTTGTTGATAGTTTGTTTCGAGGATAACGTCAGGATGTTTTTGCAGTAAACTTTTATATATATAAAAACCAGGAAAGCAGTAAAATGAAAGGGGGGGGGGAGAGAGAGAGAGAGAGAGAGAGAGAGAGAGAGAAATAACGCGAAAATTTCTTTACAGAAATTTAATCTTTTTAAAATGTTTGAAAAAAAAGTGTCCCTCGAATTTCCTTCTTTGCCTGTTAGAATTTTAGTTTATTTTAGTTCTCTTTAGTTAGTATTTTTTATACGTTTTATACACATTTCTACTGAAATGTGTATTGGTGTGATTGTCGCGACGTCAATGGGATCCATTGACAATATCTTTCGGGGTGTTGTCCTTTTCCTAATCTTGTATTTTAAGGATCTGATGAGGACCCCTTTTATCTGAAAGTTTTAACTTTTTCCCTTCGCCTAAATTTCTTTGTAATTTTAAATATAGATATAATATAAATATAATTAAATATAATATTTTTTTGAGAATTTGAACAAAAATGTATCATTTACGAGAAAGGGTTTCCTGAAACCCCAAAATTAAAAGTAATCAAACCAAGTTTTTATTTCTTGATTTTTTTTTTCAAAAGTTTTGGACACAATTCTTGATTACTTCAAAGGAAAAATTAATCAATTTTTTTTAACTTTTTAGACCAGACTTTTATAATATATATTTCATATATTTATTTTTTGTAATTAAGTAAATCTTTTAAGGAGATTCTTTTTAATCAAAATTTAATCGAGATAAATTATATAAATTATAATTTTCACAAAAGAACTCATTTTTTCGTAATTACCAAAATTTTCATGAAAATTATACAAAATTTTGGAATTTTTCTGATCTTTGTAAAAAGTTAAAAAATTTATAGTTTATTTGTTACGTTTCTCTTAACGGATTTGTGCTTCATTTATTTATTATAACCAACAATTTCATCTAAATTCAACTCGATTCTCGAGTTGAATTTAGAACAGAATTGCATTCAACTCACTTGAGTTGAAAATGTTCGTTTTAGAAGCCTTTACAGAGCAAGACCTTGAATTATGCCCAGAATGTTTATGGTAACTTTCGGAAGGGTTTCATAATATAAAAAGTAATATTCATATTTAGGAAAATAATAGCTATTTACTTATTTAACACACACACACACACACATACACACAATGTGGATGAGTGTGGAAGAAATGCAGTAACTAAACTCTCCCTTGTGAATGTAGTTAATGCAAAGCTTCTCAACATCACAGACCATCATGTTATTTGCAGTGTGTGAAGAGGATGTACGCAATCTATTTCACACACACACACACACACACACACACACACGAATCTCAGCCAACGGAATGACGTTATGATAAATCATGGAATCTGCGAAAGGAAAGCCAATGATAATATCATTGCGAAAAAATCCATAACTTCTGAAAGCTTTTTCACATTTTTTTAACATAAATTTGTGAAAAATATTTTCTGATTTTGTAGAAGTTAATTTGTTTTATAAATGTGTAATAATATTTTGTAAAGAAAAAAGTCTTTATAATAAAGTTAATCAATAAAAAAATACATTTTTACTGTCGAATTTGTCGATAATAAAAGTGTTTTAATTTTATTTCTGAATTTTTCACTCGACGATCAAAACTCGGACTAAATCTTTGATTTGACTCAAAGAAAACTCGTCTCAACCTAATTTGAAATTGTTTAACAAAATGTTTTTGTCCCTCAAAAAACGACTATTTCAGTTCTGATTCAATTAAAATTCATTCAGTAATCAAAATTGATGATCAACGTTTGAAAAGAGAAACGAAGATTTATCTCGCTGAAAACACGTTTTTGCTTCTTTGATCGAGTTTCGATAACTTTTGATGTAACATTCTCGTTTCTCTTTCATTTGTTTCATCATTAAAATTTTCTTTGCGACAATCTTCGTGTTTGTCTTTCCTCTATTGGAAGGAATGCATTTTACAAAGGTAAACAAATTACGGGAGAATTATTGAACGTAGATTAAATGTAAAAAATGAAAAATAAATACTTTAACTACAAACAAACACGCAAATGTAAATAAATGAATAAATAAAGCGTTTACAATAACTACAAAATAGTTCTAAATCTCATTTCAGAGAGTAACTTTTTGATCGGTTTACAGAACATAATTTTACGCCATTTAATCCACATCCTTGTGCTCATTTGACCCTAAAGACGAATTGGTTGAACTACTGGATTTATGAAAACACTCCTCTGCAGTAAAATATGTTGTACTTCTGTAAACTTAACAACGCTCTAACTGGCAAACATTTGTGAAGCCGAACTTTTTAACCGGCGGTAGTTTATGTAACATTCCGAATTATGTACTGTATAGTAGGTTTAACAGTCTTATCCTCAGAGTTAACTCACAACTATCAACAGCACACGTTAGTTCAAAAGCATTTTGTACATTTTGAAATACCAAATTACCACTTGGATTGCCAGATCTCCCGTTTTTAAACCTCGTTTCCCGACTTCCAACGTAAGGTCTATTTGGAAGCATAATTTTCCCCCTATTCCCCTATGCGGGTCAGAGGAAGCGTACAACAGACGACATTCCTACAAAAAATGACGAACATCAGTTGTGTCGCGGTGGCATTTGGGGGAGAACTGCACGAACATCCGACGGCGATGGCTTCTGATCTATCATTGCTTGTTTTTGTTCTTCAGTTGACCTTCACTCCATTACAGTGTTGCTAATTTAGCTCTCCCCTCTAAATCTAACTTATAGTATTTGAAACTGGTAGCAGGTAAAAATGGAAGTGTTACCAGGCAATGTATCCGATCAGAACTATTGAATCAATATTTAAAAATACAAGCTCCCACCAAGCATATATGCATTCTTCATTTGGGGGAAGGGAAACGCTAAAACAAAGGCGTGATAAATGGTATATTTTTTCTTTTTTAATCTAGACGATTTTGTAGAAGTTTAGTGGAAACTTTTGCAGTGTTGGCAACATCGTTCTATCAGTTGTTTGTCACTGAGAGTAATATATATATATATATATATATATATATATATATATATATATATATATATATAGTCTTAATGATCTCCTAATTATTACATTAATTAACTAATTAATGTAATAATTAATTGAGCAATTATTTACAACTGCATCATGGCTTCGATTGCTGAGAAAAAAGATGAACGAAATATTTCAGCCTCTTTTATCCGCTTTTTACTCTTAGTCCAGGCAATTTGTAGTTAGACCTGGGCAAAATTGCTTCAGAAGCTTTCTAAACTGTTTCCAGCTCAGGAACCATTGCCGAATAACATATCCAAAATCCGACAAAATTGGACCCCGGGAACACCCCCAAAAATGAAATTCAAAATGGCGGACTGGATGTTTCCTACGAAAAAAAAATATATATAATTTACGCTTTTATTTATAGAGATACATTTGATGCTTTTTCTTTCAGTTGTAATGTTTTAAATAATTCAACAATATACAACACAACCAGTTATTACGCAAATATAATGTTATATAGCTTTTTACAGATTTTTATAATTAATAATACAACAATTATTTTTTTCCCAGTTTCAAGTTATGTTCATTACAGAAGAAGTGATACCTGGTCACAAACATACAGAAATTAATCCTCTTCATCACTATCATCGGATAGATTACCGGTACTTGGGTTGTTATCGCAACCACTGATTTGGCACTCGCCACAAGCGGCTGAACAGGGCATTCCATTACGCTTGCATCCACATCTTGAAGTAGCACATTTCGTCTTGCAGGAGCAGCGGATCATGTTGAGTAGATAATTTGGAGCTGGTGGCTTGTCGCAGGCTGTAGGGTAGTAGGAATTATTCTTTACATACCAACCCCACTGTTCTGCATCGATCTTCTCTTCTGTAGACTTCCAGATTAGTATTTGAAAGTATGTGCGAAAGCTGTGGTACTTTGTGGACGCATCGGTAGGTGGCAAACGTTCGGGTGTAACAAAAGATTTAGCTGTAGCTACCTTTTCAACTAACATTCGATGACGTAGTGCGTTAGTGGATTGAAGTGTTTTGCAGCCATACAACAGAAGCATTGCCTTTCTTCCAGCGGCTTCAATGTCAGAGTGTTGGCAACAATCAGAACAGAATGTATTTGCAACTGAACGGAGTTCAGCCACCTTCATCAGTGTGTCGAATGCTTTGGCTTTACCGATCGAAAAAATTCTGGATGTGCTATCACAGCCCGTGAAAGCATGCACAAACAGGAGATACTTGCAGATGTCATTGCCTAACAATGAATGCTGAGAATATCATACACAGGATTAGGAGATGGTCCCCGTCTTATATCGCTGCGATAGTACAACTTGAAACCACTGTCCTTGGCATGGTACAGAAGGAGAATCAGCAAGTCGGTGTCTTCCCCTATTACTGTTGTAGTTGCATTTTCTGATGAGGAAACTGCTGCACGAACGATGTCCACATCAGCATCCCCATCTGCGTTGTGAACAGTACACCCGTGCTTCTTCAACATCTCACCTACGAGGGAAATAAATGCTTGCTTGTTGTTTTCATTAGCCAAGAAGTGTTCCTTCTGGCCAACAAACTTCATGCTTGGACTGAGATTCACATTTCTGCTTGTCTTGGTGCTGCGTCTTCTGTGGGTCATGTCCTTGATCGTAGGAGAGCTGCTGTAGCCATCAAAAACAATGATTGCTTTTCCATATGTTTTCAGAGTGAAATCGGCATATGAGTTGGCGATGCTGTCATATGTTTCATCTTGACGCCAGGAAACACGATGTAGTAGAGATCCACCATCCAATACGTACTGGTCTGTGCACTGAATTTCTTGAACTTCTTCCATGCGTAAAGTGTCAGTGTATTTGATTATTGCATGAGCTAGCTGAGACTTATCGGGTTTCCTCAAGATACTTCGTGATTCGAACAATGCAGGAGGATATGCACACAGTTCGTAACACATGACATCTTCAAGATTCATGTCTCCGCCAGTGGCAACAGTCATCATTCTCTGAAACAGTAGTGCAGGATCTACTTCTATATCTGAAGCATCAGTGATCACAACGGCAGAAGCAGATCCTAGTGTTTTCACTTTGTCAGATCTTTTGGCAGAATATGTAAAGGCTTGTTTCCCAATCATTTTTACGACAATGTTCGTACCGATTGAATGCAATTGATGAACGTTAACTCCAGGATCAGCAGTTAGCCCTGTTACAATGTTGCAGAGACCCGAGGTAGAATGGAATGGGGATAAGGATTCCAGACGTTAAGTACTTTCTTCATGTCATTACTGTCCCTGATTTGTCTACTTCCCCTCATTTCCTTGTGCTGTTCACTACTTTCCAACAAAACTCTGGTGTATTCCTGCATTGCTAAGTTATAAGTGGAACACAGAGGCATAGAAAAGAGCCACGTTGTCCTTTGGATGTCTGTAAATCCACTTCCGCGTGTCAGTCCGCCTCTGCTTTTCAGGGAACGCATTAGTACTTGTTCTATCACCAGGTCTGTGCCGAGTCCGGCCCATAATCTGTCGCTTCTTCTTACCACAAACTTACCTTCCTGGACATTTTGTTAACGGCTGGATTTTCAAAAGGCAAACTTAACATTTTCTGCAGGTACAGGTATATCGATTTCAGGTAATTGTGATGTCCGGCTGCTGCAATTATGGGATGGTCTCCAGCATAGCTTGCAAGTGCAAATCCCACGAGCCGGTTCTGTCTGCTGTTATCAAGGAACGTGCAATGTTGATCATTCGCTGATATTCCAACCAGAGTTGACTTGTTTGCGAAGTAGATTGTAGGTCAGTTTTCTTCGCATCCAAAGTGGTAGCAATCTGAGACAATGCATTCGAAGATTCCACATCCTCAACTGATTGTTTGGCGGTCATAACATCGTCGAGCAGATCACAAGCTTCCTTATGGAGGTCATGAGGAGTTCCATCTTCATTACGAGGGAAAACGTCTGCGACTAGTAAGGTACTAAGAGCTGCATCTACTATCATATGACCACGTATCGCTCTTGAAACAGCTTTTCCAGACATCATGTGTTGCACGGCATTTGGTCCGTATATTTCTTGAAGTACTTCAGACAATCCTGAACCATTCATAAGAGTACCGACTGCTCCCAAAAGATTCATCAGAGTGTGAAATGATCCCAGCATTAAAACAATGTCCTGCAGGTCTCTCTGTTCATTGATGATTTGGGAAGCTTTCCAGAACAAAGGCTGATCAAAGGTAATAATGCATGGGACTTTTTGATCGCGTGCTATCTTGCTCAAATATAGTAATGTCGAAAATATGCAGGTCATGTCAGTTGGCGACATATCTATGATGGGAAGGAACGTGATCGACGCCACACCTGGATGTGAGACACTTGATCCACCGTGAATTGCCTGCATTGTTCCGGACCAACTTGGACCTGATCTTTCTGCTGAAGATATCTGCCAGAGAAGACTAAGTCGACTTATGGTGGCAGTGGGTACTGGAAGTTCGCGGAATGAGATGTCCCTCAACATGCTTCTCGCGTGTCTATATTCCCTAATGTCAACGGTTGCAATCTTCTTAATGTCATTGTCACCAACATTACGCCTGTGAATAGAAGGGTGGATCTTGATCTTCGGAGTTATTGCGGCAATCATACCCATTCCATGAAAGGTATTCTTCCCATCCAAAGTGCAGACATCATGATCGACGTTATCTGCTGCTAGAAGGACTGCAGTGTTTTCATCAACAGTAAAAGAGCCAGACCCACTTGCCAGCGCCGCGTTTCTTTCGAATCTTGTTACTTCTGCATACGACGAACAGTAACCCAGCTGATGGAGAACGTCAATAAGGTACCTTGACCTAAAGTTGTGGTGTAGCTGAACCGACAAACCGATCTGTAGTGGACATAGTAATCCTCTAGGACGGGTTGCTTGCATAATGCTCTGCCCAATTGCACCTATTTTTCTTGAAGCATCCTGTCCCGCAAATGCTTTTGATAATAGCAATTTCAGACTGTTGGGAATGTAATCAAGAGCACTTTCTGCAGTGATGTCATTTGGAGATGGATACACATCTTTTCTAGGCGAGTCGACAGACTTGATATCACTTCTGATTATTTTTGCAGCAGCTTCTACTAGGTAAATCTTCTGTAGCTCTATATCTATATCACATTCTTTCGACTTTTTGTGATAATCTATAAGAATTTCATTAGCTGTCTCTCGTAGTGTTACTACATCTGCCTTCCCACTTTCACCTGATATTATGATCTTGTCTCCGTAACGTTCTAAAAGCTTTCTCTTCATGTGCCTGCGTTCGTAGACAGAGCTCTGACTTCCTTGAAGATATTCCTCCATTTTGGAAATTAGGTCTCCAATCAACAGTTGTTCATCATCATTCTCTTCCAGGTAAGCACAGGTCTGAAGGAATGCTTGGTGTTGCTCTTCATTAGTTGGTCTCCCTTTCTTCGAATCATGATCGTCGGAGGAGTATGCGCGAGGAATGTTTTTTCCACTTCGAAAATTTACGCTGCAGGTGTGATGGTAGACACAATCTGCAGCAGGAAGATCACGAAGATAATACTCCAGACGGCCTTTTACATTAAACGACCATTCATCGCAGCGGCTTTCACAGCACCTTTTTATGGTTTCGGAGAACTCTGTAGTTCTTATTTTGACATGCTCTGATTTTGGTTTGTGTTTGGAAAAAAAGTCCACAAAGGTATCACAAAACAAACAGTGAGTAGCACTGGAAAATGCGTATTCATGAAAACGAGCACTTTTCCTTGGTATTGCCTCGGCTGCGGTCTGTCGCTTCTTTATTTCAATGGTCTTTTTATCCGTAAACCTTTTCCTACATACAACGTGAACACTTATTCCAGCTGTTGCAACAACATCGCTTCCACGGCTGCGGCTGGATGCATTTATACCATCTGCTCCTTTTTGCGAGATGTGAACCACTTCCTGTCCGCTGTCCAATTTCTCCTTACAAATCACGCACAATTCTTCAGGGTCTGCATTCTTGAAGGCGGACGCACACCGAGTCAGCCGTACACCGAGTCAGTCTGAAACAGAAAACACAAATTAATAAACTGTGTTGCAGTATTTAAAAGGAGTACATAATAACAGTTTTAAAGAAAATGACAAGCACAATACGCAGATTTGATAGTGGGTAGTAGGAATTAAAGAGTTGTATATAATATAGTTTATAAAGATGTAGCAATGTCCATTCTCACATACACTCCATACAGTATATTTTATTTACATTACGTGACGTCATAGTTTAATACTAGCCGCCTAATACAATTTTTAGTGTCATATAGGTTAATTTAGAAACGAAATGTGTTTTAAAACATTTTACTGATCAAGAAAAACGTCATAACTCTCTCTACAAAGCGAAATTAAAATTTATTGTATTTCGTAGGAAACTGCCAGTCCGTCATTTTGAATTTCATTTTTGGGGGTGTTCCCGGGTCCAATTTTGTCGGATTTTGGATATGTTATTCTGCAATGGTTCCTGAGCTGGAAACAGTTTAGAAAGCTTCTGAAGCAATTTTGCCCAGGTTGAAGCTATTTTTGCTCTAGATTGCCTGGACTATCTCTAATTTAAATATTTTTACAATTCTTTTCTTTAAAATTTTTAGTGTAGATAAAAATTATATATTTTGTTTCGTCGACGCTGACATCAACAAATTATTTGTTGAATAATTTCCATATCTATTAATTAATTGAATATTGAAGCCACGTTCGTGCTTTGCATTATTTAGTCTTCCAATCATTTTGCAGCATTTTGGTTCTGATAATTATTATTATTATTATTATTTAATAGAATTGAAAACTAAAGCAATGTTTGTCCAGAATAAATATAATATTGAAAACGGGGTCCCAATTCACTATTTTTATTCGGCAGCAATATATCCGCATTCTTCAAATGGTCGCGTTTCAAATTCATCCTCTGAAATATGCTATCCTAAATTATCATTATTATTATTATTATTATCATTATCATTATTATTATTATTATTATTATTATTATTATTATTATTATTATTATTATTATTATTTACACAAAAACGAAGATGAATTAATTTCGAAATCGTCAATAAGTAAAAAATAAACATTTAATGTTATTATAGATTTTAGTGAAACCTTTATAGATTAAAACCTCTTCAAATGATAAAAAATAAAAATTAAAAATCGTCATTGTATTCCACCATTTAAGAATCCATTAACGCTCATTTTTGAAACTTGTGCCGGCAATTGATGCAAAATTGAAGGAAAGAGACACGTTTCTACGAGTTTGGGGGACGCTTATTCCATTTCCGTTCTCAACCGATTTCCGGCATCTCTTTTCCGGATTCAACAAACTTTTAAAAATTTTTAACTTTTTATCATTTCTCCTTTTTAAAGAGGGACGATTTTGAAACTTTAAAAGTAACTATAATATGTGCTGTCTCTGAGGCACTTAATATGCGTGAAGTGCTGTAACTTCACGCGAAACCTTTCAAAGATGAATGGAAATCTAAATAGGTGTGTGTGTGTGTGTGTGTGTGTGTCTATGCAAAAGAGAGAGAAGAGAGAGAGAGAGAGAGAGAAGAGAGAGAGAGAGAGAGATATTATAAACGGAGCTCAGAAAAGATTTAAACTTTTCAGACATTTTTAAAGATTATATTTATTTGCTCATTATCAAATATTTATGATTTTCACTTTACTTTTAACCATGCATATAGAACACACGCACATATATATATATATATATATATATATATATATATATATATATATATATATATATATATATATACACGTGTGTGTGTGTGTATATATATGTATATATGTACTGTATAGTGATGCAACGTTTTTTTTAGGTTCGTATTTTTAAACACTTTTCTTTTGCGAAAAAAATTTAACCTTCTTTTCACATACCTTTTAAGAGTCATTAACTCTTACTATTCAATATACAGGGTGTCCAAGAAAATGATGCAAAAATAATTGGTTAGTTTTCTTATTATTCAGTATCTATACAATGTACCCCGTGAGTGGTCTTTGTCAGTTCTCCCATCCGGCGCGTCTCCAGGTGGCGGATAGGGGAGCTCCCCGCTGGAAAGTGACGTTACTCCCGTGGACCAAAAACTGACAGGGTATGTTCGGAGACCTTAAGGTGGCAGCCCCACCACCGGACTCGGCTGCCGTGGGTTAATCCCCTGCACAACCTGAACGCTCGATTACAGAAACTGAAACTGTGCAAAACGGGACGGATCTAACGTTGACGAACTTTGGCATGAAATATCGGACACGAATTGGATGCTGGAATATACGAACTATGTACGAGACATCGAGGCTTAAGCAAATTGCGAGAGAGGCTGAGAGATATAGGGTGGCGGTTCTGGGATTGAGCGAAACGAGGTGGACAAGAGACGGAGAAGTACGAGTGGGACCATGCCAGAAACTATTGTACTCCGGAAGACCAAGTGGAGAAGAATATAGAGAAGGCGTAGGCATATTGCTCACAGGAGAGGTGGAGAAAAGTTTATTGGAATGGGAGCCAATATCTTCGAGAATAGTAAGAGTAAGATTTAAGACGAAGGCTAGACCCATAACAATTATTCAATGTTATGCGCATACTGAGGATGAGGATGAGCAGAAGGAAGAGTTCTACGAACAGCTCACGACAGTTTTTGGGGGAGTTAAGAGAAAAGACATCGTTATCCTGATGGGAGACCTCAACGCAAAGGTGGAGAGAGAAAACAAAGACGGGGAGTATGTAATGGGCAAGCATGGTATAGGAGTAATGAATAGAAATGGTGAATTTTTCGCAGATTTCTGCAGAGAGCAGGAGCTTGTGATTGATGGTACCTTGTTCCAGCATAAAGAGTGCATAAAATTACCTGGATGTCGCCTGATAGCAGGGCGGAAAACCAGATTGATCATATAGCCATTAGGAAGAAGTGGAGAGGATCGCTGATGGATGTGCAAAATAGAAGAGGAGCAGATGTAGCAAGTGATCATCATCTGGTGATAGCTGTGTACTGGTCACCCTCGCTTTATACTGGGGTTGCGTTCCAAAAAATGTTCGCATAAAGTGAGCCATTTATTACATGTATTTAATAGGGATGCGTTCCAGGACCTCTCCTGCCCCCCCCCCCCCCCCCAAACCTTTCTAACACTCTTTTATAACAAATCCAATGAAAAATCACTTACTAAAACAAAACAATCATCTGACATTATATAACAAAAAAACATTAAAAGAAATAGTAACAGCTTCTAAGAAGTTAGGTGTGCTGTACCTCCTCCGCAGTTTCTTCACTCTCGCTCAATTGCTGTCTCTGTACAGGGGTTTTGTCCGCCCCTGTATGTGAGCTAATCCTTTATTACAATTTTTACAACTTACAATAACATAAATAATTGTGACGCTGGACTATTTATTTTATTTAATTTGGCCCTTAAGCTTTAGGCTTTACTGGGCTTTTATTAAAAATAAACAGATAGTTATTATTAATTAATAATAAATAAATAAATAAATAAGTAAATAAGTATTATTAATAGTTAAAGTATACTTCTCATGTATGGGGTGGCTTAACCCACACAGCCGTACTTGACCTGGTGGAATCAAAGGCTTTTCGTCTCATCAATTCCCCGCCTCTTACTCACTGTCTTTAATCCCTCTCTCTTCGCCGCAATGTCAGCGGTATTATAACTGACACTGCTCTTCTGAACTCTATAACTGCATGCCTCCTCCTTTAACCATGGACAGGAGAAATTCACGGGTCCCTCAGACATAACACGCAATTCATTTCTGACCCATCATTTCCTATTAAGGGTTAAGCACCAGACTTTCGACAGTTTCTCATTCTTTCTCTGTCTAACTCTCTAACGCAAGAGTTAATCGTATTTTCAATCTTTCATCTACTCAACCGTCAACTCTGGAACAATCTTCCACAATCCATCTTTCCCCTGTCTATTACCTCGAATCTTTCAAACTCAGATTGTCTAGGCATCTCCAAAACCCTGGACCTTGGTTTCGGCTCTCTTCTTATTCATTTTTTTGGGGGAGGAGAGGAAATACGTTTTCGAGGGCATCGCCCTTGGCCCTTCCTTCCTGCATAAAAAGAAAATGAGAGAGAGGTTCTAACTTTATTTCCAGTATAGAATATAAAATGGCTTATTTCCAACATAAATTATTCATGGGAACATTATTGCAACTAAAATCTATAAAGTGTCTTAAAAAATATATTTTCTAAAGCCAAATTAATAAGAAAATTTTATCTATTTTCTATAAAACAATATACTGTGACACACACACACACACACCACATTTTATATATATATATAAAAGTATATTTAGGACAGAAATTAGTTAGAATTTAAATCTTAAACAGAAAGTCAAGCTTCACTGTTTCACAAAGCATCGTTCCGCCCATAAAAATAGCTAGCAGCATCATTGCTAAGCATATATAGAAGGTTATTGTACTAACAAGGCTTCCGCACGTTGTTCATAACCAATAAAACCAATAATTAATGTTTTGAGTTATCATATTCAAATGAGTGGTTCAATTTATTATAAGAAGGGAAAATACTCGTAATTAATGAGAGAAGAAAGATGCCCGGCCTCAGTGAAATATCTCGACTAGTCATTTATTATTTCATAAATACAACACCTAAATTATTAATTCATATCTTACATAAAATATTAATTTCATCTATGGTTGAGAACATAATCCCTCGTTTTCTTTTGCCTGAATTTTACCTTGAGGGGAAACTGTTTGAAATTGTAATGGGGTTATTTAAACTAACTTGACATATTTCGAAGGTGAAGTATCTGTATACAGAATGCGTTAACTAAATGGTCGTTTAATAAATGGTCATAAGACGTTTACAGGACACTTGGTGAACGTTTAGTAAACGTATACATTTGTTTGCTAGGATGCGAAACCAGTGTATGTTGTCTTGTACTGGTGTTTAATAAGAAATTTAATAATGTTTTTTTGTGTAATAAATTGATTTAAGTTTATGAAATTAACATATGTAAAATGTAATTGTTTGAAATATAAAACACTAGTTGGCAATATGGAGAGAGATTTGAAATGAGTTGAAGACCGGAAGTATACTCAGAAGTCAGTCTCGGGCGCGGTCTGTTATGAAAAGGAGTGTTTTGTTTGGTTAAGATGTAATTGGGATTTAGAAGGTCTCTCCACGATCTAGTGTTAAATTATGAAATCGGTTCGCTTAACCCCGTCATGTTTATTGTCTTAATTAAAATAAATCAGAAAATAGTGATAATTGTCATCATTTCCCACTCCCTAGCTTTGTTCAAAAAAATGTCGTTTGCAAGTCCAATGTCTCAGTCAAGGTAGCCACGCTAACCGTCTGCCGTTTTATAGAATACAAAATCAGTGTAAAATAGGTTTTAAGAGTGAAAATAACGGAGATAACGTAAAATTAAAGAACGTAACTAAAAATTAAAGTCATTTTACGACACTGTTTGTTGTCCAAATAGGATCCTGTTTTTCCCTCGACCGCTGAAATCATGCAGGGGGAAACGGGCAACGTTTCTTATGAATAAATACTGTAAGCACTGAAGAAAAAGAAGGAGAACGTGAAACTACTTGTAGAAATAAATAAATAAGTAAATAAATAATTTGAAACTAAAAATGACTAATTTTAAACCAATAAAGTCATTTTGTGCCTGAAAGAGAATATAAAAGTACGTCTTCTGTTAAAAGCAAATTAATCAACATCTTTTCTGGGGTGAAGAAATGTTTTTAACTGTTGTTATCATGACTCAAACCAATTTACGGATACTTCATTATTCTTTGCATTAGGCCAGGGATTCCCAACCTTTTCAGGTCGACGTCACGACGTGCCACTTTTTCCTCCATACTTTTCTAAGGACTACCATTAAGGAAGGATGGTGTTACCACCTAACCGAAACTGTAGGGAGGGGATTGTGGTGTTTATTTTTGAATTTTCTTTCTTATTTAAAAAGTTAACTTTATTCTAATGATATTCATCAACATTTGTACTAGTTTGAAAAATGAGTATTGCAAAGGGGCAAATCTTTTTTGTGTGCATAATAATAATAAACCTTAAAAAGAACAGGACAAGAATAACGCACAAACAACATTTGGTGTTGAAAAATCAAAATTAAAAATATATATATATATATATATATATATATATATATATATATATATATTTAGCGCCAGCTTTTTACACGTACACTGTGACCAGAATTTTCAAGATGTGGGAAATTCTTTCATCGAACAAGGGCCCTCAGATGATAACCGTATTTTCATCAAATTTCGATGCTTGACGAAATATTTTCGGGGAACTGATTCCTTGAAAATAATTTAATTGAAGTGGGTGACGCCATGTATTGGAAGAAATTTCAAGTAAATACCATTTCAGTTTATTTTCCTTATCTAAATGTAATTACATGCATATCAATTTTATGTTAATCAGGAACAACATACTAACAGGAACTTACGTTTTAAGATTAAATATATTAAAAATAAATTTACCTTACCTGGTTAAGATTCTAACCAATGCTACTGAAAATTCGAATTTTGCAAGCCGCCATGTTACCCATTCGGCCAGGAGACGTTGAGATATACTGAATGAGTTTTGTATATATTCTCTTCCGCAGTGGTTTCAGTATATATATATATTTTAATATGTGTAGTTTCTGTTTATATATATATATATATATATATATATATATATATATATATATATATATAATTATTATATATATATATATATATATATATTATATACAGTGCTCGAAATGGAAATTTTAAAGCAAGGGTGTGGTCTTTCAAAATTTTGTTAGCGTTGCCCCTCATATTTTAAGAACAATACAATTTTAAAAAGGCATTCTAACACGATAACTTAAGTTTAGTTAAATTTTTCAAGCATACAAAACCGTATTAAATTTTAAAAATTAGCTATTAGTTTTGTCAATTATATGTTGCAAAATACGTTAATATACGGTTAATTTTTTTATTCGTGTAAAGGGACATAATGCATTTATAACTATTTAATCGCATATAATTGATATTTATATAAAAAAAATTTGGTGCTACTGTAGTATGCGGTCTACCTACGATTGGTTAGGTTATTTCATGATATTTTCGTTAAAACTAACGAAAATATCATGACTAAACCTAACCAATCGTCAAGGGCGATTGACAATGGGATGTAAACAAACAATTAGTAAACAAGATAAGAAGCTATAATTAAAAGGTAGACCGCCGAATCGTAGGTAGACCGCATACTACAGTAGCACCAAAAATTTTGTTTATTGCATAGCATATAAAAATAGGTATTTAAAATATAAAAATAGGTAATTAAAATGCAAATTTATTAAATAATATTTAAAAAAAAAAAAAAATGCTAGATTAAAATAATTTAAAAAGAGCATATCCCGTAGCAATTACTGTTTCAGGTTTTCTAGCTTGGCAAGCTGTATAATCTGCATCCTGTTTTCCTTTTGCAATCCATTTTCTTGCATAGTCTCTGGTTTGAAGAGAAGTTGTGGTGGTCCTGCAAACTTAAGGAAAAGCAATTTGGATGCTGCATCAATTTTTATACAGTTTCTCGCTGATGTAATAGTGAGATTCATGCAGCTGAATGAGCGTTCACGTTCGCTCGTTGAAATAATTACTGAATTTATTGCCGCTAATAATGATTTTAGTCTAGGCGGTACATCTTTTCATTTATTTCGAATATATTCTCGAAATCCTTGCGCAATCTTTTGATGGCACTTGAAACTCATCACTCAAGAAACGAACGACTTAGAACTACGTATTGGACGTTGATTGGTTCCGGCATGTATAGATTTCGCGCGCTTTCGTACCCCACTAATTCAAGAGGTGGGGTGCGTGTTCCCCCTCATTTCTTTCCAGCAAAGAAGTAAGGGTGTGCTGCTGACCAATTGAGAGAAGTGGGGGGGGGGTACACCCCCGCGTTGCCGTCCACTTCAAGCACTCTGTAAAATATTTTTTAATTTTTTAACTGAATTTTTTATGCCAAATAATTTTGGTGTGTTATTCTTGTCTTGTTCTTTTTAAGATTTACTATTATACATACACAAAAAAAATTGCCTTTTTGCATAAAGCATTTTTCAGACTAGTCAATGTAGATAATGCCATTTTGTTTTAAACACAAATTTCGCACAAAATTAGCCCTCATCCTACCTTTTGAACAGAAATTTTAAGTCAATGAGAACTTAACATTTTCTTTAAGATCACGAACCACTTACCTTTTAAGTATAGCTTCACAAATTTGGTCTCACTGGCTTTGGATGTGAAGTTCAAAATTTATGTCTTTGGTATTTTTGTAAATTTATGGATTGATTTGCTTTTCCTCGATTTCACAGAAGAGTATAAAAATTTTGTACAAGCGTGATTTGATCAGATGCACAAAATTACTTATTACCAGAAACGACACATATTGTAAAGTAGCTCCGTTGGCCGGAGCTTAGAATTCCCAGCGAATAAACGTCTTACTCAGCTAAACAACAATTTGGCCACATACACTTTGCTCTAGACTTTTTTGTAATGAACAAAGTTGTTCCACCTTTTACATCAAATTATTCGTGACTACATCCTCCATCTTTTGGTGTTGTTGTTGTTGTTGTTGTTCGTTAGCCGAGCAGCCCACCCTGATCGAGCAAGCAGGCGGCACGCAGGTAACCGATCGCCCTCTCCGGAGTGGACCAGAGGTTCAGCGCACTAGTGATGTTGTGTTGTGTTCATTGTTGTGCTAAAGCGGTACAGTCTGTCATAATGTGTTCAATTGTTTGTGGTGTGTCCTGGCACAGGTGGCAGGTGTCGTCTGTGGAGTTGTCTAGTCTGTGTTTATATGTCTGTAAGTTGGGGTGATGTCCACATCGGAATCGTGCTAAGTTAACTCGATCCGATCTAATCAGGCTGGTCTCTGACCTGTCAGTGAGTGGCGGCTTCGCACCTAGGACCGCATTCGGACCGAGTAGTGTCAGTGCTTTGTGGGTTAGGCGTGTTTGTATGTGTTTTCTGTACTGTGTGATGTCTGTGGGGCGTGGTATGGAATGGAGTATTTGGTTATAATGTCTCTCTGGTGTTACCTTAATGGTGCGAGGTGTTGGTGCATGATTGTACATGTAGTGGCAAGGGTGTTGCGGGTTAGTTGTCGCTGCTGCCATGAATTGTGTTCCCCTCATGTCTAAATGTTCCCTAACTTTCAGTATTTTTGTTTCTGTATGCAGGTATTCTATTGGTGTTGTTCGAGTGCATCCTGTAATGATATGAAGTGCGTTGTTCTGTATTGTCTGTAAGGTGGTTATGTGTGTGTTTGAGATAATGGGTGCCCAACATGGGCTAGCATAGTCCATAACTGAGCGAATATATTGTTTGTATATGAGTGATGTTGTTTCCTGCTGGTGTCTAAAGTTTGTGCCTGTTAGTACCCTAAGCGTTCTTGTTGTTGGTTAGCCGATCAACCCACCCTGATCGAGCAAGCCTCTCCGGAGTGGACCAGAGGTTCAGCGCACTTGTGATGTTGTGTTGTGTATTTTTTGGTGTAAAATACGTGTGGTGTAGTTTCTTATGAAAAACAGTTATAGTCTTCAGAAGAGCTGTCCGCGAAGTGCTAGTCGGCGTCAGAAAAGATGTCAACGCACTACAGTGCGTGAACAATATATAATATATTATATATATATATATATATATATATATATATATATATATATATATACAGTATATATTACGCCCAATTAGTGAAATAAACCATTTCATGAACTGATCAAAGCTTGTGCCCATTTCATGAAATGAGCAAGAACGTTGCCCATTTCATGAAATGGTTACTCAGACCGCCCATTTCATGAAACGAGCATTGGTTGGTACGAGTTTCAAATTTTCGTACATAATATTTACGCACATATTTACAAGACAATTATTTACAAGAATAGACATAAAATTTCCAACTCTCATTTCCAGAACTTAAATTTAAGCTTAAAAATAAATTTGGAGAGAATTTTATAAACAACTAAACTATTTTTGTGCGAAAAATTTTCTATTTCAAACAATAAAAGCAAACAAAAAATGGGTAACTTTCCTGCTCATTTCATGAATTGAGCACTAGTCTTGATCAATTCATGAAATGGGCTATTTACAAATTGGACGGAACATATATATATATACAGGGTGGTCCAAAAATTGAAAGAACATTATTTTTAGGATAAAAATGTAGTAACAATTAGATGTATATTTATTTATCAAGCTTAGGTCTAAGATTTGACGTGAGCACCATCAGGATCTCCGCAAATCTCAACTCTGTCCACTGCATTGCGGAACACATTCTCAAGTATCTCATCTTTTAGCGACTGCCGCGACAATGCGGGTTCGCAGATCCTGCAGGTCTGTAACTCTTGTTTTGTAAACCTCATACTTTATAAAGACTCACACAAAGAAGTCTAATGGTGTTAAATCCGGAGATTGTGCTGCCCAGGGCCTGTTTCCACCACGTCCAGTCCGGCGATTTCGTAAGAGCTCAAGGTACTCCCAAACGATGTTTGCATAGTGACATGGAGCTCCTTGTTGAAAGACAACAGTGTTGAGAATGCCATCTGAACGAAGTTGGGGTTCAGGAAACTGCTGAAGTATGTCAAAGAAGTATGTCAAAGAAAAAAGGTCCGTAAATCTTCGAGCTTGTCATACCCAATCAGACATTACCTTTAGGAGAATCTATCTCCCATGCGTAAAACTCGGTTTAATAAGTTTTTGGTATGAATATTTTCAATCAATTCCGTGCATGGCGGCTCGTCTTGGATAATCCTCTTCGTGTAATTCATGTAGAACTTGAATATAGTAACTTCTCTTTTTTAATGTTGATTTTAAAATCGTTAGAACAGTCGTTTTTGGTATGCTCAGTCTACGTGATGCTGCGCGAGTTGATAGTCTAGGATTTGTTTCAAAGACATCTCTTACCAATTCGACATTTTCTTGAGAGGTACCTAGACGTCCAGATCTTGCCTCATCATGAACAGATCCTGTTCTTTTAAATTTATTGACCAGCTCGCGAATTGCTTTGTCTGTAGGTTCTGGTTTCTGAAATGTTCTTTCGAATTTTTCTCTAATTTGTTTGCACTTCTTCCCTTAGATACGTAGTGTTACTACAATCATACGTTCTTGCATATACATCATCATCTATGGTCTGTAGAAAATAAAATGGAAATAGCATTATTTCAGCAAAATAGATAGGGATTTTTGGACCACACTGTATTTCAACTCCTCTTTACGGAAACTAGTTTAGTTTACCTGAAGAGGAGCTGAAATAACTCGAAAATACTCGGAGTGGATGTTTCACTTTTTCCTGCAGGTTATTTCAAAATAAAGAAGTTCAGGCATTTAATGTGAATATCAGCCATATATACTGTGTATATATATATATATATATATATATATATACTTATTTATATGTACATCCATTTCAGGGTACGAGCAGCTGGCAGCAGCAGCATTAACAACCAAATAGGGGTTGCAGCTTAAGGAATTCGTACATAAACAAAACATTCACATAGCACTTATACAAGAAACAAAACTAAAACGCACACACAAAACACCCACCATCCCTGACTTTACGGCGATCCGTCAAGATCGTACTGGGGGTCACGGGGGTGGACTCATCACTTACATATGTAAACGCATTAGCTACAGTGATGCCACCCAAAACATTACAAACACAATCCAAGCAGATAACACGATAGAAATACAGGAAGTTAACATTAAAACACGCGCAAAACACAACACCACACTCATCAACATTTACATCCCACCAGATAGTTCACCTCAGGTGCCAGCCAATTACAATCCACAGTTACAAAATCTGGCCTCTCTCACTAATGTCATCTTAGGAGGAGACTTCAACGCTAAAGACACTAGTTGGTACCTGCACAACCAAAACAACACCAGAGGCGCCAACATAGCCACACAACTAAACAGCCTCTTCATTCTTAACAACACAGAAGAACATACACACATACCACATCAAACAAGATACTCAAACTCCTCCCCAGTCATAACGTTCTGTTCCCCCTCACTAGCAAAACATACACACTGGAGAACAGAAAAACAACTGTCATCAGACCACCTGCCCATCATCATTACAACACGTTCTACACTCTGCCCCAACAGCCTTAGGCACACTTACAGAAATTACAAGAAAGCTGATTGGGAACAGTTCAAAATACAGACTGAGGAACAATTCACCACATTAAACATACATCTTAAACACTTGGGCCCACAGGGAATACTAGCTCTCACAAACATCAGTACATATTCATACCAACACTGTATTATTCCTAACATATGGAAACAAGGTAAACTTATTACACTGCTCAAACCAAACAAAAATCGAACAGAACCAGCTTCCTATAGACCCATTACTTTACTATGCACACCTTCCAAAGTAACAGAAAGACTAATCTTACAAATCACCAACCCACACATACCACTATCGCCTACTCAACATGGATTCAGACCTCACCACTCAACCACGACATTACTCACTAACCTCACGCAGCACATCATGGATGGCATCAACTCCAGACGACCAGGTCAACGTACACTATTAGCAACAATAGACATAATTAAAGCATTTGATGCTATCCCACGCTTCCCTCTCATAAACAAAATACTCAACACAAACATGCACAATAACACCAAAAGGTGGCTGAGCAACTATCTTTCAGGAAGATACTCACATGTCACATTTAATGGCAAGTCATCCAAAAACAAGCTTTTTCCGAACGAGATCCCTCAAGGCTCTGTTCTCTCACCAACACTGTTCAACTTATACAAGCATCATATTCCAACACTCATAGATAACAAGCTTACCTTATCATCATATGCAGATAACATCACTCTAACATCCACCCACAACAACATCGACACCGCTACAAATAACCTACAAACATCCATAAACAGTATACAAGACTGGCTCACACACAATAGACTCAAAGTAGCGCCCACAAAATTAACCATCACCTTGCTAACAAGCAACACAAAAGAACACCAGATAACTCCACAGCTTACACTGAACATCACCAACATTCCACACACTCACAGGACCAAAATACTTGGAGTCACATACAACACATCATTACCTTTTGCAAACCACATTCAGGACATTACAAACAAATGTACGTCAAGACTTAACATGCTTAGGCTACTAACAGGCACAAACTTTGGACACCAGCAGGAAACAACATCACTCATATACAAACAATATATTCGCTCAGTTATGGACTATGCTAACCCATGTTGGGCACCCATTATCTCAAACACACATATAAACACCTTACAGGCAATACAAAACAACGCACTTCATAACATTACAGGATGCACTCAAACAACACCAATAGAATACCTGCATACAGAAACAAAAATACTGAAAGTTAGGGAACATTTAGACAGGAGGGGAACACAATTCATGGCAGCAGCGACAACTAACCCACAACACCCTTGCCACTACATGTACAATCATGCACCGACACCTCGCACCATTAAGGTAACACCTGAGAGACATTATAACCAAATACTCCATTCCATACTACGCTCCACAGACATCACACAGTACAGAAAACACATACACACACACACACACACACCTAACCCACAAAGCACTGACACGACTCGGTCCGAATGCGGTCCTAGGTGCGAAGCCGCCACTCATTGACAGGTCAGAGACCAGCCTGAGCAGATCGGATCGAGTTAACTTAGCACGATTCCGATGTGGACATCACCCCAACTTACAGACATATAAACACAGACTAGACAACTCCACAGACGATACCTGCCACCTGTGCCAGGACACACCACAAACAATTGAACACATTATGACAGACTGTACCGCTCTCGCACAACAACGAACACAACACAACATCACTAGTGCGCTGAACCTCTGGTCCACTTCGGAGAGGGCGATCGGTTACCTGCGTGCCGCCGGCTTGCTCGATCAGGGTGGGCTGATCGGCTAACCAACAGCAACAACCAAATAGGGGGCCAAAGTACTGAGGAGACTTCCGTATGTGGTTCATCACCACTGAAAGCAACAATGCTCTGTCTTGTCAAAAGAATATCCATATCCCTATTCAATTTATTGCAATTTTCGTTAGTTTGTATTGCAGACACCCCCAGTTATTATCAATCCTGCCTGGTACATGATTCTTCAGGAGCAAGTTGCACTGCACGTTTGTGTTTCCTCCCCAACGCAGCACAAATTTACCTGTATCAATCACAGTCATACTCGTACTACCTCAGGCTTGCTCTACACAAACTGGACCAAAAACGCAAGTATCCACAATCGCTAACCGTCCGTATACAGGCCTGTATTTAGTTTAGAATAATATTTTTGGAGCAAGTGTAGTTTACGTCCCCCTGTGGTCCTAGTGTAGTTTACGTTCCCCTACATTATCCTAATGTAGTTTGCGTTCCCCAACTTTGTCCGTGTACCTAATCAAATAAAACGTTAAAACTAACGAAAATTTTACGACTTAACCTAACCAATCGTCAATATATATATATTCCGTGTGACCACGGAATCATAATACATAAACTGAAATATATGGGAATAACAGGAAAAGTAGGGAAATGGATATTAATTTCCTTAGTGAGCGGAGGCAAGTCGTTACAGTAAAAGGAGTATCTTCATCAGAATCAGAGTCCTCAGCTCAGTACCACAAGGAACAGTATTAGCTCCACTACTCTTCATAATCATGCTAACTGACATAGATGAGGACGTTACCAGAGACAGCACAGTAACATCCTTTGCGGATGACACAAAGATCAGTAGAAAAATAAGAAACCCAGAAGACAGGATCTCTACAAACCGACATAAACAAAATCTACAAGTGGACTGAAGACAACAATATGAAGTTTAACACCGAGAAATTTCAGCTATTACGGTACGGAAAAAGAGAAGACCTAAAGTGCATGGAATATTATACCCCAAATGGACAGGAAATTCAGAGAAATTCCAGAGCAAAAGATTTAGGGGTTGTAATGACAGATGATGCGAAATTTGAAACACAAAATAAGATAGCAGTAAACAGAGCAAAGAGAATAACGGGTCAGATATTGAGAACCTTTAAACGAAGGGATAGGAATGTAATGATTCTTCTACTGAAAACCCTGATCATACCCAAATTAGAATACTGCTCGGTCCTAACTTCCCCATATAAAAAAGAAGACATTAGACAGCTGGAGGGGATCCAAAGAAGCTTCACAGCCAAGATCAATGGATGCAAAGAACTAAATTACTGGGAAAGGTTACGAGAACTAGACCTATATTCACTGGAAAGGAGAAGAGAAAGATACACCATTATTTACACTTGGAAAATAATGGAGAAACTAGTCCCTAATCTTACTCTGAATCCCATAACTCCCCAAACAACGATGGAAAGTAGAAGCGGTAGACTGTGTTGTATTCCCAAATTGAAGGCGAGACAGGGAACATCCTTAACCCTGAAAGAAAATAGTTTTGTAGTGAGAGGACCAAAACTGTTTAATCAGTTGCCCAAAGGCCTAAGAAACACGAAGGGAGTTGCAGTGGAAATCTTCAAAAGAAGACTAGACGCCTGGCTCAGAACAATCCCCGATGAGCCGGGCGTACCTGGCTATGTGAGGTGGAGAGCGCAAGAATCCAACTCACTACTTCACCAGGCCAACTCGAGAGGAGGGGCGACAAGCTCGACCTTCGCGAAATGAGAAATCATCGCGCGGAACCTTTGTAAGGTTGTAAGGTAAGGTTATATATATATATATAATATATATATATATATATATATGTATATATATATATATATATATATATATTGACGATTAGTTAGGTTAAGTCGTAATATTTTTGTTAGTTTTAATGTTTTATTTGATGGATTCATTTAAAAAATGTCTCCTAAAGATCCTAGTGTAGTTTACGTTCCCCAACTTTGACCTAATGTAGTTTGTGTCCCCTTTTGCGTCAGGGAGACGTAAATAAACTACACTTGCTCCATATTTTTTATATATCTGTAGACTCAACACGGACAAAGGATCACTTTAACATATTGCTTCCCAAAGCATTCGGGAAGCAATATGTTAAAGTGATCCCTCCTGCGAAGCAATATGTTGAAGTGATTAACACTGGGAAGCAATATGTTAAAAAAAAGAAAGGTTGGTTGGTTAGAAAGAGGTTGGTAATCTAGGCTGGGGGGAAAGATCTTCAGGTGGATCATATATATATAAATGCCCGGTTAGGTTTATTGAATGCCCGGTTAGGTCAACTGAATGCCCGGTTAGGTTAAGTGAATGCCCGGTTAGGTCAACTGTACGCCCTTGATGATTGGTTAGGTTAAGTCGTGATAGTTTCGTTAATTTACTGTCAAAACTAACGAGAATATCACGACTTAACCTAACCAATCATCAAGGGCGTACAGTCGACCTAACCGGGCATTCAGTTGATCTAACCGGACATTCAGTTGACCTAACGGGGCATTCAATTAACCTAACCGGGCATATATATATATATAACTGCAAACACGCAGTATAATTAACGTAAAGAACGATGCTTCTATAGGAGATATTCCGCGCAAGACGAGAGAGAGAGAACGAAACAAATGAAAAAATGAGGTAACCACCCGGGAATCGAACCCGAGATCTTCCGATTGCCGGTCAGATGCGATAACCATTACACCATGGGCCTCACTCTTCCAAATGCCGTAATTCTTCTACATACTCGCAGAAACCAATGCCCCAAGGGGGCACCTCCCGCATGCCGTAACATTATATACATTTAACTGCAAACACGCAGTATAATTAACGTAAAGAACGACGCTTGTATAGGAGATGTTCCGCGCAAGACGAGAGAGAGAGAACGAAACAAATGAAAAAATGAGGTAACCACCCGGGAATTAAATGTATATAATGTTAAGGCATGCGGGAGGTGCCCCCTTGGGGCATTGGTTTCTGCGAGTATGTAGAAGAATTATGGCATTTGGAAGAGTGAGGCCCATGGTGTAATGGTTATCGCATCTGACCGGCAATCGGAAGATCCCGGGTTCGATTCCCGGGTGGTTACCTCATTTTTTCATTTGTTTCGTTCTCTCTCTCTCGTCTTGCGCGGAATATCTCCTATACAAGCGTCGTTCTTTACGTTAATTATACTGCGTGTTTGCAGTTAAATGTATATAATGTTACGGCATGCGGGAGGTGCCCCCTTGGGGCATTGGTTTCTGCGAGTATGTAGAAGAATTACGGCATTTGGAAGAGTGAGGCCCATGGTGTAATGGTTATCGCATCTGACCGCCAATCGGAAGATCCCGGGTTCGATTCCCGGGTGGTTACCTCATTTTTTCATTTTTCGTTCTCTCTCTCTCGTCTTGCGCGGAATATCTCCTATACAAGCGTCGTTCTTTACGTTAATTATACTGCGTGTTTGCAGTTAAATGTATATAATGTTACGGCATGCGGGAGGTGCCCCCTTGGGGCATTGGTTTCTGCGAGTATGTAGAAGAATTACGGCATTTGGAAGAGTGAGGCCCATGGTGTAATGGTTATCGCATCTGACCGCCAATCGGAAGATCCCGGGTTCGATTCCCGGGTGGTTACCTCATTTTTTCATTTGTTCGTTCTCTCTCTCTCGTCTTGCGCGGAATATCTCCTATACAAGCGTCGTTCTTTACGTTGATATATATATATATATAATATAATTATATTTAATTTTAAATGATTTTAAATACCTAAAAATCGTGAAACTGGAGTTCATACCCAGACTATTGAATCTTACTGGAACAAGCATAAATACCATATAAAGAAAATGAAAGGATGCAAAAAGGAGCTACTCAACTCGTACTTGTGGCAAATGATGTGGCGTGACCGATTCTTTCGAAATCCATTTTTACTTTGTGTGACCATATAGCCCAACAATTCTAATAAATTTACTTTCAATCTAATATTTTAACATGTTATGATTTACTTTTTATGCCTTTACTTTATTAAAGCGAACATTTTTTATCGTACTCCTTATCCTAAATATTGGGAAGCAATATGTTAAAGTGGTTAACACTGGGAAGCAATATGTTAAAGCGATATACACTGGGAAGCAATATGTTAAAGAGAGGTTCCCGGGAAGCAATATGTTAAAGTGATTAACACTGGGAAGCAATATGTTAAAGCGATATACACTGGGAAGCAATATGTTAAAGAAAGGTTCCCGGGAAGCAATATGTTAAAGTGATCCCGGACAAAAACACTGTATTTGTAAACGCAAACGGAATAGAATTTAAAGAAAACTATGTCTTAAAATAGAGTAAAACCTCCCAAGAATTGAAACCCAGAATAAAATTCAAAAAATCTTTTAAATCTTACCTTTTTTCCTTACTTTGTATTTATGTTTGCAATATTTCTCCAGTTTACGTCTTTATAATCCAAGTATCATCTATTACCATTGACTTTTTTTACCCATCACTATTCGTGTTATTGCTGTTACCATCATAATTATCAATATTATCTTTATTGTTATTTTCTTTATCATTATTACCCTCATTAATATAGTTATTATTATTTTTATTATTAATTCCAGACACGATACCCTTGTTATTCTCACTCAAGTTCGATAGGCGACTAAGCTCCAACGTCGCGCGGACAGAAATCTTATTCAGTTGAACAGCATTTTGGCCACATAAACTTTGCTCTAAACTTTTTTGTAGCGAAAGAACTTGTTCGATGTTTACGTCAAATTATTCGCGACGACGTTCTCTGTCTTTTGATATAAAGTGCGTGTGGTTTAGTTTGTTTTGAAAAACGTTATAGCCTTCAGAAGAGCCCAGGGTCAAAAACGATATGAACAAATGACTCAAAATCTTGATTTTGGCCTGGCAAGTTATCATTAAATAATTTTAAATTTACCCGGGCAGCAAATTGGATAGCGGGCAACCCACAGAAGAAAAAGTTACAAACTAATATTACTAATATTAAATAATTAAATAATATAATAAAATTAATCCTAAAATTAAGTAATAAAGCTAATATTACTCTTGAAAATATTATCATGAAAGTAATTAGCAATTAGCAAGCTGCGTATTTATAACCCTCTTGCGTACTACCTGGAAGAGCTACGCGGACAACAGGTTGGGAATCGCTTCATTACGCACATATACAGTTTGAAGTAACTGTAATTGTAACTGTAGCTGTAACGGTAACTGTAACTGAAAAATAATATAAAGAGCAGTTATTGTTTTTCGCGCAGTACTCAACCTTTATAAGATAGAAAAACCAGTTAATTGCCTTTTCTTGTTTTACGTGTATCAAAGTGCGGTCATTGCACAAAAAGCACTTTTATGCTTTGTAAAGATGAGAGAATAAAGCGGAGTCCAGGACGGCTCAGTGAGTTAAGGCAGTGGTCATATGGTCAAGCCGCGCTGATTTCCAATTTTCTAATAAATTGTCTTTTCTGCAACGTTTCGGGCTTGGGATAGAAATGAAAAGCTTCATTGCTGATTCTCACTTTGTATTGTAATAATATTCCTCGAAAGCCTTTTGTTTTCACGCATTACTTTTCAAGTGAGAGATGCGTAACGGAAGTTCTGTCTGTAATTTTAAAAGTTTTAAAAGTTTAAAGCCCTTTAATAGCTTATATAGAGTGAACCAAAAGTAGGTGGACAGTAAATGATAACGTTTATTTTGAGAATACATATTTAATTTTTTTGTATACTATAATACAAAATAAAATTTAAATAAATTTAGTTATAATATTTAATAATATAACACAAACACCATAGTTATAATGAACACCATAGTTATAATATAATATAACACAAACCGTATTCAACCTACTGTCCACCTACTTTTGGTTCACCGTGTATACAGGGTGAGTCACGACGAAATGTCATAACTTCGGAAGGTTATAGCTGAGGTTATTCCCAGTCAAAAACTTCATATAAACATAGGTCCGATTCTTAACGGTTATGGGGCTATGGATGTTTGAATTTCAAGCATGCGTATGCCTGACCCTTGAACTGAATTGACAGTTACTTACCGAACCGAACTAACTACGCAGTAGAGTGTTGTGTTTCACAGCGTGCAGTTGATGTTTTGTGCGTTCAGTATGCCTTTTACGTTTTCAAATGCCGAATATGATATAGTGTATGTTTACGGATTTTGCGATGGAAATACTACTGCTGCTGTCGCTGAATACCAGCGACGTTTTCCAAATCGAAGAATTCCGGATCGACGAGTGTTTAGCAACGTTTCACGGAGATTGCGAGAGAGCGGTTCATTTCCTAGCGTTACTGTTTTATCTGAGCGTTCGGTACAACAAGATGTGCTGAACAAGAAAATATTATTCAGATGGTACAGCGGAGTCCTCATGTTAGTACGCGAAGGATTTCCACACGTCTTAGAGTTCCTCAAATGAGAGTATGTTAAACGTTACACGAAGAAGGCATTTATCCATACCACGTACAGCGCGTTCAGCACCTCCAACCTGGGGATCGTGCCCAACGGCTGGAATTTTGTAATTGGCTCAATGCCGATCGACAATTGCATCGATACGTCTTGTTCTGTGATGAGGCTCAATTTACCCGCGACGGTGTCAACAACACTCGCAATTCACATGTGTCGTCAGAAATGAATCCTCATGCCATTGTGGAAAGTAATTTTAAACATCGGTTCAATGTCAATGTGTGGTGTGGTATTCTGTACGGTCAGCTGATTGGTCCGTTTATCTTCGAAGGTGGTCTTACAGGTGACATTTATCTACGATTTCTGCAAGACGAACTGCCGTCACTGTTAGAAGATGTACTTTTGGCAACACGATTGCGTATGTACTTCCAACAAGACGGAGCTCCTCCCCATTTTAGCCGTGCAGTGAGAACGCATCTCGATGATCGATGGATCGGTCGTGGTGGTGCACAAAATTGGCCACCCAGGTCTCCGGACCTAACCCCTCTAGATTTTTATCTGTAGGGGCGCATGAAAGAGCTGGTGTACCAGAGAAAAGTGGAAACACAAGATGCATTGCTTCGTCACATTTTGGATGCTGCAGCCCTCATAAAGAACAATCGTAATGAACTAATGCGAGCTACACGCGCGATTCACAGACGAGCCGCGATGTGTATTGAGGCCGAGGGTAGTCATTTTGAAGTTATTGTGAATTCATGAATAAAAACTTTAGCAGCTATTTGTTCGCTTATTCTTATTTTTAAACATTCAAACATCCATAGCTCCAAATATCCATAGCTCCATAACCGTTAAGAATCGGATCTATGTTCATATGAAGTTTTTGACTGGGAATGACCTCAGCTATAAGCTCCCGAAGTTATAACATTTCGTCGTGACTCACCCTGTATATATATTAAACTGCAGTCAGTTTCAATACTTTCTTTATTCAAATATTTTGAGGATTTCCATTTTCAAATGTTACCTGAAAAGTTGCGTGTATTTTCTCTCTGTTTTCGCTCCTTTGCCACGAACACGCCAAGTGATTCTTCAAACTTTATTTCAATTCATGGGGTGAGAACTTTCTGAAATTAAAAGCTCTTAAATTCGCCTCAAAACACAGTCTTTTATTGCGTCCCCCTTTTACCAATTAGCAGTTAGATTCATGCTTTGGTTTCTTCTCTCTCTCTCTCTTCTCTCTCTCTCTCTCTCTCTCTCTCTCTCTCTCTCTCTCTCTCTCTCTCCAACACGCAAAAGAAAATCCTTCATTATTTTTTTTCTTGTGGACAAAATCGCCTCTGAAATCTGCTCGAAACAGATGGTGTCATAATACCAAAACAAAACAGACAGAACAGATAAACCGACTGACTGTAATGGGGGGATTGACACGGATTCATCTCCCCTCGGTCCAGCAAGACTTTCCCTCGCTCTGTGCCCTCGTATTTGCTTTTTCCTCTCAGCATTTCATATATTTTGTCAGAGAAAATCATAATAAAACGATTCTCAGGTAAAGTCTCATGAATAGTTGAGTTCAATTTAAGGAAACTATCTCATTTTCGTTAATGGCAAGATAAAAATTAAATTGAATAAATTAAGTCTTGCTTTTACACCGTAAGAAAGGAAATGTAAACATACACACACACACACACACACACACACACACACACACACACACACACACACACAAAGAAAGAAATGAGAAGGAATCTTAGTAAATATTTTATCTGCGGCACAAGACAATGGTTTGTGGAATCCAATGTGTAAATCCTTTGAAGGACATAAAAGTAAAATATTATCACATAAGCCGTCTTCCTCTCTTCACTGAGCTCCAAATCCGCGCGAAACCTTTTTCCCCCGCTCTTATTCAGAGCCTTTAAAACAGGTTTTGATCCTTCTTTCTTGCCCCCCCCCCAACCTGAAAAGTTCTTAAATTAATGCTTAAAAAGCGGTTTTGATTTTTTTTTTTTTGTCATTTCATATTCCAAAATTCTTATTTTGGTCTCTTTGCGCGTTTCCTGTCCCGTTCTACTTCCTATGTCTTGGTTTTACATCACACAGATACTCTCTCTCTCTCTCTCTCTCTATTAAACTGTACCACAGAAAAGAAGGTAAATTTAGTCTCCTCGGCAAAAATTTTGTAAAGAAAAACTTGTATTTTGTCGTTTTTACTTTTGGCAATTCACAATTTGAGTTTTTAAAGTCCATTTTGTTTATTCTCATTTAAATGCAAATGTTTAACTGGAAAAGGAATAAAGGATGAATTTATTCGTATTTATTCTATAATTTAAGATAAAACGATCTTCTAATACCATTTTTTGCGCATTTACGAAAAAGAAATTCAATTTATTTATATTCAAATGTTTTTAGGAATATTTAGGATTGAAATTTCAAACCTAAAATTTAGGTTTTAGGAAATATTTTATAAAATATACGAGTTTAAGGGCCAAATTAAATAAAAAAAAATAGATATAATCGTCCAATTAACATTTGTTTGTTCAACGTTTAAATTATTGAAAGAATTACAGGGTGTTCCTAAATTATCTTTCCTAGTTTGAAGGTAAATTAAAGATTAACTAATATATATACAAGCGTGCAGTTTGCACTATCTTGTAGCCCAAAGCAAAGAGTTTTTCTTAACTTGTCAGTAATTACGCTGCCGTCTGTTATAACGCTGCACCACAGTCACTGACTTGGTATTTGCAAGCCACACGACGCATTGAGCCTTTTCTTGCACGGTCGTCATTTTTCGTTTTTCGGGGTTACTTTACTCACTGGAATACAAGATGGGCTACAAGATGGTGCAAACTGCATGCCTGTATGTCTATTAGTTATTCTTTAATTTCCATTCAAACTAGGAAAGATAATTTAGGAACACCCTGTATAATAATTGCAATATAATAATCGTAATAATTGTAATATGATAATAATCAAATATGTAATTGTACATAATTTTATCTTAATATATAAAAATGTAACATCGTTTTCAATAGTGGGCCACACTGGACCACATCACGACCGTAGCTCAGTGGTAACACCGTTTCCGTAAGCGAAGTGAAGATCCTAAGATCGGGAATTCGACCGATCCAGGAGTCAACGCAATGGTCCGCATTTGTCTGGCATGATAGCTGGGCCAGTTTCTGGCCCTCCTCACTACTATTAATATTATACTGGGTCCCACCTACTGTACCTTACAGCCCAGTGTATCCCTCCCTCCTTTGGTAACTGATAATACACAAAAATGTACATACAGTGTGTAATATATTCGTGTTTACACTTTCACACGAACGGAAATGAAAAAATTCTTATCGCTGTATTTTACGCGTCTCTTATTATTTACTAAATAACTGGAAAATACTCGGGCTGATTTCGACCGAGTTTAGTAGATGGGTTGGGCTCCAGCCAAGGAAGAAATTACTGGAGCGTGGTCTCAGTGTAGGTCAAAGGTCACAGCGGCGAGTCAAACAACTTTATTTAGGCGAAGTTCCGCGTTCTAATAAACACCTCTCTAACTGTATGTATGCATGTAGGTATGTATGTATGTATGTATGTATGTATGTGTGTGTGTGTGTGTGTATGTATGTATGTATGTATACAGCGACTGACTGGTAATTCAGAGCTGCCAATAAATGTTTGCCGAGTGAGTGGACAGTATCACTGAAGAGGAATTTTCACGTAAATTAATCCATTTCATTGCAGACGAATAAAATGTTTTTTATAAAAATGCTGCTCACAGAAACGAAATGTAATTCAAGAGACACTCTCTATAGACCTCTTTCACGAAGGCGTAACGTAGTAACTTAAAACTTAGAAGCGTTCGTGAAGGAAATCTGAATGGCTAAAATCTCTTGAGGCGAAATCTCTTATAAACTATTGAACAAAACAGTAAGAAAAAGTAGAGTCGCTTCAACGTTTCTAAACAAAACAAAAAATGAAAAAGTTGACATTTTTTTTGAAGTCGATTCCAAAACGTGTCAGTTACTGCTTTTACGTCATTACATGTTTTATAAATAGAATTAAAAGATGGAAAACTTGATACTTCGTGACGCGGGTTCGAATCCCCCTCATTACCAGTCTGTCAATAATTTAATTTTCTTTATTTTGTAATTTTAAAATGTGAGGGTATTTTTATATGCGATACAATAAAGACAAAATATACAAAACCACAAAACTTGTATTTTGTCTCAGTGTGACGTCATTTTTAAGTTAAAAAAACCATATTCTCCTCAGACCTTCACTAAACAAATTAACACATCTCGTTAAGTCTTTAATGATATTTTGATATATCAGTAATCGTATCTCAGAGATATGTGTGTGTGTGTGTGTGTGATAACTGGAATGCTTTACAGATTACTACAAGATATCTGTCATCAAAGATGTTTGTTGACCACAATATTGGTTGTTTTAATGTCAATAAACAAACGTACAACGTATTTTGATTTGTAGAATTCGCATTTCCAGAAATCCAAAAGTTGCCTCCTTTTGTCAGTTCTGCGAACGACCCCATAAATATGGGGTAACCGGGTTAAAATTATTCGTGCAACCCAATTCAAAATGACGTTCAATTTCTTTCTTAACATTAAGTTTGGTTTTGTATCGAAATGTTTGTTTTATTTAATATCATTTTTTAAGTTAAAAATCTTAATTTTTATTTATTTTTATCCGTTAATAATTATTAAGTAATTTCTTTGTTAATTAAATTTTCTTTAATTTTCTTTATTTTCAAAAGTATTTTCTTTCAATTAAAGAGTTTTGTTTTAATTTCATTATTTTAATTGGAATTAAAACCGCGAACAGCCTCATTCTGACGAAGGTCAAGCTTTTCACTCCACCTTAGACCTACAGTTTAACGTGGAATCCGAACCACGCCCCATCAGCAGCCCAGCGTCTTAACCACTAGGCCACCTAGGATACCCATTTATCTACCAACCACTTCCTTTATCGTGTGGAAGGATGAACAGCTGGGTTTTTGCTGCACGCCGGCTGCCGTCGGGTCTCGAACCCGGGGCCGATGGATTCGTAGTCAGCGACGCTAACCACTACACCACCGAGGCGCCTCTATATATATATATATATCGTATTAAAATTCTGGAAAAATCTAAAATAGCTGCTATAAACGTAAAATGAAAACGAAGAGGAGGTTTCGAACCAAATAAAATGTCACCTCCTCATCAGGTTTATTCGAGCAGATAGACAAAGAAAGAATTGGTTGGTTGGTTGATCCTTTTAACCTTCTTCACTCAACTCACCTGAGGGTCTTGAGACGGGCAATAACCGCCCCCCAACTGGGAAAAATAAGTTCCCTTTGAAAGGGAATTCTAGCCAAACACATTACCCGTAAGAGGCTCGTCACTGGGTATTATTTGCAATTAAATGGGTATGGGTATTATTTACAATTACTCTTAAGTCATTATTAGTACAATCATTGTACAAGTATCATGATGTCATTTCTGCACCAATTAAAGAGTAATCACGTGTTAGAAATGTCCCTAGCAACGTCTAGTTGCTAGGCAAAAGTAAATCATATTTAATTTCCTATCTGGATATTGTTCTGTAATCTGTTCTTTCAGATTGTCTCTGAAGTTAGGTTAATGATTATCAAATGTATTTGGTTCGAACCAGTTCCCCTTTTTAAAGAGGACTTAGTTTTCACATTGGCCAACGTTGAAAGAAGGACGTTAAACAGATCAACTAACCAACCAACCAACCCATTCTTTCTTTGCCGTTCTACTTGAATAAATCTGATGAGGAAGCCATGATTAATTGGCTTTGAAATGTTGTTCACTTAATTTTAACACTTTGTTTTTAGTTTTTCTTATATACTGTATAATGTTTATATAGATATATGTAAAAATGGACAATGAATAATCCCTTCATTCATATAATTCTGATGTTCATTCATATACTTCGTATATTTATATAATCCTTATATTCTTATTCATATATTCATTTTGACATATCAAACCCAAAATCGTATCACGCTGACGAGTTTGGATAAAATTTTGATTTGCTTTCTATTTTATAATAGGTGAATTATTTCCTTGTAAACTACTTAATCATTTTGTATAAAACCCAAAATCGTATAACGCTGACACAAGTTTGGATACATTTTTGATTTGCTTTCTATTTTATAATTGGTTAACTATTTCTGTTTAAACAACTTAATCATTTTCGTAGACTTAGCTTAATAATGTAATCTTGTTTATTCCCTGTATACATTCTCTCTTCGTTGTAAAAGATGAAGTCATGTCCTGCTTAGCGTTTAATTTTTAATCTTAAGCCTTTCATTTTGGCCCATGTGCATGTTTGTTTGTAATTCGTGATGGGAAGGCATATTTCAATTTCCATTTTTAGTTAACTCGGCAGATCATGATAACATCAGATCTGTCAATATGCGGTTTAAAATTTTAAAAAATATGGCTTCCTCTTGCTTAGCAAACTAGGCATTGATACAGCAAAAATATTTGTTTTGTCTTTAAATGTTTTGCATAGTAAATCAGCCTATTGAGAATAAAAAAACAAAAACAAAAACAGATCAGCATTAAATAATAATGATGTAAGGAAAAAAATTGGATATAAAAACCCATAAAATTTCTCCAATATTCATTCTGACAACTGATCTAACTTAGAGGCTGAGCGTTACCTGTAACATTTTAGTAGTAAAATATAGTATGAAATATCTTTGTCTTCTCCTTCGAGCCTTGCTCTCTTCAAAGAACTTAGTCTTAAATAGAGAAAAATAATTTCCCGATACATTATAGAAGAATCGGGGAACCTTCAGAGAATTTAGTAAGCCTCACAGAATCCTCCGATCCACCACAAGAAGAAATCTGAGGGTAGTATAAGAGAAACTTCTGCGATTTCCTATACGGTACCAGAGTAACAATTCCGTTGCTGCCACCTAACAGAACCCCGTCAACTTCGAACCAACCAAGGTCATAGACGGAGGGAGTTAACATATATACAGGGCGTCCCAAAAAAATGTATACACACTTTAACAGCTGATAGCTCAATTGATGTTTCTTTCTTTCCAAGTTAAACCCATTAGAATTAATAATGGCAGTCAGACTAAGCTTGAACAAAGGAAATTCATTCTAAAATGCTACTGGAAGTGTGAAAACGCAGTTGAAGTGCAAAGACAGTTTAGGAGGGAGTTTCAAACAGATCCACCAACGCGACTTACCATCACTCGAATTAGAGATAAGTTTGAAGCCGATGGAACTGTTCAGAATGTCCACAAGAAGCGTTCCGGAAGACCACGGACATCGACAAGCCCCACAAAGCAAGAAAGAGTACTGGAAACGTATCACCAAAGTCCAAGAAAATCTGTGCGGCAAGCGAGTCGTGAGGTAGGAATTTCAGAATCGTCTGTCCAACGCATTTTGAAGCGCTGTCAATGGAAAAGTTACATTCCAAGATTAGTCCATGCTATTAATGAAGATGATGATGATCCGGACCGAAGAGTGGAGTATTGCGAGTGGTACTTGGCACGATGTGGATGTGGATTGGACGAAGGGGTTTCGTAGAATACCCTCCGCGTTCACCAGACCTCACACCACTAGACTTTTTTTATGGGGATACTTAAAAGACAAAGTCTACGCTATAAAACCTGCAACAGTCGCTGAATTGAGAGCAGCCATTGAACGAGAATGCACACAAATACCAAACGAAATGTTTCGTGATGTTTGCGATTCCATTGCTTCGCGTTATCAGCAGTGCCTGGACCAGAACGGACGTCAGTTTGAAAACAGGCGTTGACAAAACAATTAAATAATGTCTGTAGATTCTATTACATTTTGAAAATGAAATGTATTTTAATAAACACTGCCTTTATAATTATTTAAAGTGTGTATAAATTTTTTTGGGACGCCCTGTATATATATATAGTCTCTCTCTATATATATATATATATATATATAAATTACTCCACTCAAGTTCATGTACTGTAATTTTGAAATGAACACTGCATATGTTTATGAGTTTAAACTAGAGTTCGTTGTACAAACACTGTATCCAATGTATATTTGTTTAACTTTACGTAACACAAAGATTAGAAATGTAAACAACGCAAAATTCCACGACACTTTTTGTGTTTTAATGTTTCCTTTTTGCCCAGAAAAATGTTTAATAATGTTTCCGAGAGGAAAAACGTTCAAGATTTACGTCGCTTGAAAGATAAGAAACGCAGAATGGGGCTGAAATGTGTGCATACGAAATTAGCTCTTGAATTGACCAAATTTCGCGCACAGTCACGATTATGATAAAAAGAGATAAAAGAGATAGCCACAGGCCGAGATAATATCGGAGAAAGGAAACGATACAGAATGCAAATTGCTAGAGAGAGAGAGAGAGAGAGAGAGAGAGAGAGAGAGAGAGAGAGAGGATATGATTTAATCCACCTCTTTCACGAGATTGAATGAACTGAAAGTAGTTTTACATCGTCTATTGTCACGTGACTCTGTCTAAAGACGTTTTTTTCTGTAAAAGATTCACAAAACAGGAATAAGGAGTTGCAGGGAACAAGGAAACACAATACAGAGACCTTTCCTGCATTGTGTTTCCTTTTTCCTCGTGGTTGTACTATTAGTATTAAGCAAATTAACATGAGGAAATATGAAATTATTTTATTTCATAGATAAATGTCGTTACCATCAGGGGAGAATTCGCTGCACATTCTTGCAGTATTGTGGTGTTAAAACATTACAATATGCATTTACTATGGTTTGGTTCTTATTTTGGACAGGGATAAACTAGAAATTTCCATGGTGGCTCTTAGTTATAATTCTTGTGTTCTTATGAAATCTATCGACACATCAATCTGTAGCTTCTGAATTATGTTCTATCTAAAATATACTGTATATATATATATATATATATATATATATATATATATATATATATATATATGTGTGTGTGTGTGTGTGTGTGTGTGTGTGTGTGTGTATAAGAGAGAGAGAGAGAGAGAGTGTCGTCTTGTATGACGCTAGTCCGATGGATTTTTGACAAGTTGTCAGAGCGTCCTCAGAGACTGTTAATCCAAAAGCTTTCAGAAGTGTCAATATTTTGGAGGCGTTACAAAATATAATATTTTAATAATAAATTATTGACAACACTTCACCAACAATATCGCAATAAAGAATTTAAAATTCAATTTTTGCATCATTCAATCTTTTTCTCAAACATTTTCAGCTTTCATGGAAGAAATCCTTTGTAGGATCATATTATGAATGTGTTTGTTTGAAACTTTAATATTTTGTAGCTGTCGTCCCTATTATGAAGTTAATTTAACCTTTGTAGATTATTTCAATTATTACAACAGAGGATTGCATGGTGTAAAAGTTGAATTTTTATTTTTGATTTTCTATTCATCATTTCGAGAACCTTTTATCCTTCGAGTTGCGTCCGTTTCAACGACTCCGTCGACAGATGCCTCCCAGTGCCATTACTGAGTGCCAAGTTTACAAAGGAAATGTTTATCCTGCCCGAATCGTCTCTCACAGATATTGGAACTAACTACAAAAGCTCTCTTCAACACGCCATTACGAACCCGCCATACTCGCTGTCCACCCGATATGCAGGGTAGCTAAGCGTAAAGAAAGCGCCAAGTTGTTAATCTAAAGGTCCCGCATTCGAGTCCCGGGTCGGATTTCATATTTTATCAATAAAGATTCTTCTCTGGGTCTTCCTTCGTGGGAAGTGATAGGATCCCACGTAAAGCCGTAGGTCCTCTCCATCCCATGACCTTAGCTGTTACGAAGGAGGTTAAACAAATACTTATTTATGAATTGTTCTAATGAAACGTAACGAAACGTCCCCAAAACTGTCCTAAAATAAATCCAACCTGTAACGTTTCTAAAACTAAGTCCAAAACGTGGACGTTTCCATTGATTGCAAAATAATTTTCTCTTTTCTCAATAAACTTTCAATTAATTTTCTATTACCTTTCCCTCTAAAATTTCCATTATTTCCATTGATTTCCCAAATAGCTTCTAATAACCTTTCTAGTGCGTGAGTGTTCGTTCGTCCATTACTTATTCTCAACGAGAGTCCATTAATTTTCCATTGATCTCCTTAAGATGAGTTTCCATTCGTTTCCATTGATTTTCCCACGAATGTCCATTGACTTTTTTCATTTAATTTCCTGATATTTCCGATAACTTTTTCTAACCTTTTTTTATTTTAAATTTCCAGTTAATATATAATTTTCATCCATCGATTTTCTCAAAATGACTTTCATCAAATTTCTATTTGAAATTAACAAATTTCAGACAGAATTTACCGCTTAAAAATTTCGCTCTGTTATGATAGCAATTCATAAGTGAATGACAAATATGCATTTCTAATTTCCTTCTCTGATCTTACCTTAATTTTTTTTTTATGCAGGAAGGAGGAGCCAAGGGCGAATGCCCGCAAGAACGTCTCCTCCCCCACGAATAGAGAAAGAAGACCAGAACATGTATAGAATATGATAAAATCTGTTCTTTGACTCGCCAAAAATAACTTCCTGCCTCTCTTTCCTGCATAAAATAGATATATATATATTTTTTTGGCAGGAAGGAAGGGCCAAGGGCGAACACCCACAAAATTGCCTCTCCCGTTGGGAAGAGCCGAAATTGAGGTCCAAGAAACAATGCCTTTTTTTTTTATTTTAAGAAGATTGTGTAATGTGTACGATGCATGTACAGTATATATAGTAAGGAATAGAGGGAGAAGTGTGTTTTTGAGAGCATGCTAAACTGTTCACACGGTAGATGAGACACGGAAAATGTCAGCTAAGGAGGACAGTGACAGAAGAAACGGGAGTTCCAGCATTCCCTATCTGCTGCTAATGCAGAATATATATATATATATATATATATATATTAGAAGTGTCGAAAATGAAGGACTGTCGATCAGAAACTTGAGAATAATTGCTGTTTTAAAACTTTAAAATCTTAAAAGGAAATTTTGATTGGATTAATTGGCATTCATCAAGGAAGTAAAATCAATAATAGCTTAACTTTTAAGTTAATTGAACCTTTAAAATTAGCTTAAAATGTAATTTCATGCAATTAGAAAGTTTATTTACATTTAACTCGTAATTTCTTATGAATGAAGAAGAGAAGTATTGCATGCGAGTAAGTTCAATGATTGAACCCAGTTTCTAGAGCTGTAAATGCTTAAATTTTTCCCCTGCTCCATCTTTTACAGTTCGAAAATCTTTAAAAATGTGTAAATGACTAGTTAGTTTAGTCCAAAGTGAAAATCTGTCAAAATTTACTGTCGTACAACAGTACCACATCACACGCATGAAAGAGACGCTTTCGTGCGGAACCTTTTACACATTTCGTCGATCGAAAATAACACTCTAACAACCTAATTTAACCTAAACTAATTTAACTTAACCTAGCCTCACCTAACCCAACCTAACTTAACCCTAAATTTTGTCGAATGTCTTGCGGACGAACTGATGATGATGATCTTTCGCCGGTATTGCTTTTGCAACGCACCTGTCACACGGCTGTTCGTGCCTCTAAAGTTAAAAAAATATGCGATAGATGTCGCCACAGATTAAATCAGGGTGGGTTTTTTTTTTCATAATTTCCTGTAATTCTACAATTACGTGCTCATTTTGAATACTTTAAATGAGTAATTAATAGAAGGAAAAGAATGACTCAGAATAGTTAAGCAACATCACAAGTTTGAGTAAGTAATTTCAGTTGTAAATGTTTCGGTATCTTTTGTGGAGGACGTTTTATAAGTAAATGAGTTAAAAAATATTTTTACTCCTCACACGTGTATCAGCTGTTTAAAATGAAATACGAGTATTTCACCAACAAGTTTGAGTTATATGGACGATACTCTAAATTTATCTTTGCAACATATCGTGCACAAAATGCAACGGCTAACCCAGACGTGTTGAACATTTAGATACAGCATGGTTAAATTAGGTTAGGTTACGTCAAATTATGGTATGTGAGGTTAGGTTAAGTAATATTGGGTTAATGGATTTGATAAAATGAGCACAAGTCGTTAATCCTGTGTCCTCGACAAAGGAAAAGTAGCCCGAAAAGCCGGAACTTGGAAATCTTCCCCTCCACACAAGCTATTAATAAAGCAGGCCTCAAGACGCTCGGACAATTAGGCCTATTCTTTGAAATATATAATAAAACACAGTACATTAAACATATAATTTACTTTCTGTTTATATATTTATTTTATTTCGTGTCCCGTCCAATCAATAGCAGAGTCAGTAAATGGTCATCATGGCGGAGTCAGTGAGTGGTGATCTATCTCTGGCATTTCTGTCTTTCAAAAAATAATCACAAATTCTACAATAGACTATTGCAAAAGAGCAAAAATCCATTGATTTTAGAACAGAGAAAGAAAAGCTTCGCATTTATTTTATTTTTATATTTTTAATACTACTTTTGGGAAGCTGTTACAGTATTACTAATTTTATTATTTCTCATTTCCTTACGTGTGTTATCGTCATTCCTTTATTACCGTAGTCCTTTTTTGTTTTTTTTTAAATTTACTGTTTATAATTAGTTGTATCGTTGATTACCTCGATCGATACTGTACTTTTTTAGGAGGTTTGTTTCTTGCCAATAAACATTACCAGTATCATTATCATTAAAAATAAGTTCTTTCGTAAGAAAGAGTAAATGATTTTATATTAATTGGATGTGAACGTAATCCATGATAAAATAACGTTCTAAAGTCGTGATATTTTGCGTAAATGTGAAAAAATGTAAAATGTAAAAATTTCTGTAGAGAAAAATTATACGATTGAATGGAGATGGTCAATTCGCTTGGACGAAAGGAAAGAGGAAAAGAATGGCAGAAAAATACGTTTTTGGCCTCTAAATTCATTTGTTAAAAGTTGATCACAAAATAGTAAGACATTTTTGATCTTCATCTCTCTCTCTAAACTTTCTTTCAAACAAAGTTTAAAACTTTAAAATTATTTTAACCACTTTCTCTGTTCATCTTTTAATTCATTAAAAAGTAAAAATGGTCTAATAAAAATGTTGTCTTCATTTAATAAATGTTGTGGCACAATCTTTCGCTCCCGTGTGGTCTAGTGGTTAGGATACGCGGCTCTCACCCGCGAGGCCCGGGTTCGATTCCCGGCACGGGAAGTTATTTTGACACTGAAGCCAAATGCTGAAGTGCTAGAAGAGGATAAAATAACTTTTGTTTTCAATTCCTTTGTTTATTTTACAATCATTGAAAGATTTATTTCATCATTAAAAAGTTTTCTTTTCATCAATAATTCAAACAAGTCTCGCTTCAAAGTTAGATCAACAGAAATGAAGATAAAGACTGAATCTTATTTAACCTGTATGTTACATACCATTCATTTACCTGTTGTATAGGAAGTTACACACACACACACTTACTTTATGATATATATATATATATATATATATATATATATATATATAGAAAAGAGAGAGAGAGAGGGGAAAAGAGAGGGAGAAAGAGAGAGGTATAAACTTCTATTAACGTATTCTGTTTCGTCTTTTGAAATGGCCATCTTAAGTGTTAATTGTTTTAAAGGATTTTTGTCAATGGATAACAATTTCAAATGAAAATATTCTTTGCCTGTACAATTATTAACAGTTATTAACACTTATTAACAGTTATTAAGTACAAGGAATAGCTCTTGTGAAATTTATGAACAAAAGGTCATGACTAACTTAATTATACTTAAAATTAACCTTAGACTTATAAATAACTTAATTTATAATAATTATAACAAATAGACGTCCTAATAAAGACGTATTTTATATCACACTTAACATCATGTCAACATTTAAGTCATTTTTACATGTCAAATTAATTCATGTTTACACGTAAATTCACGGAGACGTTCATTAAATTCAGCCTCGTAAATCTCATGAATTTTTCATCTTCATTTTTTGGTCACGAAAATTGTGCGTGAAAAAGTGATTCATTCATTTTATTCATTTGTAAAAAACATGAAAAAAAATTATCTCAGGAATAAAACATTCACGAAAATTGCGAGAAGCGGTCGAGAGCCTCTCGCACGCAATGTCGTTTGCAATGTCTCAACTGAGTACGATTCGTTTACTTTGATTAATTTTCGTCGTTTGTCGTCATCGTCTTTCTTTGAGTCGTTGTCGTCGATTTGCTGTACGTTATTCCTTTGTTTTTGTTTCTGTTTACTTGTTTCTTCATTGACGTCATCTGGAAATCAAATTTAATTTTCATTCATCAAACTTTGGTCCAAATGACAGACGAAACACTTTGGGCAAGTTAGGTTAGGTTTGCTGAGGACGGGTTAAGTTAAGAAATACTACTGTGTCGCGTTAAAGATTAGTGTGTGTGTGTGTGTGCTGCTCGCAGCCACTTGAGTGTCATTCTCTCTAAGCGTCTCTTTATTAAGAAAAGGAAAAATATTCTCCAAAAGTTTAAAATTTCCTTAATTTCATTATTTAAAAGGACAAAAAGAAAGTTTTTAATGGCGTGTGATTTCCTCAAAGGAGAAACTTCCATTTTCACACTGAAACCGAACAAGAATCGATCAGAAAAGAAGAAATTTTACTCACTCGATTCAAAATTTATTATTTGACTTCATAAAAACACTTTCATAAAAAGGTTTTTTACACTCAAAAACACAAAAAAAGTTCGCTGATTGCCTTAATTAGTACATCATCATCGACGGTCTCTCTCTCTCTCTCTCTCTTTTATATATATATTATATAAAAAACTGTGAGAAAAAATGTGAAAAACGAATGGTAAAGAATTCTGTAAAAGGCTTTATATCAATGGAGGCAATTTAAGCTTTTTTCACTGCTAATAAATCAAGATCTCCGTTAAAAAAAGTTGAGCAAACCAACAATATTACTCAAAGGCGCAATAAGAACAATATATATATATATATATATATATATATATATATATATATATATATATATATATATATATATATATATATATGTGTGTGTGTGTGTGTGTGTGTATATATATATATATATATATATATATATATATATATATATATATATATATATATAAAGATTATTGTACTATTATTATTAT